>VFIW01000134.1:0-105053 GCA_006386115.1 Globisporangium splendens
TGCCGGCTGCACGCGCATCTTTACGAGTCAGGAGATGTTGGCGAAGCACCAGAAGGTGCATGCTGGTAGCGCGGTGCACAGTTGTGTGTTGCCTGGCTGTGGCAAGACGTTCAGCACGGCAGGCAACTTGACGCGCCACATGAAGACGCAGCACGGATTGTCCAACTCGCTGCATCGTCCGAGCCGTCACCACCAATCGCACAACGTTCGTCACGGCGATATGAAGAGCTTCAGCAAATCGTTGAGCCCAACGCACAGTACGAGTAGCCACCACACCGCTGTCTCCTCGCCTGCTTCGTCTTCGAACGAGTCTCCAAACGAGGAGTTTCCAATGGTGGACTACGAGCGTTTGCTGTTCATTGCTCCTCCTTCGGAGCGCCAACCGTTCGATCAGATGCACCTCCGCTTCCCGCAGCAACCTCCAGTCCAAATGCACCTCCCGCAGCACGTGCACCACCAGTTCCCAACGGCAGCCGTGCTCTCGGACACGGATCTGCAGCACCTCTTTGAATGCCTGTTCTAAACGCTTGTTTGCTTAGCATCGAATGTGCCACGCATTGTGGAGTAGCTATTTATTTATGAAGCACGCGCAAGCAAAAGACACAAAATATACGCTTTTGTTTTTATTATCATTTCTTCATTTTATGAGACCAAAAGTTCGGTGCGTGTTTCTGCATGCTGATCGCGATTTCTATTGCTGAAACTTTAAATGGCGTGACTCCCTCCTGCTTCAAGCAAAACTAGGCGCCAGTGGGACTCAAACTCGCAAAACCGCTCTTCTTTTTCGAATTATGACGGTTCACCAAAGTGAGCTGAAGATATCAACTTTTACTACTAGACTTGCGCAAGTGCTTTGCTGTAAGACACTACACACCGTCGAGTGTGTCTGGCGGCAGTGAGGCCACGATAAATAAAGCATGTGGCATCAAATTTCGTGGGATTCATTGCCCCCAGCCGCCATTGTATACTTTGTGTTTTCATAAGAGTTTGTACACCTGGGCTGCCTGATAATAAGGCACGTCGACTGGCTTTTACGATCCGATTCTGTTGTTCTTGTGCATAAATTAGTTCATATCCTCCTCTACGTGTGTTTAGCAGCCGAACGCTTACGTGGACAAACAGCTCGTTGTATGACCATTCGGGTTGAAGACAAGAAAACAGAAGCAAGCAAATGATCAAACGCGCGGATGTCGCAGCCTCTCCCATGTTAAAAGATACTGAAATGAGCTGTTAAGACCCCGGACAGACGTACTGCATACACGCTCGACTAACTTATATGTGCGTGTTCAAATCCGCTGGAAAAACTCACACTAATGGCAAGCGCGCTGGGCGAAACGAAGGAGGATCTGGGACACGTGGGCTCTTGATAGGGAGCAGTGGCTTGTGCTGACAAGCTGGGTCAGGATGCAATAACCAGGATTGGGACTTGACAAACTCGCGACTATTTTAAAGAGCACAATCCCATGGGAGACTTGCTCCGGACAGATGCGCACAAGTTCTTGCTTCATGCGAATGAAGAGGACGAGCATGGAGAAAATGTCAGCTTTCACACTCTTATCCCTCTCGTTAACGTCCATGCAAGCGTGTGGATATTCAATTTGAAATATCTATACCTCTCGATGGGACTTGCAACTTTGAAAAAGGATATTTCGACAAATGTGAACATCATCTGTAGACCCAGATTGCCACCGAGTCCAGACTTCCAGACTTTACAATCGCCAGCCAGTCTAGCGAAAGTAAGGTAGAGACGGATCTCCTAAGTTTGTGGGGAAAGTGCCGCTTAATGTATGACTCCAGAGGCATTTAGAAAAGCATTTGGCGACAAACAGATTGTGGCCAAAGCCCCTACAACAGCGCAATGCTCGAATTATAGCCCCGTCTTCTGCGTGGAGGGTGGTTATTACTTCTGCTGCTCACAGTAAACGAAAAGGTGCACTTGACCTCCTGGACTGAGCAGCTCACTTTCCAAAATCAGCCGAAACGAGCACCACCCTCGCTGCCCCACTATGGCCACGTCGATCACCACGCCGCGTCCTCAACTCTACCTCGAGCCTCCAACGCAATCTCCGCAGCACCAGCTCGCCAGCAGCGGTCTCCGCTTCCGCGAGCCAAGCCAAGACCGTCCGTTTGTGTGCCCGTTTACCAACTGCGGCGGACGCTTCCACCGCAAGTTCACGCTCCATGAGCACATGAAGACACACACGGGCGAGCAACCCCACCAGTGTCCGATCAAGTCGTGCGGCAAGCGTTTCAGCACGTCGGGAAACTTGGCTCGTCACAAACGATTGCATGCGTTGCACAAGATGGAGTGTCCGGTTGCCGGCTGCACGCGCATCTTTACGAGTCAGGAGATGTTGGCGAAGCACCAGAAGGTGCATGCTGGTAGCGCGGTGCACAGTTGTGTGTTGCCTGGCTGTGGCAAGACGTTCAGCACGGCAGGCAACTTGACGCGCCACATGAAGACGCAGCACGGACTTTCGCGTTCGTTCCGCCGCTTCAAGGGACAACCCCCGATGCAGCTCACTCACTATCATAGCGAGTCGTCAAGTCCAACGAGCAGCCATTGCAGCACTGCTCCGTCTTCGCCTGCCATGTCTTCATCAAACGAGTCTCCAAACGGCGAGTTCCCACCTGCCATGTTCATCAGTCCACCACCGATGTGTCAACTGTTTTATAATGCCCCAGTCGCGCATGTCGAGTCGCATTGGCGCTACCAGCACGACGCGCCACCTCAGACTCAAGCCCAGATGCAGCTTCTTCAAGGAGAGAGCCACCAGTTCCCAACTGGTAATGTTCTTACCCAAGCAGATATTCGCGACCTTTTGAATGCCTGTTCTAAATTATTGATAGACTTTAGACAAGAAAATGAACTCACTTTGCCTCGATCTACTCTAAATGATCTTATCTTCCCAACCAAATATGCCCAAAAGTTTCTCCAGCGTTTGCGATGCACTTATGTGCTATTGTTTAGTACATCTCACAAGTATCTCTTGTGTGGGAATCGCCAAAGTTTTGGCCAACACGACTCGCACGCTGTTCAAATACATACACATGACTAGGACTTCCAGGATTTTCGTCCAGGGAATCTCAGGAAGGTGTTAAGCTTCGTGAAAATCCCTCAGCGAGCATTCTAGGCCAAACCGGATTGACGTCATTTATCCCGATCAAGCATCAACGGGGATGGAATGACGTCAACCCAGGCTGAGAAAGATCCATATACGCGGGAACTGCTGTTGATCGTCCCTCGCATCGTAGCTTTGCCCGTGTTTATTTGCGCAATTGGGAGGCATTACACGGGTCAACTCGCGTCCATCTGGTGCTTGCTTCGTGCTGGGGATGGATCATCGTGAAGCAGCAGGCGAGCCATGTGCTTCAACACACACGGATATTCTGCATACTATTAAAAAAGATCAAGTGAAGCAAAGCCAGCGGGTTAATTGAAACGAAGACAGGCCGGCAAGCCACCAGATACCCGAGAGAGCACTGCAGAAAGCAAGCGAGTCAACCAGGAAACATTATTGGCACGCATCTTTTCTCTTTTTTGTCCTCTGACAGGCTACAATCGTGCATTAACGCCATCAGACTTTTCACCATTAGCTGCCTCGGCATAGCGACACTCGAGCCATGTCTTGAAATGTGCAGTTTAGGATATGGATATCCAATAGCGACAGTTGATAGTCGAAAAATCTTTATCAGCACATGCTCTCTCGTTGTGGCTAAGAATGATCAGTATTTGAGAAGGGTGCACTGCAAACAGGAATCGACTCACAGCTTCGACTGTTTGTGGCAGCTCAGCGTTTTCTCTACTCGCGCCTCAATCAGGACGGCAGCATCAGGTCACATCGTTGTGTCCGCGGCATCACAAGCACCTCAAGACGGATGCGGCAGCAAATCTTCACTGCACATATACAGTCTGTGCATTTCCTGGGCTGATGTGGCACCATGCCATCTGTGAAAGAAAACCAGAGGGAAACGAGAGCGAGAAAACTTTCCCAGCGAGTAACAAGATTATCCCTGTGCTCCAAAAATGTGCTGCAAAAGTTGACAGCTACCTTCATGTGCGATTTGCCAGTGATGACCGCAACCCGTTGCAACACGGCAAGTTGATGCAAGACCTGGGTCATTCGGACATGCTCAAGATGACGATCCATGTCCAACCGCCAGTTCGACAGTGTATGTGGACTGCACAGCGTCCTATGGGCGGACGAATGCAATGGAGTGCGATTAGTTTGTTTTTACCCGCGATGAAGCCTGCGTGGCTACCCGCTTCACCAATAGAGGAGATGATTGCACAGAGAGGCGTGAATCAGTTATCCTCCGCGATTTGCAGCCATTCAATGCTGCCCAGCACATTTGCTGCTCCGGTGATTGGCGCGGATGCAAAATAACCTCGATTTTTCTAAATCCGTATTTTTTTATGGTTATGTAAAAGTGCATCAACGCTAGAATTCCTAGCATTTACAATAATGAGCGTCATATTTGACGATTCCACCTCGTCAGGCGGTGGAGAGCGTCTGCATATCACCATACCGCGTAACGAAGCAGTCGCTCTTACTAGATTCGTCATGAATGGTCTTTTGCATTTATCAATTATAGTATTGCAACCTCGATTTTCATGGCGTCTCAGATTGTCGGTTTTGCTGATTCTCTTTCACAATTTTGTTTGTCGAGCTGAAGCAATGCCGCCTTTAGATCCCGATTATTGGTTGTAACCGGAGCAGTGAAGCTGACTCGCTTCATGTTGTGGGGCTATCATGGCATGCATCCTGAAGTTCTTGTGATTTTAAGCCAGAAGCGAAAAACTGTAATCGCTGTTTCGTAAAATCGTGGAACGGGCTGTGGGCGACATTGTTGGGGAAAATGGGGACCTGCAAAAACTATTATACATACGTCTGCTCGTTCACGCCAACCTGCGGTTTCGGCACTGTACCTTACCCTGTCTGCAATCGTAATCAGCAATTCACCGTGTGCCACTCGAGCGAGCGATTCACCCATGACCCCCCAATCAAACCGATCCCACTCCGCCCCCTCCCGTGCGCAACTACTTGCAGCTCACTTTTTCAAAAGCGTCACCCCGAGAACGCAGAGTTGCCACACACAACTCCTCCTCTCACTTTCACACTATCGAATCTGCTCGAGCTCCCCACAAGCCACTGTCTCGAGTACCCATCTACTAACATGACCTCTTCGATCGCCACGCCGCTTCCTGAACTGTTCCACCATGAACTTCCGCTCCAGCATGAACAGCAGCAAGTTCGAGGACACAGCCACCATAGCTATCGTGTCCAAGATCCGAGCCAAGACCGTCCGTTTGTGTGCCCGTTTGCCAACTGCGGCGGACGCTTCCACCGCAAGTTCACGCTCCATGAGCACATGAAGACACACACGGGCGAGCAACCCCACCAGTGTCCGATCAAGTCGTGCGGCAAGCGTTTCAGCACGTCGGGAAACTTGGCTCGTCACAAACGATTGCATGCGTTGCACAAGATGGAGTGTCCGGTTGCCGGCTGCACGCGCATCTTTACGAGTCAGGAGATGTTGGCGAAGCACCAGAAGGTGCATGCTGGTAGCGCGGTGCACAGTTGTGTGTTGCCTGGCTGTGGCAAGACGTTCAGCACGGCAGGCAACTTGACGCGCCACATGAAGACGCAGCACGGGTTGGCAAACACGCTCCGTCGCTATGGACGTCAGCAGAGCCACGCGAATAACAACAGCCCGACTACATCTTCATTCCCTGCCACCTCGTCGATTGAACCGCCGAGTAAAGAGTACCTCCGCGAGGCTCCTGCGACGTCTGGGGTGTTTATCCCTAGTGGAACGATCCATGCGCATCACTTCCACCCACGCAGCCAGTTTCCATCGCAGCCTCTAAATCAGACCCAGCTCCCAAAGTTGATCCACCACAAGGTCACGACCGCCTCGGGTGGTGTGCTTTCGGACCAAGACCTGCACCACCTCTTCGAGTGTCTGTTTTAATCAAGTGGTCTTCATGCAAGCAGATTTCGTTATAAACGATAGGCAGCGATAAATATTTATGCTGGGCAACCCAAAAGGAACATTGTTGTTGTAAAATGCGAGATTCATCGAGTTGCTTGAGCGAAAGGATTCTGCTTCCTGCAATGCCGTGAGGTGGGTGCTTGGGATAGCAGCAATATTCTTCGGCATATTTGGCATTTGGATGTTCCCAGGTTCCTGAGAATGGCAGCAAATCAGCGGCAAGAGGTCGACTGATATTGATCACTTCCTATTACCACTTCAACCGCGACAACATGCTCGAAAGCACTCGTCACTTTGGAGAGAGTCGGGGGACAGCACTGCTTGGGTAGGACACACCATTCATTACAACACACCTATATATGTGTGTGGATTAATCCAACACTGTGATCCCAATCGAAGATTTGCAAGCACTTGATTGCTTCGACTCGAAGCAATCGAAATTCGAGACGCAAACGCTCCTTGCCGTCTGACCAAACAGCTGGGTACGATACCGGTAGGAGAGGAACGGTGAAGAGCGGGGCGTCATTTTAGCTCGCTTGTTACACAACGACCAGGCGCGGGAGAACCTTGGCATTTTTCAGCAGCATCCTATAAAAACAAAGCAAACGAAGAGCTTCCGGAGCAGTCCCCTGACGCAGCAGCTGGGGAGGAGCAGGGGATGGAAAGGCATCGCATCATTTTGACTCAGCTGGCAGGCTAAACTCGTTCCCGACGGCGTCGTGCGACAGGGTACGGCTCCTCCAAGGACTAGGGGCAGACAGCACCTACAAAAGCGCCAACTTCAAGGCTCTAAAGACGCGTTTCCTTGAGGCTGTGCCGCAAAAGATCTCCAGTCTCTTTTTCAGCTTGGCTCATTCTCAAAATACCGATTTTACGCATTTCCTATTTTCGATTTCTAGTTATCAGATTTTCGAGATCCAGCGATCCATTGCAACTCCACTGGGAAAAGACCTGGTGGCGGAAATTGCGGTGAGCTGGCCATTAATCCTCGGCTGTTGCATCAAGCTGGAAGATCATTTGAGGCTTGATGTTGCCGGGTCCTCAACCAACCTGTTTCCTAGCAGTAGTGGCATTCGAAGAATCAGCCTAATGCCTAGCGGTGACACTCAGTCAAGATCTCATGGAACCATTTTGACAGTGTTTTGGTGAGCTCGTCAAGGAGGATGCAAATGAACGAGAGCGTGCGCCAAGGATTTGCGGCTCAACTAGTTTTATTTCGCCAGTTTTGTAAATTTTGGAACGCGATCCGATGAGATGAGTTAGGGACGTGAATAGCACAACGTGACAACGGCTCCGCTGATGACATGAACGCAACTACCGAGGAGGAGATGCCGCCATGGCTTTGTGTTGGGCAAGCAGAAAAGACAGTGGGTGCTTGCACTACTGCGTCATGGTTGCCATCTCACTTAATTGCCGATACGTCGCGAAAGTTCAACTCGACTCTGGGTAATCGTTCGTCCGAAGCAGCAGATCTCTGCAGATTTTCGCCAATCTGACACGCTTCGTTGAGTTGAGAGGAGCGAAGCACCACCTCAAGCTGTATGGAGGGAGGATCGTATAGATAACAGCTTCAGCAAAAAAAGATGGCCACCAGTGTGCCTCCGTGTACGCGAAGACGGACATAAATACGCTTCAAAAAGGTGCTGTGTTCATTTGTAACTCGAAGCCATCTGGGAGGACCTATCCAAGGATTCTCCACGTCTCAGTTGTTCTCTGAGACAGCAGCCACCGTAAGCATTCTTCACGGCTCCTGTGGATAATAATGCCGTTATTTGCATCTCAACGAATACAAGAGCCGCACAAGCCTTCTGAAGCAAAAGATGACCTCGCTACCTGGTTCTCAATTCTCCTTCACTACGTCCAGCGGGCATCATCACCATCTATCTTGGGCACAGACTGAAACTCGAACAGACCCTGCGCGACAGGCTGCACTGCAACTCTTCCTTCAAGATCAAAACCACCGAAGATGCTAGGACTGGATGCTGCGTCAGCCCTGGACGAAGGTGGAGCGACTCCAAACAACAATGGAGTCGTCGCCGTGCACCTCGATGGCATCGCGTCGCTCGAGGGCAGGCAGTTTTGCATCCTGAGGTAGTCCTCGTATCGCAGCTGCTCCAGAGACTTGCTTCCATACGCTGGCATGGCACAAATTGAATGGTACTTGACCGTACCAAATCCTTCAGTAGCTTCGAATACGCAGAAACGCGGATTCCCCGTTCCGAAAGGCGCATGGTTCTTGAATAGCTCACTGCTGAAAACTTCGCCCCTTGGTGTTGGGGACGTACTGAAGCGAAAACCATTGGACAAAGCTGGTGGTGTTGGCAGCGACCATACAATTGCTGGAAGACTTGATGTCGATTCGCTGGTACGACAATCCGATGTTTTAGACGACGCTAAAGCAAGTGGGCTAAAACACAAAGTCCCAGTGCGACTATGGTGGATGCCATCACGCACGAAATAGTCTTCGCATCGCAATTCCTCGGGCGACTTGCTCGCGTATGCCGGCATCGCACAGATCGAGACGTAGTAGCGTGCTCTGTCGAGAGCATCACTCACACCATCTTCTTTCGGAGTCCTCGCATACGGCGGATTCCCTGTTCCAATCGCTGTACGCGCTAGATACCAGTGCTTTGCAGTTTCCGCTCATCCTTCAAATGTGCCTCTGTGCAAACCACTGGTATTGGTCGAGACTGGGGATGCACTGCTGGTGTTCATTCGAATAACAACACCGGAAGGGACTGACTAGAGCTCATCGTTGCCTGCGCTTATGCTGCTGCTGGGAAGCGACTGCTGCACTCGGATCGCTTGCTGGTTGTGCCAGCGAGACCTTGAACGGGAGACAGCGGCACTGATAGAAAACGACCTGGTAAAAAAATCGATCTTGCTCGGCAGAAAGTCTACTTTCTGGAACGGATGTGGGTACAAAATGGCAATGTTCAGGTATTTACAGAAAGTCTAGTTCCCACTTCGTAAATTACAAAACTAGGAAGTACGACAGCAGGTTCACAAAGAAAAAACGCCAAATGTGAGAATGGGATGACAAATGTCAAGGTTCAACAATAAGGTCAGCATTTTTCAATATTGCTGTATTTTTACTCTGTTGTCGTCAATTGTTTGAATCCTTCGCCTTTATCCTTCTGTGGCCGCCAACACCAATATCATGAGCAGTTGGTGAGGTACGTTGATCGCAGTAGGACGAGCGGAATCGACGATCCAAACTTGGAAGTCCACTGAGCGTCTACGTACGACGCATAGCAATGTTTGGTGACCGCGGAAGTTGATGCAGTGCATCTACATGTGCTCATCAGTGTGAGAGCCATGGAAAGAGCTCGCATGGCTACTGCATCTCTTTAAATGCTGCAGCGTGAAAGATGTGCTGATGGGTTTCATCGGGCTTCAGGTTTTATATTACGTTGCAATTCGAGCTAGTCACATAAAGATGGATTCATCACAATATAGTTATGCAAAAAGGAATCAATACAATACAATTAATTGTGACCATCAACATTATTGATCTGCATGGACAACTGATCGGCCACGAAGTCGAAACACGCACGCTTTCAGCTCTGTTGACAAACAAGTCGATTTGCGCATCAAACAGTGCAATATACCTCCACTTTAATCGACAATCTATTGCCAACAACCTTAGTTGAAGGTACTGGTGTCGCAATCGAAATCGCACCTAGCCGGACCCGGTGTCGTGATCCGAGCTACCTTGGTACTTCTACTTCAAGCAACGATGAAGATATCCTCTCTTGCTTAGCAAAGACAGCCTTTCATTTACCGTTTTTTACTCTGCGTGAAGAAGCAACGGAAAGCCTGTTACAAACATGAGCGCGCCTGTGCTCAAGCTGGATTTCCTGCGCTCCGGAAGCCGCGGCAGCACGATGAGTTACGGTGGCGCGATGCCCAATATGCACATGCCAATGCAGCAGAATATCACGATGGCTGCCATGCCTAATGCACTTGAGAGCGGCTTTCTCTTGCCACCCGTGGCCGACCCAGCTGAGTACTCCCGTGCACATTTCAAAGTGAAGTACACCGAAGATAACGACCAGACGTTGAAGTTCGAGAAAGGCACGACCACGCTCGCGTTTATCTACAACGGCGGCATTCTCGTCGCTGTCGACTCGCGTTCGTCGATGGGTTCGTTTGTGGCTTCGGGCCAAACCAAGAAGATCAACCCGATCAACGATTATATGCTCGCAACTCTGGCGGGCTCTGGCGCCGATTGCCAGTACTGGCAACGCAATCTGGTGGTCCAGTGTCGTCTGTACGAGTTGCGGAACCGCCACCGTATCTCGGTGCGTGCAGCGTCCAAGCTGATCGCCAACACGTGCAACTATTACAAGCGGTACGGCATGTCGTTGGGTATGATGCTCATGGGGTACGACAATGGTGAGCCGACTCTGTACTACATCGACGACGAAGGCTCGCGGTTCCGTGCAAGCGACAAAGTCCCCAAGTTCTCGGTCGGTTCCGGCTCGACCTACGCGTACGGTGTCTTGGACAGCGACTGGCGCTGGGATTTGACTGACGACGAAGCCGTGAAGCTCGGCAAAGACGCGATCTATCATGCCACGCACCGCGATGCCTACAGTGGTGGGATCTGTAACGTGTACATCTTCAAGCCTGACGGATTCCGCCACGTGGTGCACCAAGACGTCGTTGACCTTCACGACCACAACCGAGCGTACTAGGAGCCGTGAAACTCAGGGAGGCATTCGATCATCGATGATGGCGAACGAAGAGAAAGCAAAGCAATACCAAACGGAAGAACGTAGCTGATAAAGCCTCCACAATTCAAAGTCTAATGAGAAATGAGCTAGCTAAGATTCCTTCATCTCTTATTGCTGCAATATGTCGGTGCATATTTTGAGTGTGTGTGTGTGATTGTACAATGTTCAAGTTAAAAATTGCCAAGCAAGGTTTGATACTCATCGGTGGCACCTTCACTCTTGGTTCCAAAAGAACCATCACTCAACGGGAATCAGTTGCCTTTTCGTTTGTGCTGCTCAATTTTTGAGCAACAGCTCTCAGCTTCGCTGGAAATGGGATCTACTACTTGCAAGTTCTGTGCTCTATTCCCTTTGGCTACTCAAAGGCACTCAAGCAAATTATCTCACCAGCATTCGTACGCGAATGCATTTTAGGTGACCTAGGAGCTGGAGTTGCCAAGTCAAAGTGCGTTTCGTGAGTTTGTGCTCGGGATGATAAAAGCTTCTCTCTCTCTCTCTCTGAAAGCTGATGGCTTGGGTACTGGTGAAGTTGGAGCTGGGGACGCAAACCTGAAAAGCGGGAAGGACGACGAGGGAGATCCGAAAGGAGAGACATCTCTGGACGAGCTCGTCGAATCGTACCCCTCTTCCGCACTTGAAGTGGACCGTGCACCCGTGCTTGACGTTGTGGGGGAGCCAAAAAGCGACGATCCATTCAACGAGTTGGACGACGACCGAGTGCTTCTACTAAAAGCGATGCAACTCGTATCAAAATCAAAAAGCTCAAACTGGCAACGTCGAGACTCCGTGCCAGGTCATGCAGCGACTGCAGCTGGTTGCTGATATTCGTCGGACTTGGGCATGACACAATTCTCGCGCGATGTGAAGCTGGCGCAAGAGACATCCATAGGCGAATGCTGCAAAGGCGAGACGGCCTTTCCAAATTCGGAGCAGCGGCTGACAGCGCTCACATCCATCCTCAGCAATCCATTTTTTGGTCTATTTGCGCTTGCATCACTGGTGCATGCTTCAACATGCGCACTCCTGTCGTGTGAACAAGCTGGCATTCTGCTCATTGACTGCGACCTTGTCGCTTCTTCCAAATGACTTTGCACGGCAGGATGGAGAACGCTTGTGGCTTGTCTCAAGTTCAAAGCAAACCTGAAGTGGCATCGGCTACAACAAACAAAACCAAAAACAGCAAAGCAGAGCGCTTGACCGACCAAAACAAACCTGGTGCCACGCTTGAGACTCCGCTGAAGGCACTCGCGCATGTGAGATGATACAAAATAACGAAACTTCTTGCTATTTTCATATTCTGAAATGAAGCTTGATGGTCAAAACTCTGTCGCATTACTTCACAGCACACGAACGCCATAAAACTTAACAATCTTCCTTTGCCATGCTCACTCCAGGGCGTAGGACTGGCATCAAGCTTCTGCCATGGTCGCTTTTTGTAATGGAGCACTTACCTCAAAAATATAAACTTGAAGCTGCAGTGAATGTCTTCGGCATTGCAGACAGTAACTCGTCTACTGGAGAGCGGAACTGCAGCCAAGTTGTTGATCAATGCTGCAGGAGCCTCACACGACAAACTCACCGCTTGATTGTGATGCACGATCGATTTCCTTCGCCGTCAATGGACTTTACGCTGCCTCTGGGAGACAATTTTGCATCTTGAGGTAATCCTCGTACCGCAGCTGCTCGGGGGACTTGTTTCGATACGCTGGCATGGCACAGATCGAATGATATTTGACCGTACGGTATTCTTCTCCATATGTGTCGATGCCCTCGAACACACAGAAACGTGGATATCCCGTTCCGAAAGTTGGCGCATGGTTCTGGAATAGCTCGCCAGCACCAAAGTCGCCACTTGGTGCTGGGGAAGGACCGAAGCCAAACCCATTCGGTATAGACGGCATCACCGGCAGTACCGGCGGCGGCCACAGAGTGCCAAACAATGTCGGACTTGTACTCGATGTCGATTCACCGCTGCTTTGATCAAACAGAGCAAACGACGTTGCCGTCCCCGCGTTCTTCCTCTTGGTGGAATAGTCTTCGCAGCGCAATTCCTCGGGCGATTTGCTCGCGTAAGCCGGCATCGCACAGATCGAGACGTAGTACCGTGTGATGCCGTCCAAAATCGCACTCGCTGGGTCTTCTGCAGTCCTCACGAACGGCGGGCTCCCCGTTCCAAGCGTCGTCGTGGCTGGGACTGGAGACCAGCGCTCTGCGGCAGCATGTCGACTTGTCACTGGATTTGAATCTGCTGGTCCAGCTAGAGTCCAATTATTGAAGCCACTGGCACTAGCTGAGACTGGGAATGCGTTGTCAGTGCTCATGTTAACTTCAACACTCGAAGGTATTGACGGGGGTTTGTCAAATTGGCTGGGAAGCTGCTGCTGTGACGTCGACGCACTCGGTTCGTTTGCCGTGAAGAGAGCAGCACTGGGGATGGCGACAGGACCAGAGAAGCCAAGTGGGTTGCTGCTGGGTGTATGCGGTGCTGCGCGAATGAAGCGGCGGTGGTGCGTTCTCCTTGCGAGTGCACGCTTGCTTGTCGTGCTGTGGGATCAGTTCTTGGGTTCAAAAATGCAGGAAAACAACATATTTGCATTTATAGTGTATAAGGTTTATGCAATTGCATAAATAGGCTCCGATAGTTTTCGTGGAGGTTTTTGTGATGAACCTCGATGAATTTCGGCGAACCACGCAAGTGCAACCCCAGCAGTAATTAATCACCCTCATTAATATCTCTCCCTTCGACCGCAAGATTAGTTTTGACACAATTCTGCGCGTTTAACGATGAACACACAAAACCAAACCAGCTTTGCTTGCAAATCACGAGGACCACCTGCATGCCGATCATCAATGCACAGCTTGATGCATCCCATGCGAGTAGCATTAAGCTAACCTTTATCGTTTGACTTGACTCCCAGGTGTCATGCCTCGGACAACAAGCTGTACTCAAGCGTTCTGTGAGTCCAATTGGCGTCAATTGACACCTGCAGGCAGGCCACCAGATCGAATCTTGCTGCCTCGTGAGAAGATTCCGAGAGAGAGAGAGAGAGACTACGTTGCCCATCATCCTCTGCTGAATCTTCTCAGGTCAAGTCTTTTTACTTTCGGTAGAATCAAATACTCTATTTTCGGGTCTGCTCAGTGTGAACCATCTTGCCGTCGCTCTGAAGGTTTCCTTAGCTTGACCAAAATGAACCCAATTTACGCTTTTGACACACATCTCTCCGTCAATACTTTAGTTCTGTCCATCTGATTCAACACCCACTGTCACAGGTTCTCTGCAGCGTGGCGGTGGGAGGACCTCGGAATCTCTGCCCATGGCAGTGCAACTATGACTTCAACTTTATCACGCGCTACTTGTGGTGCCCACGGACACTACATGTATGAGTGAATACGCCAAGAGACCTGCTCGCTCTCTTGTCTCGAGCCCACGGCCGCTGGACCGCCAAAAAGAGGCGTCAGTCTCCAATTCGCTCCCTTCGCTTTACACGTCGCAAAAGCCTGAGCTCGATAAAGTATCCTCTTCCACAGCTATGCTCGGCACGAAGTCCCTCGTTAGCGCCTTGCTGCTTGGCGTGGCCACGCTGGCGTCTGCCGATATGTTGCGGCAGGTCGACACTGCCACTGCGCCGGTCGCCTTCTCGGAGCCTCGACAAAGCAGTATCCTCAGTGCGAGCCCCACTCCTGCGCCAACCGAGAATTCGAACCTCAACACACTCGCTGAAGTGGAGGAGGCGCTCCTGGAGTACGCGGCAGCGGCTCAGCTCAAGAATCTTGCTGCGACGACCTCGAGCAACCCATCCCAGCAACAGGGCAACCCTGATCAACAGGGTCCATCCCGACCTGCGAAGCGCTGCAGCCTCGAAATCCCAAACGACCACTTGGTCAAGCTGCGTTGTGACTCGGGTCACATCCGCTTCATCGGTCTGGGTGACTGGGGTGAGACCACTGAGAGTCTCGGCGTGCTCGCGGTGCGTGATGGCGTCTTGCGAGACGCAAAGACCGGCAACTACGACTTCATTCTCTCGGCTGGAGACAACTTTTACGACAACGGCGTACAAAACGTGACCGACAGCCTGTGGAAGACCACGTGGTTCGATCGCTTCCGCATCGGCACTGAGCTGACGCTGCCGTGGATCTCGTTTCTCGGCAACCACGACCACTACGGCAAGATCGATGCGCAAATCGAGTACGGTCTCAGCGGTGGCCCCGGCTCCAAGTACTGGATCATGCCGAGCAAGTACTACAGCGTGGACGCGCGCGTGAACACGGGTGAGAAGCTCAAGTTCGTGATCGCGGACACGATGACGCTGAACTGGACGAACGACGCGCCGTGGGTCACGCACGAGTTCAACGATCCGACCGCCAGGTTCGTCATCTCGGCCGGCCACCACCACATCTACTCGGCTGGCGGCCGTGGCGACAACACCGACCCGAGTATGGTCGCGTACAACCAGCTCATCCAGTCGACGCCCCAGGTAAAGGCTCACTTCGGTGGCCACGAGCATGACATGCAATACATGCGCGCTGGTGGCAAGGACTACTTTATGTTTGGCGGCGGCGGCCGCAATATCAAGGAGGGCGAAGTGCGTCCAGGCACCAAGGCCGACGTGATCTTTTACGCGAAGAAGTACGGCTACGCGCTCTACGATGTCGACGTCGTGAACAAGACGATGGCGGTCACGTACCACGTGTTCAACAGCACGGGCCAGGAGATCGACGAGATCACGTTCGTGCGTCGGTACTAAGCGCATGGTGCGATTCAAAGTTGTCGATCTGTCTGAGATCTGTTGATGCATGCTTGAAAGAGAAAAAAAGAAACAATTTGTTTGTAATTGTTTGAATGACAATTGTCAATATTGAATGCATATTCGCAGTAGGGTAAGCACTGGAAGCATATTGATAGGGTGTCTATGAAATTGTAAAATTAGTATACCCTATATAGAAATTTGCACTGTGGTTGTTTTTCATCCAATCCAACTTTATGACAATAACGGTTCCCCTGCTATTGGCTAAAAATACTGTTAAAGCCGTCACTATCTTCTGTTTCGAATCGCCTGCCCAAATTAATACTGAAGTCATTTCAGGACATCGCACATAAAGCACTCCCATTCTTCCCCAATCTAAAAATAACCTATATCTTGATATTCTGATTCCTCATCGCCTCCTCCCCCGTCTATAGCAACTGAACACAAAACACACACTCGACAGCAATACTCGCATTTCCCCCCTGCAAGCTCAAGCAAACGCACGTCGACTTGAAGGACGACGGCCGGCGATCTTCCTCGTGCACTTCGTGGTCGACGACGGCAGCACACACAGCGTCCTGTAGCGGTCGGCGATGACGTCGATGGCGCAGCACAACTTCGCGGCGATCCAGCTGCAGCTGCAGACGCTGCAGTACGAGAACAGCGTGCTGACGAAGGACCTGTGCCTCAAGGAGAACTACATCCAGCTCAAGGACCAGCAGTTCCGCGTGATGCAGAAGCGCCTCGAGGACCTCGAGAGCGCCGTCGCCGTCTGGAAGGACAAGTACTTGCAGCAGCTCAACCAGCGCGACGCCAGCGTTAATGGCGCCAAGGACGAGCTGCGCGACGACAGTGCGAGCGTCAACCCGAACGAGGACGACTCGGCGCTGCCATTGCCGCTTAGGGGCAGTAATAGCGATGCTGGGAGTGAAACCAACAAGGCGAGCGCGCCGTGGCAGCTCTGGAAAGGCAACAGCAAGATCGTGTCTACGAGCAAGACGTCGAGTAATGCCAAGAACGTGCAGCAGGCCGTGGGTCTCATGGAGACGCTCTCGCTCGCGGACCGCGAGAAGCTCAAGCCGATGCTTGCGGCCATCACCAACTCGGACGGATTCGCCGAGGCGCTCGCGGCCATGCAGTGGGAGGAAGTGTTTGACGATGTCTCCGAGGAGCTCAGCAAGATTTTGCTGATCTACTTGCTGCCGGTGCTGCTCGATAACCAGAAGCAGCACGCGCCGGGGTTCCAGATCCAGTGTTTCTCGCGCACGTACGCCAAGCAGACGATGGACTTCCGAATCATGTGTCAACCGATTGGCGCAGCATCGGCGGCGGTGTCGTCGTCGTCAGCTCTGTCCGTTGCGACAGCAGCAGCGCCTATGAAACAGCATGTCCAGACCACCTCATTGTCGCCTACGGCAATGGCGACGGCGAGCGCATCACCCTTAACCGCTGCATCACTAGCGTCGACTGCAAAACCCCCTCCATACATCACGCGCTCGCTGTCGTCGTCTTCGAACTCGGTGCTGCCGCTGTCCTCGCCGTCTTCCTCCGAGTTCTCGAGTGCGCTGAGAAGCTCCACAGATGTTGCGAACGACGAGCCGCCGCACTTGTTCGACTGCATCGACTGCGAGAAACGCAACGCGGTGCCGATCCCGCATGGGCCACGCGAGCTGCATCCAACCAAGGCCGTGTACATTTCCAAGCCACTCACTGGTAGCGCCGCTGCTGGTGCGTCGTCAGGCAGCGCTGCCGCAGCAGCGAGTCGTCGGTACTCAATGACGCCGACGAGAGGCTCGACAGCGAGCACAAGCACGGACTCATCGAGAACGATGACGCTCACGTCGCTGTCGTCGCCGTTCAGCGGCGTATCGGGACTCTCGATCACGGACCTGGGTGACGGCGATCGCCGCAGCGGCGGCACTGGGTTCGGATCTGGAGGAGCAGTGAAGGATGGGAAGATCAAGAAAGTGCTCGGCAGCGTCATGGACCGGTTGAACCGGCACAAACCGCAGTTGACAACGACGAGCCTGTCCTTGGAAGAAGACGACTCGATCTGCGATGGGTGTGGCCGCGGTCCGATCACGGGCTTCAAGTGGGTCTGCCGCATCTGTCGCCTCATGGAAGACAAGGAATACGAGTTGTGCGAAAAGTGCTACGGCCAGGGCATCCACGGCAAGGAGAACGAGGACGCGCTGTTTGAGCGCATCGAGGAGATCGTGATCTCGAAGTGCTCGCGACTGGCGAGTGAGCGCGAGCTCATGAAGCTGCTCCGCGTCGGGATCTGCAAGGCGAACCTCAAGAAATTCAGCTTTTGCCTCACGTGGATCGCCGATCTGCTGCAGTGCAAGCAAACGAAGGAGCTTCGAGCTCGCGCGCTCGAGATCTCGCAGATCGAGCCCCACGTACGCAGCGAGTTTGTGCGGCTGCTCACGGATCTGCTCACGCGGTATCGCAAGGACATTGAGCTCATCACCGAGTGGCAGCCCGTGCAGGCAACGTCGGCTGCGGCCGCTGTGGTTGCCGAGGACGGCAAGGGCGGCGTGACGATGCTCCAGCTGGACACTTTGCGCATCTGGGTCAAGGATTCGGTGGACAATGCGTCTCAATGAGGTGGCTCTCCTTCCGGCTGACCTCCTATTATGTACAAAGAATGCAGGAAGAAGCGCTGCGCGTGGCAAACGAAATGAAGGATGCTGCTGCTGTTATTATACGCTCTCCGTAATGTGGAAAGTGTGGGATGGTTCTCACTAAATAATTCTATTCTGTTCTGTTCTTTGCGGTCTGCTACTGCTGCCTCTGCTGTTGAGTCCTATGCCATTAGTGATCGCTTGAGAGCACAAAGACGGCGATATTGGATGGCAGCGAGTCGGGGCATGCTCCCTCAGGGTCCTTGGAGCTAGCAACGCTGCTGTGAAGATGCCGAAAACTGCCATGGCGAACCCGCCGCTGTCTCGCCAGGCGCCACCATGTCTGGAGCTTCAACATCAGCCAGACGCTCACAAACACGAACGCCAGGAAGCTACACGTGCCGAAATAGAGGTGACTCAGGTACGTGAGCTGCGCGAAGCCCGTGTTGAGCAGCAGCGCGGGCTTCTGGCCACCCGAGCACTTGCCCAGGGGACACGCAAACCCGATCTGCTTATTCGTGTAGTCGAAGCTCGTGTAGTACGTGCGTAAGAACACGTCGCCCAGCACAAAGAGCTCCGAGCTCGACGCGTCCAACTGCGGCGTGCACACGCGGTGCTCGCAGCGCACGTAATCCTGACCTTGAAGCACAAACTGCTGCGTCTTGACAACAAACAGGTCATCGTCGTCGTTCGTGCCTTCATTCTCCAGCGCAAACTCAAACACGAGATCTGGAAAGTCCTCGTGGGCACAATGCTGGCACGAGTACCCACCGCTGCGCAGCGACGTGTTTCGGAACCGATCGCCGATGTGCTCGCGCATGACCTCGACCGCCATCTCGAACGCCGCAAGCGGCAACAGGATCAGCGACGTCCCGGAGTCGACGATCGCGACGTCGTTCGCGCGATGCAAGCGGCCACGCTGCTGAGGCCGTGTGCTTGGTGGCGTAGATGCCAATCTTCTGTTACCGATAAACGCGTCCTGCAGATGCAGCGACCAGAACCCGTACGAGCTCATGAAACGGTCCTGGATCACGGGGAAATGGAACCACGTCGCGTTCTCGCCCGCGAGCGTGTCGTCGACGCCGCCAAAGATGAGCTGCGACGGCGGATCGTGCGACGGCAGCGGGTTGATGTACAGCGAAAACACCATCGGGAGGTCGTAATCGGGGCTCTGCGACAGCAAATGGAACAAACTCGGCTTGGTCACGCGCGCGAGCGAGTCGAGACCGAGGCCGACGATGCCCTCGGTCTGGAACCGCTGGATCTCAGCACCCTGGCTGTCTGCATTCCCAACGCGCACATGGGGGATCTCGAGTCCCTGGCCCAAGTGGATGGTCTCGTGCATCACGTCGCCCACGACCCTGCCGCTGCCGTAGTGCACGTCGAAGCGCTCGCCCGCCATAGCATACGATCGCGAGCGATGCGAATGGTACCGCCGAATTCCCGAGCATGCGCGGCAGGACTCACTCGGCACCCAAATGTCGCTCGAGCCCGTGTCAAAGATCACGCGGAACGGCTGCGGCGGCGTGCCCACATGCAACGTTCCATAAAACTGCATCTGGTCGTAGTTCTCGAGCTCGATGCGCACCAGGTCCTTCGCCAGCGCACCGCTCGTCTGCACATCGTCCTCTTCTTCCTCTGCGTCCTCGTCGCTGTCTGCTACCGGCAATTCTTCTTCTAATATTCGTAGATTCCTGCTCTCCTCGTCGCGCGTGGCGAACGCGTCCTCATTGCGCGCCGCGCTGACACCACACGTCGTCGTCGTCACACGCCGCCCGCTGCTCGTGAGCACGGACCGCGATGTCGCACTCAGTGCCAGCAGCGCCACCAGCGTCCACACACCACCGCGCCGTGTACTGCGCTGCCATCCGAGCGCCATGGCAATTGCTTGTCGTATGGAGCTCCTCGTTTGTTGTGACTGCGGATGGGACTTTTTGGAAGGTGAGGGACGTAACCCTGTCCGGCACGGTTACACTGTGTGACGAAAAGGGGCAGCAAATTTAGAGACCAAATCCATTTTGCATATGATTGGATGAAATTATGAGCTGAAGTGGTTTGATTCGCGGAAAATAAGTTTTGGCGTGTTGGGTGACGTGTTTGCGTGTTTGCGACGTGTGGGGATGGGTCAAGGTGGAGCCTCGCGATTGGTGGAAAATGCGCGTGCAGGTCCTGGAAAGGGATATGTTGGGATTCTGCGGTTCCATGCTTTGAGCAAATCGCCTGACACGCTTCCAGTCGACTTCGTATAGAGTAATCGATCGTTTCTTTCGCCTATTTGGATCAGCGCTGCGTCTGGAAGGTCACAATGTGTCACTTGATGCCAATTATAGCTTGTGTGCCTGGTCCAAATGCATCGTGCTTTTCTCTCTCTCTTTTTTCTTTTGTCAGCGATGCTTCAATCTTCCGAATGGAAGAAACACCCTCAGAATGTGATTTGGAGAGTCCTCTGGCAGCTGTTGCCCTTCACGAATGAATGTGCACTGATGCAGGGGGTACGTTGATTTGCAAAGGGCTTTGACTTTGATAGAAAACTACAACGTATACAAATATGAGGGTACCAAACTGCGTCGCTACTCGTTTGTTAGAATTTTGACCTCTCTAACACGTTTGCATGCATACTTTCCGTTTTCAAAGTGTATTAAATTATGTACTGCTTTGTTGCATCAGCAGTCTTTTAGTGTGCTCTTTTTTTTAACTTGAACCCTCAAATAATTGATCACAAACATTCTTCTGATACTTCAACTTTTGCTCTGACCAGTGCGAATTAATACGACCGCCACTTTCTGCGAACCTCGCCAATTGCATATTTAGCCTGAGTTTCAACTTTTGTCCCGTTTTTATTTTGTGAGTGTTCATCGCAATAACGTCACTGCCATTGTACTTTCGTGTAACCTATTCATGAAATTACAATAAACCTACAGACTATAAATGCAAATATGTTGTTTTCCTGCATTTTTGAACCCAAGAACTGATCCCACAGCACGACAAGCAAGCGTGCACTCGCAAGGAGAACGCACCACCGCCGCTTCATTCGCGCAGCACCGCATACACCCAGCAGCAACCCACTTGGCTTCTCTGGTCCTGTCGCCATCCCCAGTGCTGCTCTCTTCACGGCAAACGAACCGAGTGCGTCGACGTCACAGCAGCAGCTTCCCAGCCAATTTGACAAACCCCCGTCAATACCTTCGAGTGTTGAAGTTAACATGAGCACTGACAGCGCATTCCCAGTCTCAGCTAGTGCCAGTGGCTTCAATAATTGGACTCTAGCTGGACCAGCAGATTCAAATCCAGTGACAAGTCGACATGCTGCCGCAGAGCGCTGGTCTCCAGTCCCAGCCACGACGACGCTTGGAACGGGGAGCCCGCCGTTCGTGAGGACTGCAGAAGACCCAGCGAGTGCGATTTTGGACGGCATCACACGGTACTACGTCTCGATCTGTGCGATGCCGGCTTACGCGAGCAAATCACCCGAGGAATTGCGCTGCGAAGACTATTCCACCAAGAGGAAGAACGCGGGGACGGCAACGTCGTTTGCTCTGTTTGATCAAAGCAGCGGTGAATCGACATCGAGTACAAGTCCGACATTGTTTGGCACTCTGTGGCCGCCGCCGGTACTGCCGGTGATGCCGTCTATACCGAATGGGTTTGGCTTCGGTCCTTCCCCAGCACCAAGTGGCGACTTTGGTGCTGGCGAGCTATTCCAGAACCATGCGCCAACTTTCGGAACGGGATATCCACGTTTCTGTGTGTTCGAGGGCATCGACACATATGGAGGAGAATACCGTACGGTCAAATATCATTCGATCTGTGCCATGCCAGCGTATCGAAACAAGTCCCCCGAGCAGCTGCGGTACGAGGATTACCTCAAGATGCAAAATTGTCTCCCAGAGGCAGCGTAAAGTCCATTGACGGCGAAGGAAATCGATCGTGCATCACGATCAAGCGACGAGTCTGTCATGTGAGGCTCCTGCAGCATTGATCAACAACTTGGTTGCAGTTCCGCTCTCCAGTAGACGAGTTACTGTCTGCAATGCCGAAGACATTTACTGCAGCTTCAAGTTTACATTTTTGAGGTAAGTGCTCCATTACAAAAAGCGACCATGGCAGAAACTTGATGCCAGTTCTACGCCCTGGAGCGAGCATGGCAAAGGAAGATTGTTACGTTTTATGGCGTTCGTGTGCTATGAAGCAATGCACCAGAGTCTTGATCATCAAGCTTCATTTCAGAATCTGAAAATAGCAAGAAGCTTCGTTATTTTGTATCATCTCACATGCGCGAGTGCCTTCAGCGAAGTCTCAAGCGTGGCACTAGGTTTGCTTTTGGTCGGCCAAGCGCTCTGCTTTGTTGTTTTTGGTTTTGTTTGTTGCAGCCGACACCACTTCAGGTTTGTTTTGAACTTGAGACAAGCCACAAGCGTTCTCCATCCTACCGTGCAAAGTCATTTGGAAGAAGCGACAAGGTCGCAGTCAATGAGCGGAGTGTCAGCTTATTCACACGACAGGAGTGCGCATGTTGAAGCATGCACCAGTGATGCAAGCGCAAATAGACCAAAAAACGGATTGCTGAGCATGCAGAACATGGATGTGAGCGCTGTCAGCCGCTGCTCCGAATTTGGAATGGCCGTCTCGCCTTTGCAGCATTCACCTATGGGTGCCTCTTGTGCCAGCTTCACATCGCGCGAGAATTGTGTCATGCCCAAGTCCGACGAATATCAGCAACCAACTGCAGTCGCTGCACGACCTGACACGGAGTCTCGACGTTGCCAGTTTGAGCTTTTTGATTTTGATACGAGTCGCATCGCTTTTGGTAGAAGCACTCGGTCGCCGTCCAACTCGTCGAATGGATCGTCGCTTTTTGGCTCCCCCACAACGTCAAGCACGGGTGCACGGTCCACTTCAAGTGCGGGAGAGGGGTACGATTCGACGAGCTCGTCCAGAGATGTCTCTCCTTTTGGATCTCCCTCGTTGTCCTTCCCGCTTTTCAGGTTCGCATTCCCAGCTCCAACTTCACCAGTACCCAAGCCATCAGCGCTTTATGAAAGAGGCGCTGTCACGACTCCGAGTGCAAGTTTGCCAAACGTACTACAAACTCGAAGGATCCACATGACATCAAATGTTGATTCTTTCGACGCTCCATCTCGTTGGCCGTTCGATTTGGTGACTCCAGCTCTTACATCCCCGAAGTTTAACTCGCGCGCCCCATCATCTTTGGCTTGCTTTTCTTCGAGTGCTACCAACAACGATGTTGGTGCAAACCCTAGAGATCAAAAGGACGCTGGCAAGATACCAAGTGTTCCATCACGTACCGTCGAGTAGCCAAAGCGAAAAGAGCACATACTTCGCGAGCAGACCCCACTTCCAATCAACTAGAGAGCGTGCTTTGCGAATGATTGCTGCTCATTCGTAGAGCAGTAATCAAAAAGGCAATTGCTTGGGCATTTTCCCTGCAAGTTCAAATTTCCGCTGAGCGATGATCCATCTAGAAACCAAGACGTGAAGATACCACCGAATTGTGTGCACCTCAGCTTAATCAACAAGCAGACAGAGTGGCGACTTCGTGAGCATGTACAAAATCTTCACATCGATATGCAACTTTTCATGTTATACCACTGGCTGATGAGGACATTTTTCCACAACTACAATGTTCATCTCTTGCAGACCACACGTTAAATAAATCGAATTTAGGCGCGTTGCTGTTGTTTCCGAACGAGAAAGCGCGTTGTAGCCGAATCTCGGGTGGGATCCATGAACGCCAGCGTTGCCGACGCGGTGGTGGTTGCTGGGTGATCGGATATCGACCGAGGTACCTGTTTTTTGATGTCGACGAAGGCAATTGACCGTCTGCATGTACTTAGGATCTGATCTTGGACGTTCAGGATCAGCGACTTGTGAACGTCCTTGCTTTGCGAATGAGTGTCTTGATTCGACACCGCGGGATTCTGGTGTTCCCAGCCGCGCCCAATGCTTTTTCTCATGTCGACGAGGGTTTGGTTCACGCAAGTCTTGGTGCTCAGCACATTCAAGTCACGAGGAGAAGATGTCGTCTTCGAAAACGAACTGAGGTGAGCTGATTCTGGAAAACGCGCTGTCGTGTGTTTCTTCATGTCGACAGCGCCGACGTCTTGGCGTTTGAACTTGCTGAGTAATCTCATCGCGTTCTCAATTTCCTCGTGATTCACGCGCAATTTGCACAACACCTGGTCTTTGTCGTCGTCTGGGATGATATATGCGCGGGAAAGCATCTTCGCCATGTTCACAGGTGCTGGAGCTCGCGTTTGCTTGAGCTCATACTGCGGCTCAAGAGTTAATTTGTCATCACAGGCTGGGTTTCGGTCGGTGGCTCGCCCTTGCATCTTATTAAAGTTGACAAACGCGCTCGTGGCCGGAAATCTCAGTTTGTCGAGGATTGCAAACTCGGACGGAAGTACGAGTTGTTGGTCCGCATCGTGATCCTCTTGGTTGTTAGCTCCTTGAAGCACGTCAGGACGATCCACTTGCTTCTCAAAGTGCACATGTCGATGACCTTGGACGCTCTTCTCGACCAAATTGTACTTTGGCTCGAGTATGGAGAGTTGCTCGCGTTCTTTTGCAATCTTCTTCGTCATTGGGAACCGTTCGTCTTCCTCTGTCGGCTCCGAGATAATTGCACCCGGCACATGGGGACGAAGATAGGCATCTATAGACTCGAGAGCCAAGGCTTTGGCTTCCCCAGCGGCATTGTCTTGTTCTCTTCCAAGAATATAAACGCCTCGTGCGTCGACTTGAACGTTGTCTCGACCTGTGAGCTTCTCGAATGGTACGATACCTGGCACTTTTGCACCTTTCTTCAACGCAAGCTCTTGCTCCGACTCGCGTTTCATTTCTTTTTTGGCGCGTTCTTTGGAAATTCTGTCGTTGAAATACGTCACGACTTTGAGCTGTTTCTGGCGACAATGAACAATATCGCGTCCGCGTTGTTTGCTCATGTCGGGGTCAGGAAGGCGTGCGAGATTGGGTTTTTGGTCGTGACTTGGCTTCAGACGCTCTTGGTTGTCTGAAATGCCAACCTTCTTCTTGAGTGCCTTCTCTTTCAGGAGCTGTCGCGCACGGGCACGCTGCCATTGCGGTGTAGCTTTGAATACATCTCGGACTTGCTTGTGCGGTGGAATCGCTGGCTTTGCGGGCGGATCCGAGGTGGCTCCGAGTTTAGAAGCGCTCTGCCGTGCCCGGAGACGACGTCGCAGCTGTATTGCACTCACGGGTTCCTCGTTCGCTCGAGCTCCTCTAATACTAGATTGAAACCTAGTCCAAGTTGCTTCGCCATGGGAACAATCCCCGTACGCCCAAGCTGACGCTCCACGATCGTGTGATTCACATTATAGTGCCCACCAAAGCGCTGACACCGCGTTCTTGCCGCCAGGATGTACCGGACCTTCTTCTTCTGGTCGAGCGTGCGGTAATTCGGCTTCGCTACTGGTCTGTACCCAACGAACCCGGACTTGGATTGACTTGTAATAATGTGGGTCTGCTGTGCTGCCTTGAGGGCAGCGTGAGCAGGCGACAGAGTCTGCTGTGACTCGGATTGCAGTTGCGAGCGGCACGTGCATGTAGCTGCAAAGCGGCAGCCACACCAGTTCCTCACTGGCTGCTGGGCAAAGGACGCAGAAAGCACTCGTTCTCGAACAATGGAGTCAGCTCGAGACACCATGTATGAACCAGGTCCTAATAGTATGTGCAGCACAATTTACGAATTTTCAGTATTATCAGACCATATAGTTTCTTGCTGGATGTAAAAGCCCTTCTCACCTGGGGCTGGGTGTCGTCTCTTGAGTTTCCAGGGCAAAGTGCGCGGAGTTCGGCCGGAAAACGCATCAAAACTTGCCATGAAATGCAGCTTCTTGTTCACGGCATCTCGCTTCGGATTGTAGGTACCTGGGCCAGGTGTGATCTCATCTCCAAGACCGCGCGCTACCACAGCTTGTTGTTTCTCAATGCCTCGCTCGGTTGCGACTTCGTCCTTCCGGAGAAGCGTATCAATACATTGAAGCACTAGGAGTGCACTCCGACGCTGTTTAAGCGCCTCCACAGCTGTTGGGAGCACACCATCGAACTTCTTCTCGCACCGGCGATTGCGTCTCTCAAGCTGCCTAGATTGTGATGTTGCGGGCGGATCCAAGTGCATGTTATTCTCCGTCTCGAACGGGAGCGAATGTGCGACGAGAAATAGATAATGATTGAGTTGAAACGGACGCAACATGGCGTAATCACCAAGACGGTAGATCATTTTTATCTTTGGCCACATCGATACACTTTTCAAATCAAAAAAGTGGATACAAAATACATAAAAGGGTCAAACACCGTCCAACAGAGCTTCATGAGCTCCAAACATCCATTCTCTGTTGATTTTTTTGTTATGGGCGTCAACAGTTTTAAGCGCATGTGCATTCCATAAAGGCGCACTCACTCCAACGTTGATTGGTGGCCCCACACTGCTACTCAACAGTAGAAGTAAGTGCCAATGGTGCGCTTGACTTCGCACGCCGTCGGCGCAAGAAGCACGCTGTACAGCTTCCAGTCCGCGAGTGGGTAGCGCCAGCTCATGCGCACAGTCATGGCGCGGCTTTTCGGGTCCGTGACGTAGTACAGGAACGCATCCCGTGGCATAGGTAGCACTGCTGCTGCCTTTGACCCAGGTCGCGGGTCCGAAAGGGTTGCCTTGTCCCCAGTATCGTCGGTGTCGTCCGTGACAGTAGGATCGGGATTCGAGCTCATGCGTCCGGCGATGACGGCGTCGGCAATGCTCTTGAGAAGGAGCGCCTGGTCGCGTCCCGTGAGCGTGATCTGACTGTCCGTGATGCGAATCGTGTTGTTTGCTGCGATGATACTCGTTTTGGCGATTGCTTCGGCGAGAGTGGCTTGATCTTTATCGTCTGCCGCAGTGGCTTTGGCCATACTTTTCATGCTCACCTTTGGCAAGCGCTCGCCCGTTGCCGAGTTCGCCAGCACTTGGCCAACGAGAAAGCACTCGAGCAAGATCGCGCAGCTGAATTGAGTGATACCACGCATATTGGTTGAGAAATTTGTCAAAAATTGGAGTGAAGTGCGCAAAGAGAATTGGGAAGTGAGCAAACCTATAAAGCTCGCTTTCTCCAGACTTTCACGCATATATGAGGAAACCTGTGGACAAGCGAACTTTCGCAGGAAGTCTGCTCTGGTATATTCAGGATTTCCTAGCAATTACGAAGAAATGGCTTTTCAGGTGCCATTTTTTTACTTCAGCGACTACAATGTGATTGTCAGTGAATCAATATCAGTCTGACGACAATTCCATCCACCAATCAATCGTTGCTCGAGATCGCGAGGGTGTATTATCGCGAAAGGTGCTTAAGTAATGTTATGGAACTGGAATAATACCCAGGTTGTTTTCAATGACGGAGTCGTTGGGTGGTGGCCACGGACACTGGTGCCTGTGGCTCCGTCGTTAGGACTAGCGTGGAGCCGAATGCAGGGTACGCGTAGCTGATGGTTTCGTCGCCGTAGTCGCAGGAGACGCCATGAGGCATGTGGAAGCATATTTGGTCCACTGAGCCAAGCAAGAGCACGACCACATCGGCGACCGAGAGCGAGTCAAAGCCAGGGACAGGGACAACTGGCAGTGAGGTCGCGCTGCTGTTGTTAGAGACCGAAGAGTCCAGACTCGAGCCAGAACCATTGGTTCCATCGTCAAATTCGCCAGAGTTGTCTCCGGCAAAACTAGAGTCACTGCTGGACGGTGGCATGCCCTTCTTGAGATACAGATACTGTAGTCCAGTCGGTGCGCTCTCCTCGCTGTCACTCGAAGGAGTCTGGTAGAGAATGGAATCTAAGCGAGTGATCGCGGGCTCAACGAGATTACACGCGTTCCACGCCTCGATAAAGAAACTGTCTGGCGCCAGAAGACCGTAAATGAGGTCATCACCGCGCACGCATTTCCCTTCGGTGTAGAGGTCGGAGATCGCCACCGTGGCACCTTTGGGTCCAGCCACACGCAGTTGGTGGATGACCGGGTAGTTGCTGACGTGGTTGACAAGGTCACTCATCGGTTGGAAGCACACACCGTAGGATGTTTGCGCCTTGCTAGGCTTGAACTTGACGGTCTCGCCCGTCGTGAGAGCAAATTCCTGGCCAGCGACAGTGCTACACACTTCGCTCGTGGGGATTTGCAGCGCATTGAGGAATGGCTTGATAGCATTCTCGTCGTCATTATTGCCATCACCGACGAAAGCCGACGCGAGCGAGAAGCCACAGGTTTGCTCGACGCCGCCTCCGAGCTTCTCGGGCGTGAACGTCTTGACTGAGCAGAGCGCGTTGCCCACAAGTTTGAGCAGCGAGTCGGCAGTTGTGGCCAGGTCAGAGCCAAAGGACTTGACGATCGTGCTTTTGAATTCGTCACAGCAGCCACCTGCGCTGTTCATCGCGGGGAGGATGAGCTCATTGATGAGAACGCCGTTGATGCACGGAACAAACGCGCCCTTGTAGTAGGGGCAGAAGAACTCTGTGAACGCGCTGTCAGTAAACTCCTCCTCGGGAGGTGGCACGACGCTGAGCGCCTTTCTGCACTCGTTGGCCCTCTTGGAGATGAGCACCGTCGTCACGATCGACTTCATGTCGACGTTGGCAGCGCATTGCAAAAACCCTGGCACTGCGCTCGATACGGACGCAAAGGGCCTGGCTCACAACGCCGAGATCGAGCCGCGGTTCCAGGGATTTGAGGTCGGCGAGGGACGTCGCGAGCGGGCTTTGGTCGTCCAACTACTGGAAGCATTTGACCTCATCGGTTTGTGCCGAGGTGACAGTAGTCGCGCCGAGAAAGAGGATAGCGAGCGAGGCGAGAGCGAGGCTTGGACGAGGGACGTGGATCTTCATCTTGGATTTGTATTGATGTGTGTTGCTTGGTTGAATACGATGTGAGACGTGGAACTGCAATTGCAGAATGATACGAGTGTCTTGTAGGGCTCCCGGGCAGCGCGCTGAAATGCTGGATTTCGTTGATCGAGGCGCACCAAATATGGCAGCTGAATTTGCCACAAATTTTGAATTTGTGCTCTATGGGACGTCGTCAACCTGAAATAGCAGACTGTGAGCATGTCGGTGGGCGGAGATTCCCAACCAGCCTGAGCCACTTGTCTTCACCTCTTTGGACTCACCGCTTCAACTCCAATGCGGCTTCGAGTGCGCGAGTGCAAGTGCATCTTTTTATGCAGCATCGCATTCCCATTTTGAGGCGCGACAGGCACATTGTGACTCTGAATAAAGAAAGCAATTGACGAGAAATATCAAGAATAGAGCGTATCTTCCTGATATCTTTGGATGCACGAGGAATATCAAAGCACTGCCAACGCTCTAGTAAACTAGCCAGAACCTGGTATGTCAATGGTTGCTCGCATACTTGCTAGACGCTAATAGTCCCGGTGATTTGCCAATGAGGCACAAAGAAAAACAGTGTATCAACACCATCAGACGCCTTACTATGACATTTGGGCTGTGCTATATTCGATGTGTAGTCATCTCGTGCGTACTTAGTGCTGGTCTGTACCCATTCGCATGCGTACTTATCATAAAAGTGTATCCATCTCAAGCGTTAACCTAGCCATTTTAAACTGTAGTACCGGTATTACTAAAGGACACAGGAAACAAACAAACACAAAAACTAGATGCCGTCTTAGATTGATATTCGTCTAGAAGTGGATATCGCTGGTGTACTTATTTGCGAAGCCGTTGGACAGTCGACACGGCCGGCGTGGCAGCTAGAGCTTCCGTCACCGGTGTCATGACTGCCACATCTGGGAGCATCAGTTGGATGGTTTCACGCCCGTAGTCGCAGGTTAGGTCGTGGGGAATATGGTAGCATGGCTGCAAGAACGAGTCGGGGGACACAGTGTCGTGAAACTCGTTTTCGTCGCCTCCGAGCGTGCTCGCAGCGTCGTCGTCTGTGCCTTGGATATCGTTACTGGTGGAAGGCCTGTCTTCACCCAAAGTGGCACCAAAGGACGTCAGAGTGTTACCAAGGAACTCGTTGACGGACAAGCCACTGCCACTGCTCTCGCTGCTGCTACTCTCTCCGAACCAATCACTCCCAGCAAGCGAGCGACTGACCCCGTCATCGTTGCTCGCCACGGCATCTACCGAGCCACCGATAGTAATAGGTCCACGGGGGTCGACAACCCACGAGTCTCTCCATCTTGTCGTTCCATCATTTCCATTCGAACCCTGCATCGGTTCAGTTGAAGAAGGGTTCTCGAACGCAGCCATCATGTTCATAAAGATGGAGACTGCATACTCCATCGTAAAGACGGCTGACAGGAATGGCAAAGAAAGCTGGGTTTGCGTCACGCAAGTGTCGCCACCAAAGAAGCCGGCGAGAGCGGAATCAGACGGGAACGCTGGCACGCTCAGGCGCTGGACGATCGGGTACTTGTTGACATGCTCCACGAGAGCGCTCATGGGCTGGAAACAAATGCCGTATGGCGCGCCGTCCCCGATGGCATCACTTGATTCGATGATCGCGGTCTCACCAGCTGTCAAGTGGAACTCGTGACCAGTGACAGCGCTGCATACGCCCTCGTGCTTCATCTGCAGCACCTTGGGCCACACATCGGAAGACCACACGTCTGGTGAACCACGGCTTAACCCATCGTCCTCACTGCTGGACGCGTTGACAGCCGTGACAATAGAGTATGCACACGTTCCGCTCCAGCGTTTCGGACGGAAAGGTCTTGACGGAGCAAAGGGAGTTGCCGACAAGCTTGAGCAGCACGTCAACCGCCGTGGTCAAATCCGCTCCAAACGCATCGGCGATCGAGCTCTTGAGTTGATTGCAGCATCCGTCTTCTCGGTCCACCGTTGCAACCAAGAGGTCCTTGACGACGCCGTCATTGATACATGGAACAATCGTGTCCTTGTAGAGCGAACACAGCGAGAACCTGAAGAAATCATCTCCAGGCATATCTTTGGGGAACGTGAACTGCGCGAGTGTGTTTCCGCACGTCCAAAGCGTACTCGAGGTCGTGATGGTCGTAGAGAACGACGTTGCGTCCGTATTCGCGGCGCACTGAGAGAACCCCGGTAGCAAGCCGTCCACTAATGCAACGATGCGATGCAAAGTGTGAAGCTTGAAATCTGGGGCATCCAACGATGCAAGCGACTCGGCTAGTGGGCTCTGATCGTCGGCCAGGTCGTAGCACTTGGGGGTATCTTTGGCCACATGGACCGCATTGGGTGTGGTGGCTCCGAGAAAAAAGGCGAGTGTAGCCAATGCAACGTGTAGCCGAAGGTTGCGGAGCTTCGTGTTTGATGTCGCTGGTTTGGACGAAGGTGAGCGTTGGGATGGTGAGCGAGTAGAAGAGCTTCAATTGGAGAGTGAGAGAAGGTGGAGGCGTATGCGTTTGACTTCGAGAGAAGACGGGATATTTTCTCGGAGCTGTAAGAACTCTTGAGGGTGCACCGGAGACAGGCTTTGGACCGAGCTGCTTTTAGAGCACTTCACTGTCTGCGAAAGGCTCTCCGTCTTGTTTAACTTTGGTCACTTGTTGGTATCCTCATTGCCTCGTCGTAGCAATCTGTTGGAACCAACACAGCATTTAGTGTTGGGTTGCTTGGATCGCACCACATCCACTCGCATGGCAAACACATATAGAATGTGATCTCTAGCTGACATGTGAGATTTTTTCAGTGACCAAAGTTAAACAAGACGGAGAATCTTTCGCAGACAGTGAAGTGCTCTAAAAGCAGCTCGGTCCAAAGCCTGTCTCCGGTGCACCCTCAAGAGTTCTTACAGCTCCGAGAAAATATCCCGTCTTCTCTCGAAGTCAAACGCATACGCCTCCACCTTCTCTCACTCTCCAATTGAAGCTCTTCTACTCGCTCACCATCCCAACGCTCACCTTCGTCCAAACCAGCGACATCAAACACGAAGCTCCGCAACCTTCGGCTACACGTTGCATTGGCTACACTCGCCTTTTTTCTCGGAGCCACCACACCCAATGCGGTCCATGTGGCCAAAGATACCCCCAAGTGCTACGACCTGGCCGACGATCAGAGCCCACTAGCCGAGTCGCTTGCATCGTTGGATGCCCCAGATTTCAAGCTTCACACTTTGCATCGCATCGTTGCATTAGTGGACGGCTTGCTACCGGGGTTCTCTCAGTGCGCCGCGAATACGGACGCAACGTCGTTCTCTACGACCATCACGACCTCGAGTACGCTTTGGACGTGCGGAAACACACTCGCGCAGTTCACGTTCCCCAAAGATATGCCTGGAGATGATTTCTTCAGGTTCTCGCTGTGTTCGCTCTACAAGGACACGATTGTTCCATGTATCAATGACGGCGTCGTCAAGGACCTCTTGGTTGCAACGGTGGACCGAGAAGACGGATGCTGCAATCAACTCAAGAGCTCGATCGCCGATGCGTTTGGAGCGGATTTGACCACGGCGGTTGACGTGCTGCTCAAGCTTGTCGGCAACTCCCTTTGCTCCGTCAAGACCTTTCCGTCCGAAACGCTGGAGCGGAACGTGTGCATACTCTATTGTCACGGCTGTCAACGCGTCCAGCAGTGAGGACGATGGGTTAAGCCGTGGTTCACCAGACGTGTGGTCTTCCGATGTGTGGCCCAAGGTGCTGCAGATGAAGCACGAGGGCGTATGCAGCGCTGTCACTGGTCACGAGTTCCACTTGACAGCTGGTGAGACCGCGATCATCGAATCAAGTGATGCCATCGGGGACGGCGCGCCATACGGCATTTGTTTCCAGCCCATGAGCGCTCTCGTGGAGCATGTCAACAAGTACCCGATCGTCCAGCGCCTGAGCGTGCCAGCGTTCCCGTCTGATTCCGCTCTCGCCGGCTTCTTTGGTGGCGACACTTGCGTGACGCAAACCCAGCTTTCTTTGCCATTCCTGTCAGCCGTCTTTACGATGGAGTATGCAGTCTCCATCTTTATGAACATGATGGCTGCGTTCGAGAACCCTTCTTCAACTGAACCGATGCAGGGTTCGAATGGAAATGATGGAACGACAAGATGGAGAGACTCGTGGGTTGTCGACCCCCGTGGACCTATTACTATCGGTGGCTCGGTAGATGCCGTGGCGAGCAACGATGACGGGGTCAGTCGCTCGCTTGCTGGGAGTGATTGGTTCGGAGAGAGTAGCAGCAGCGAGAGCAGTGGCAGTGGCTTGTCCGTCAACGAGTTCCTTGGTAACACTCTGACGTCCTTTGGTGCCACTTTGGGTGAAGACAGGCCTTCCACCAGTAACGATATCCAAGGCACAGACGACGACGCTGTGAGCACGCTCGGAGGCGACGAAAACGAGTTTCACGACACTGTGTCCCCCGACTCGTTCTTGCAGCCATGCTACCATATTCCCCACGACCTAACCTGCGACTACGGGCGTGAAACCATCCAACTGATGCTCCCAGATGTGGCAGTCATGACACCGGTGACGGAAGCTCTAGCTGCCACGCCGGCCGTGTCGACTGTCCAACGGCTTCGCAAATAAGTACACCAGCGATATCCACTTCTAGACGAATATCAATCTAAGACGGCATCTAGTTTTTGTGTTTGTTTGTTTCCTGTGTCCTTTAGTAATACCGGTACTACAGTTTAAAATGGCTAGGTTAACGCTTGAGATGGATACACTTTTATGATAAGTACGCATGCGAATGGGTACAGACCAGCACTAAGTACGCACGAGATGACTACACATCGAATATAGCACAGCCCAAATGTCATAGTAAGGCGTCTGATGGTGTTGATACACTGTTTTTCTTTGTGCCTCATTGGCAAATCACCGGGACTATTAGCGTCTAGCAAGTATGCGAGCAACCATTGACATACCAGGTTCTGGCTAGTTTACTAGAGCGTTGGCAGTGCTTTGATATTCCTCGTGCATCCAAAGATATCAGGAAGATACGCTCTATTCTTGATATTTCTCGTCAATTGCTTTCTTTATTCAGAGTCACAATGTGCCTGTCGCGCCTCAAAATGGGAATGCGATGCTGCATAAAAAGATGCACTTGCACTCGCGCACTCGAAGCCGCATTGGAGTTGAAGCGGTGAGTCCAAAGAGGTGAAGACAAGTGGCTCAGGCTGGTTGGGAATCTCCGCCCACCGACATGCTCACAGTCTGCTATTTCAGGTTGACGACGTCCCATAGAGCACAAATTCAAAATTTGTGGCAAATTCAGCTGCCATATTTGGTGCGCCTCGATCAACGAAATCCAGCATTTCAGCGCGCTGCCCGGGAGCCCTACAAGACACTCGTATCATTCTGCAATTGCAGTTCCACGTCTCACATCGTATTCAACCAAGCAACACACATCAATACAAATCCAAGATGAAGATCCACGTCCCTCGTCCAAGCCTCGCTCTCGCCTCGCTCGCTATCCTCTTTCTCGGCGCGACTACTGTCACCTCGGCACAAACCGATGAGGTCAAATGCTTCCAGTAGTTGGACGACCAAAGCCCGCTCGCGACGTCCCTCGCCGACCTCAAATCCCTGGAACCGCGGCTCGATCTCGGCGTTGTGAGCCAGGCCCTTTGCGTCCGTATCGAGCGCAGTGCCAGGGTTTTTGCAATGCGCTGCCAACGTCGACATGAAGTCGATCGTGACGACGGTGCTCATCTCCAAGAGGGCCAACGAGTGCAGAAAGGCGCTCAGCGTCGTGCCACCTCCCGAGGAGGAGTTTACTGACAGCGCGTTCACAGAGTTCTTCTGCCCCTACTACAAGGGCGCGTTTGTTCCGTGCATCAACGGCGTTCTCATCAATGAGCTCATCCTCCCCGCGATGAACAGCGCAGGTGGCTGCTGTGACGAATTCAAAAGCACGATCGTCAAGTCCTTTGGCTCTGACCTGGCCACAACTGCCGACTCGCTGCTCAAACTTGTGGGCAACGCGCTCTGCTCAGTCAAGACGTTCACGCCCGAGAAGCTCGGAGGCGGCGTCGAGCAAACCTGTGGCTTCTCGCTCGCGTCGGCTTTCGTCGGTGATGGCAATAATGACGACGAGAATGCTATCAAGCCATTCCTCAATGCGCTGCAAATCCCCACGAGCGAAGTGTGTAGCACTGTCGCTGGCCAGGAATTTGCTCTCACGACGGGCGAGACCGTCAAGTTCAAGCCTAGCAAGGCGCAAACATCCTACGGTGTGTGCTTCCAACCGATGAGTGACCTTGTCAACCACGTCAGCAACTACCCGGTCATCCACCAACTGCGTGTGGCTGGACCCAAAGGTGCCACGGTGGCGATCTCCGACCTCTACACCGAAGGGAAATGCGTGCGCGGTGATGACCTCATTTACGGTCTTCTGGCGCCAGACAGTTTCTTTATCGAGGCGTGGAACGCGTGTAATCTCGTTGAGCCCGCGATCACTCGCTTAGATTCCATTCTCTACCAGACTCCTTCGAGTGACAGCGAGGAGAGCGCACCGACTGGACTACAGTATCTGTATCTCAAGAAGGGCATGCCACCGTCCAGCAGTGACTCTAGTTTTGCCGGAGACAACTCTGGCGAATTTGACGATGGAACCAATGGTTCTGGCTCGAGTCTGGACTCTTCGGTCTCTAACAACAGCAGCGCGACCTCACTGCCAGTTGTCCCTGTCCCTGGCTTTGACTCGCTCTCGGTCGCCGATGTGGTCGTGCTCTTGCTTGGCTCAGTGGACCAAATATGCTTCCACATGCCTCATGGCGTCTCCTGCGACTACGGCGACGAAACCATCAGCTACGCGTACCCTGCATTCGGCTCCACGCTAGTCCTAACGACGGAGCCACAGGCACCAGTGTCCGTGGCCACCACCCAACGACTCCGTCATTGAAAACAACCTGGGTATTATTCCAGTTCCATAACATTACTTAAGCACCTTTCGCGATAATACACCCTCGCGATCTCGAGCAACGATTGATTGGTGGATGGAATTGTCGTCAGACTGATATTGATTCACTGACAATCACATTGTAGTCGCTGAAGTAAAAAAATGGCACCTGAAAAGCCATTTCTTCGTAATTGCTAGGAAATCCTGAATATACCAGAGCAGACTTCCTGCGAAAGTTCGCTTGTCCACAGGTTTCCTCATATATGCGTGAAAGTCTGGAGAAAGCGAGCTTTATAGGTTTGCTCACTTCCCAATTCTCTTTGCGCACTTCACTCCAATTTTTGACAAATTTCTCAACCAATATGCGTGGTATCACTCAATTCAGCTGCGCGATCTTGCTCGAGTGCTTTCTCGTTGGCCAAGTGCTGGCGAACTCGGCAACGGGCGAGCGCTTGCCAAAGGTGAGCATGAAAAGTATGGCCAAAGCCACTGCGGCAGACGATAAAGATCAAGCCACTCTCGCCGAAGCAATCGCCAAAACGAGTATCATCGCAGCAAACAACACGATTCGCATCACGGACAGTCAGATCACGCTCACGGGACGCGACCAGGCGCTCCTTCTCAAGAGCATTGCCGACGCCGTCATCGCCGGACGCATGAGCTCGAATCCCGATCCTACTGTCACGGACGACACCGACGATACTGGGGACAAGGCAACCCTTTCGGACCCGCGACCTGGGTCAAAGGCAGCAGCAGTGCTACCTATGCCACGGGATGCGTTCCTGTACTACGTCACGGACCCGAAAAGCCGCGCCATGACTGTGCGCATGAGCTGGCGCTACCCACTCGCGGACTGGAAGCTGTACAGCGTGCTTCTTGCGCCGACGGCGTGCGAAGTCAAGCGCACCATTGGCACTTACTTCTACTGTTGAGTAGCAGTGTGGGGCCACCAATCAACGTTGGAGTGAGTGCGCCTTTATGGAATGCACATGCGCTTAAAACTGTTGACGCCCATAACAAAAAAATCAACAGAGAATGGATGTTTGGAGCTCATGAAGCTCTGTTGGACGGTGTTTGACCCTTTTATGTATTTTGTATCCACTTTTTTGATTTGAAAAGTGTATCCATTTGCGTGATAAAATGGTGGTTGTATGAAAGAAAACTTTACTGTCCTGCTTGACATTGCGCCACGTGAAAAGGTATCCATCCGCACCTAATTCGACGATCTGGGCATTCGTGATCACATTTCCGTCATTCAGAAGTCAAACACGCGACATCACATGAGTTCCTGCGCTGGGAAAATAGTCTTGTGAAAGACACGCTAACCGTGTGAGCGATAGCGGTTCAAGCTTCACTAAACACTGTCTTCGTCAGGGCAACACCTCAAGCAGAGCACATCCAGGTACATATCGTTTGTGGAGATTTATACAAGCTTTCGCTCATGGGTATATATGACGTCACTCTGTACCGATTGCTTTCTACTTTACGCCATGGCCGCTTGACTCTCGCCCTGAGCGTTCTTTGCGACGAGGCGCACCGAGTAGTCTCGTCCGGCGATGAGGTCCTGGACGACGTGAGCGCGCAGGTTGAAGCGCTTGAGCGTCCAAGCATTGCTCTCGAACGTGGTCGGCAGCTGGCATCCGCCGTTCAAAAACGTCGCATCCGTCGCGTCGATTACAATGCTGGTCGTCGTCGCGGCTGCGGCGGCTTTCATGACGCACTTGCGGGGCGAGGTGCTCGATGAAGCTATTGTGTCTGCGAGCACTTCCTCGACGATGAAGTAGTCGTCATTGTTGATGACACCGACCAGTGCAGCAGAAGTGATCGTGAGCGTGCTCGCTGCCAATTTTTGCATGCAAGAATCGCAGAGAACAGGAGCGTGCGCGCCGAGAAGCGTCGTTTGTCCAGCTGCTGTTCCACTGACTGGCGTGCTCGTCGTCGTTGTGACCAACGCCAGTTGAATCGCCGGGAGCGACAGACCGCTCGCCATGGCAACGGCTTCGGTGATCGTCTGCTTCGCAATCGGCTCGTTCAGCAAGGACGAGCATTCGTTGTTGGCCGAATCGATCTTGCCTTGGCCAAACTTGTCATCCAAACCAGGACCAAACGTTGCTCGCTTAGGAAGAACCTTGCCCTGGTAGCTGTCGCAGTTCGTGTCCATTTTGTCGATGCTGAAAAGCGGGATGTTTAGTGGGAACGCACTCGTCACCGCCGTCACCGGGTTCACGAACGTGACCGTGTACGTGTACCCAAAGTCCCAACGCGCTGTTCCGTCGCCAAACCGCACGACTTCTGCATTCGCGTACGCTCCACCGAGCGCACGGACCATGAGCTGTAAATTTGCGGCTGTCTCCTGCCAGTCGATGCAACCAATGACGTCCGTGCCGATTAGAAGCTTGTACTTGTCTCCTGCAGAAGGTGTTGACGTGTGCGTCGACACGAGCGTCTGGACTTCAGATCGCTCGCCGCATTGACTTGTGTACGCCGGATTCACGTCCCACTCAACGCGATACGAGTCGACCGATGATCCGCCGTTGCTCAGCGGCTCCCATATGCACTGCGGTGGTTACGCGGTGAAACATGGTTGTTGGGGCGACGTCGAGACTCTGTTTAGTCGAGCTATTGAAATTGAACACACGGTCATACTCGATGCGGTAGCCATCGATGGGCTCGCCACCTGACATTGCGATTTGGTCGTAAGTCAACTCCATCATTGGGGCGCTTAGCGTGCGTATTTTGACGTTAGCGAGGGCCAACGGTGCCCGCGTCGGCGCGAGACTGCTGTCTGACAAGGCAAAGTCGCCCATACCAATATCATTGACTGCTGCCACACGCACAAAGTATGGGACTCCGTTGGTGAGTTGCGTGATGTTGTAGGAGAATGGCACACTGCCGGCGTCTGATGCACCAGCCGTAGCTAATACCGTAGCAAAGCCAAATGCCAGCGGCACTTGGTCCAACTGAGTCACTGAAGCACTCACATCGGCGTTATTGATCGTCGCCACGAGGTTTCTCTCATTCACGGTGAACGTTGGCAGTGCACTCGGCGACGGTACTTGCGTGGAGAACGTGATGTCCCACTTGAAATTGTTGTCCCCCACAGCGCCGACTTGGAACCGCTCGACATACACGATGCCGACGGTTGGCAGCATCTCAAGAGCTTCTTTCATCGCACTCGGCGTAATGTCGCAGCTCATGTCAATGGTTTTCCAAAGTGTCTTAGCGGGAATGCTCGATTTGGTCGTTCCCGAGTACGCGATCCGAGTGGTTGCGAGCGTCGATCCTGTCTTCGTGGCGAAATTTGTAGCATCTGCGAGCGGAAGCTGCGTCGATGAAAACGTACCGGTGGTCGCGACCAAGTACGTCACGCCGTCGATCACGATCACATCGCCACGGGCTAATAAACCTGTTAGGTCTGTAGAAGTAACATAATTCTGCCCAAGTACGGCGTCCAACGTTCCTGGGAGCACACGATATGGGAACCGCTCCGAGCCGTCTCCGTATGCGAGCGTGAAGCTTCCGCTTGCGATCGTACCAGTGGTTTGCACTACTTGAATCACAGGCAATCCGAAAAACGGATCCGTCAGCGCCTTCTGGTACCATCCGACTTGGTACGCTGTGATCGCGGTTAATGAGTCTTTCAGGTCACTTGGCGCGCGCCACTGTACATTGAGCGAGTACCCGAGAGGCAAAGTCTTGCCATTGCTGATCATGACATCTCGCGGCGGCAGAGGCTTTTGTCGTGGCATCTCTCGCTCAGGAGAGGTCAATTCAGGTAAACCCGCGCCTATTTCGGCGTTCATGGCGTATACACAAACGTGCCACCACTGTGCCGTTGTCAACTTATCGATCCGATACTTCCCGCCACTACCTCCCGTACGAATGACTTGACCCAATGCGTCGCCATTCGTGCCACTGTCAAACGATGGCTTGGGGTCCCATTCGATCGTGTATCCAGTCACAGGCGTGCCGCCACTAAACACTGGTGGGCCATATGCGACGACCAACGCCGTTGGCACCGCGAGGGTCAACACTGGCGACGCGAGAGTATTGAACAGCGATCGCGGTACCGACGACGGTTCAAAGGGAATCGCCATGGACATCGGCGCACTCAATCGTCAAATGCCGTACCAAGTGCATTGAGAGCGGAGACACGAGCGAAATATGTCGTCTCTGGTGTCAAGCCTTGGATCAGGTACTTGTACGGAAGTGGCGATTCTACTGTTGGCATCACAAAGCCACACTCTGATGGGACAGAATTCAACGTCACGACACCGCCCACTGTCGTCGTGCTTGAACAGTACGTAGCGCTCATGAGATTCCCGACTTGGCCACCATTCACAACAAGCGACGAGATCTGAATCCGCACAACGCCATTCTCCGTCGACAGCAGGTTTTGCGCGACAGTGAAATCTGGAACGGCGCCAACTTCCGATACAAACGTGACTTTCCACGTGCATTCGTTGTTCGCGCTGTACGGCGCGTGTGAAACACTCACTTGGCCGACATTGGGCAAATTCTGCAAGATATTAGTCATTGACAAAGCAGTCGCGTCAAAGGGGATCGCGGACGTCGAGTGGAGACTCTTGACCCGGCAATTTGCGCAGCCAGTGGTGTCAAGCGCCAGTCTGAATGCGCCGCTGACCTTGAGCGACGACGACGAGGTCGTTGAGATGACTTGGACGCGACTTTGCATCGCAGAAAAGTCCTTATCAGACCACTCGACGAGATACTTCGTGATCGTAGAGCCACCATTGCCGTTCAAATCCGTCGGCAGCAAGATCATTGGCTGCAGGAAACTCACTTGCAGCGAACTCACTCGTACCTCCGGCGCGATATCCCCGTTTTCTTCTGGGATCAACACTGTAAGGATAACACCAGGCGACGGTGGTGGATCGCTCGTCGTGATCGGAGTGACCGCGATACTGTCGCTGATTGTGCCATACCCAAGTGAATTGTGGGCAGTGACACGGACATGGATCTGCACACTTGGCCCGCAACGGCTTCGATCAGCCCGTCGACAACACCATACGACGTCACAGCATTGCCCAGAGCTTGACTCGTATGCGGCGTCGTCGCGCCTGGAGAGATCGTGACGCGGAACGGACCGCACTTGTTGACCTTGCCGAGACCGCAGTAGATGTCAATGCCGTCGACGGTCTTGATTGAGAGCTGATACGTGCCACTCACTGCAGGCAAATACTGGACGCGGTACTGGCCCTGGCCGATGTACAATGGCTCTTCAAACGGCGCCAGCAGCACGTTCCCAGCAATCGAGATGTCAAGCGAGTCGCCATCCGTCGTTTTGTTGTTCCCATGCTGATCTTTCGCCTGGATGATAAACTGCGCGACTATCCCCGCGGTTGCAGTCTTCAAACCATCACCGAAAGCCGTCGTGTGTGGGAAATCCGTCGCTCCAGGTGTGACGGCGATCGCAAACGGACTTCCGAGGATATGGTCGCCATGGTACAACGCCGACTTCGGGATCGGCTGCAACGGGAGGTACGACGAGCTCCACGCGACGAAGAGCGACGCGTCGCCTGTGTCTTCGTGGCACTCGATCTTTAGATCATAGAAAGCGTCCCTCACCAAATTGACGTGGAAATTCTCGTTCGTGCCACGCATTCCAATGCTGCTGGAGTCTTGTTCCCATGTGTCGACGTACAGCGTGTGGTTGAGCCACAAGCGCACGCCTTCACTCGATTTCACATAAATCACGTACGAATCGGTATATGGCGCGGCGAGTTTGCCAAACCACCGGATGCTGATGTAGTCGCGGCTGTAGTTTGTGATCGCACCGTGGCTCCAGTCAAACTGCAATTGCGGATCGACGCGCGTGATCACCGGATCGTCCTGAAACCAGTAGTTGTCGTAGTACAGCACCAGCAGACTGCCAGGTTGAAGTTGCCGCACGGCGACGCTGTAGTTGGAGCGCACCTGCGTCGGGATGTACCGCGCCGTGTATCGAGGAAAACCTGACTGCTTCTTGAACACAGACAGCTTTGGATAATTTCCCGTCAGCGATTGCGTCGAACCTGACTGGAGTTCGGTCATGACAACGTCGGGAAAACTGCCCGTTAACCTCGACGGATCGGGAACCAGGTTGCCAATGTTGCCTAGCTTGGAACGGAACGTGACCTGCCACTTGAACCGATTGCCCGCGTCCAGATTATCCGTTCGCGTCACATCCATGAGCCCGAGCGACGGCAGCGCTTCAAGCGTGGCTTTCATCACGTCTCGCGACGCGTCAAACGGGATCGCACCTGTTGTCTCGCCAAGGAAGTTCAATGTGAATGAGCCTTCGAGCGGCGTCGGTGAGCCTCCGAGGGTTTCAATCTCCTGGACCTCGTACGCGTACGGCAACGCTTCGAGCTTGGGCAGGTCGCCAAGGTTCTTGGTGAACGAGATCGTCCATCGGTTGCCGTTGAAGACCTCTTCCTTCTTCACATCAACCTCGCACATAACACGCAGGTTCTCCAACTCAGTCTTGAGTTGCAACGGTTCGATATCAAACGGCAAGTTAAACGTCGTATCGCCCATAAAGTTGAACACAAACGTGCCGCCAAGCGAGAGCCCCATATGCCTCACTTCTTTCACGATCACTTGCGCTTTGTAGCCCGTGAGCGCGGCCGTGGACGCAACGGTAATGTCAGGAACTGAGCCCAAGATCTCGTTAAACGTCACGAACCAAGTCTGGAGTCCCGTGGCCGCTCCATAGTTTGAATTCATTACGTTCACAGTCACATCGTCGATTGTGCTCACAGACTCCAATAGCGCTTTCATCGTCGCGGCATCAACAGTTACAGGCACCGTGATCGTCTCGGCGCCACCGAATGCCAAGGTAAATGCGCCGCCAATGGCCGTGGGCGTGCCTGAATCGTCCAGCCACGTGTGAATCGATTGGATCTCGGCGCTCGACTCGACGCTCGCCGACGTCGTCACGGTCTGCACGTCGCACACACCCTTCTGGATCTCAGTGAACATCACAGGCGTCGTGATCAGCAACGTGGACGACGTCATGAACGCCGTGTCGCCAACGAGCTGTAGCAACGGCAGGTCGCACAGATTGCTGATAAATGTCACGGCGTAGGTCCAGGACGTGACGCCCCCACCCGTATTCTTGACACGCGAGACACTCACAGTCTGTAGATTCGAGAGCGTCTCGAGACTCGTCTCGACCAGTTGTGAAGCTGTGGCATCCGACGTCGTAGACGCGGCCAGTGTCGCGGCATTCACGGCGATCGTACTCGTAGCAACGACGCCACCGAGGTGAGACGTTGACGTATCCAACTTGAAGTTAAACGTGCCCGTCACGCCATTGAACGTGATCGTTTGGATCTCGTACACCACAGGATCGTACACGGTGAGTCCGCCGTCCGAGACGAACGAGTGGGTCCCATCGACAATCGACGGAGGAGACGACCACAACTCAGTCCAGAATAGATCCTGTCCTTGGAAACCAGGAGGTATCGTTGCGTACGTGACGACGCCCCCCGAGGCCATGCGCGGCGCAATGCCAAACTGATTCGTCTCGCCCTTGACAAACTCTTGGATTAGCACGTGGACGACGTTGTCCGATACCAGCAGCGGTAAGTCGCCGACCTGGTCCACAAACGTGATTTACCCGACGCAATCAGCGCCGTTGAGGTCTTGACGCGAGACGTGCACCTCCCCGAGGCTGGAGTCTGTGGAAGGGAGCAGTGTCTCCAACTGCACTGCCGTCGTCGCCGTACTGATAGGGTCAATCCACGGACCAGCGGTCGACCACCGCAACTTGAATGTACCAGCGGCGAGGCTATTCGTGGCCACGCTTTGCACTTCGTACACGATCCCCGCCATGCCCCGGACGAGCGCAGGTCCGTACGCTACGGTTTGAAAACTGGATGCGCCTGAAGACACCGCGATCGCTGGGGTCGGCACGCCGCCAATGCCGTCACCTACAGCATTGGTCGCCACGACCGCGTACGCATACAGCGTGTCGGGGACCAGGTTCATAGATGTAAACGCGAGCGCATCAGGCGTCATCGTGCCATTGTACACGATGCGCCCCGGGGTGCCTTCCTGCATGGTCGAGACCAGGACCTTGGGAGTCCCTCCTGTGAGCCGTCCAGACGTGACTTTCACCAGTGGCACATCACCAAGCTCTGTTAGAAACGTGATGTCCCACGCCATCGCATTGTTGGTGCCTGCAGTTGCTGAGACTGCGACGACGCCGAGACTCGGCAAGTTCTCGAGCTGTCGCTTCATTTCTGCTGCAGTCGTGCTCACGGCAAGATTTATTGCCACGAAACGAGACCGTGAAGTCACCTCCGAGCGCGCTCATGCCGGCTTGGACTCGAGTCACCTGGGTCGAGCACGCCGTCGCGAGCACCGTGTTCGTCAGTTTGTCTGGCACGATAACCATTGTCGCCAGTGCCCCCTGCCACGTCGAGAACGTGACGGTCCACGTCATCCCTGTCGACAGCGCCGTGGAAGTCACGGCCACCGTGCCGACACCACACGTTTCAATCGCGGCCTTGACCTGCGCATTTGTCGTGGCGCCCGCGGCCGACGTACCTGCGGTCAGCAAGGCCGTCGTTTTCCCGTTGACATACAACGCAAACTGTCCCGAGGCATCGATAACCGTGATCGATTGGATCTCGGGAACGGGTGTCGCGACCATTGTCTGGATCCGCTGGATCTCGTTGTTGACTGGCAAGCCTGAGACCGTGTACCCGGACGTGACGCCTGGAAATTCTCAGAGCTTGTAGCCTGGCAGCGGCGAGCCATTGCAGCCCGTGAGTGTCGAGGTACACGATGATGGCGGGAGCCACGAGACGCGAATGGATGTCGTGGTCACATCAACGAGCGTTGGAGCCGCGGGTGCCGATGGCATATTCGCAAGCACGATCGAGGCACGGGCGTCTTCACCGACAGACCGATCGCGTTGATCGTGCGCATGTAGAACCGGTACACGTTACCTTCTTTCAGGTTCCCAATAGATTGCGAGTACCCATAGGGAAACACACCCTGCATTGTCTGCTTGACCCATCCGCTGCCGCTGCCGTCGTCCATGTACAACTCGTAGCCCGTGATCGGCGAGCCGCCGTTGTCGATCGGTGGCACCCAATTCACGACGGCGATGCCGTCATTCGCTGCCGCAGTATTGATCGTCGTCGTCGAATCGCGTGTTAGCGACCCCGGAGGCTCAGGAACGACCGGAGGCCGCACAGTGTACTCGACGGGGGCACTGAATGTGCCATAGCACGCAGCACTCGGGTCGCTTGACGTGCAAAAGTTGACGGCTCGTACTTTGAACCAGTACCTTTTGCCCGACTCGATGGCATTGTCCACGGTGGTCGTCAGCGTTGTCGTCAAGGTCGTGGCGTCGTTCGGACGGTCGTACACCTTGCGATACACGTCGCTCCACTCGGAGAGCCACAACTCGTAGCCGCTCACTGTCTCACCGCCATTGATCGACGGGGGTGTCCATGCGAGCGTGATCGTCGTCGCGCTCGAAGACACCAAGAGCACGGGTCTCGGCGCTCCAGGGGGCAAATTCTTGGTCGTGACAAACTCGGGCACACTCAGCGTGCGATGACCAAAGCTGATCGCATTGTGGAACGACACGCGCGCATAATACTCGGTGCCGTACAATAGACTCGAGATCAGCGTCTCGTACGGCTCGCCGCCCGAGAGATCTGTAGTCAGCAATGTTTGCAAAGGGCCGACGCCTTTCACCATTTCGACGATTGTGATCGTCGGAACTGAGGTACCAGCGCCGCCAGTGAGCTCTGTCGTATCCGAAGTCATCATGTTCACGTCGCCGATATTACAAACACTCGCGCGACAGTTGTTGAACGTCACTTGCCACGTGTACCCGTTTGTAGCAGTCGAGCGGCTCACGCTGACGTCGCCGATCGACGAGATTCCTCGCAACGCACGCTGGATCCCGTCGGCGGTCTCGCGTGGCGAGAGGTCGATCGTGCTCTGCACCGGGGCGACGCCATCAGTAAACTTTAACTGGAATGTGCCATCGATGGGTAGCGAACCCTGTTGCAGTGTCGCGATGGTAATTTGGCTGTTCGTGCCCAGCAAAGCCGTCGAATCCGCCGTCAGCGGGTCGATATTGCCGGCGCCAACCGGAAAACTGCCTGAGTTCGCTATGAACGTCACGGTCCAGACGTACTCGTTCTTGAGTGACGGCCCCGTGCGCGTCACAGTGACCGTCTCAGTGTTAGGCAGCGCTTCCAGGTTGTGCTTCATGGTCGTATCGGACGCGTCGTGGCCGATCAAATCGGTGACGTGGCCACCCAAAGCGAGTCGAAACTTGCCAGTGACGCGATTTCCTGCAACAGAGACCGGGACTGCTCCATACGTCGCTCCTTTCGTGTAGATCTTGATATCAGCGCCGTTCCCCATGAGAAGGTTGTTCGCAGGTCGAACGAGCATGTCGGGGATGTACCCACTGTTCTGGAACGTCACACGCCACAGCCGCGCACCCGCTGTGACGTCGGCAGGCGGCAATGCACTCGTGCCGTCGGTCACGACAACCGTCACGGACGCATCCAGCGCGGTGATCGCGGCTTGCACTGTTGCCGCACTCGCACTGAAGAGCAGCGGCACTGTGTCGGTGTCTCTTCCACGCAAGTACGTCAATTGGAACGTGCCGCTTACAGGGGCTTGGCCCGTTGTCTTTTTGGCAATGTCGACGCGTCGATTGCCCTCGAGGATGTACATATTGGCCGTCAACAGTGGCATATCGCCTTGCCTCCCCACGACGCTCATGAACGTGATCTCCAAGCCCGACGTGCACCCCGTTACCGTCACGGAACTACACGGCGCACAAGCGGTCGTCCGCGAGCCATAGAAGCTCACACTGACGCTCGTTATGGATGCGAGCTCTTGCAAAGTGGCCTGGATAGCGGTCGTCGATGTCTCCGTGACGGAAATCGGTGCGTGGTCTCTCCCAAGAAGCTCAACGTAAAGCTGCCCGTGCCCGTGCTCAGCGCATCGCAGCTCACGCGCTGCACTTCGTTTGCGGCCGGTCCCAAGTATGTGCTCGTGAGATGCACCAGTTGCACTTCACCGACAGTAATCGTCGACATTGTGATGGTTTGGATCTCGTTTACAACGGGGACTCGCAATTGCACTTCTTGGACTTTGTCGCGGATTGGATTCAGTCCATATTCCACGCGGTACGCATCGAGCGGCGAGCCCCCGTCGACCGATGCCAGCGACACATTCATCGGCACACTCGGAATTTCTGTGAACAATACAACCACCAGACATCAGATATCACCATGCACTCCACAACAAAGAAACAAGAACCATTTATCATCGTACGCGCTGTTGGGATGGCAAATTGAGGCGTCGACAGCGCAGGCGCCCCCAAACCCGCGGGATTGATCGCTGTCACGCGAAAGTAGAACGGAACGTTCTCATCGACGTGCTGCGCTGTGACCGCGAGGTCACTCAGGTCCGTTTGGATTACGCTGTCAAAGGAAATGCCTAAAGAGACGACAAAAGTACCACATGTGAGGCAATGGATCTTCCACCAGCTGCTCAAGAACGGATAGACCTCGATCGTGCCGGCCCTGGTGTTGCTCGTGTAGATCAGCTGGAACGCCGTCTTGGAGGACACAAGGTTGTCGCCACCAGCGGCCGTGGTGTCGATGGTCGTGACCTTGATCTGCTGGATCTCGGGCATCGTGGACACGCACGTGCCATCGGCCATCGCGTTCGCTGGGATGGGTCCCGTCGTCGTCGTCTGGCTCGCGAAGCTCACCTTGAGCGAGAAAAAAGTCGCTGTCGACACTGTGGCCGCTGTCATCGTGACTTTGACATTCTAAATTTCCTGGACCGTCCCCGGTCGCGTGCGCGTCACAACGAGCCCCTTCGACACAACAGTGTCCATGCGCGTCTCCGTGAGCCGCGTGAGGTCGCTGGTAAGCGCCGTGGCGCTACCTTTCAGCGTCAGAAACGAGATCGTCCACGTGAACCCGTCTTGTGGGTCAGGAAACTGCGTGCGACTCACATCGAGTGTGCCCGTGTTGAGCTTCTCGAGCTCCGCTTTCATGGTTGCAGCGTCGCAGTTCCACGCCAAGTCGCTCGTCGTGACCGTCCTGCCGGCGCCATTCGTGTACTTCAACTGGAACGAGCCAGCGAGCTGGTTACCTGCGACGAGCTGCTACACAGTGGCCGCGGCACCGACGCCCGCGAGCTTCGAATTCGCGCCGACCGTGAGCATGGGCACGTCGCCCGTATTGAGCGTACTGCTGGACGTGAACGTGATCTTCCACTTGTAGCCATGCTGGTAGTCGCGTCCGATGCGCACGACGTTGACGGACTCGATGGTGCTGAGTGCCTCGAGCGCCTGCTGCATGACGACGTCGGACACGTCATACGCAATCTCGGCGGTCTGAGCGCCGCGGAAGCCGAGCGTGAACGTGCTGCCCGGCACGATGACGTTGCCGTTCACGGGCGTGTTGAGCACGACGTTGGCGCCGCTGCCCGTGAGGAAGCTCGACTTGAGCGTGAACGGCGGTACGTCGCTCATGGCCGCGGCGAAAGTAATGAGCCACGTGTACCCTCCCTGCGCGTCTGCGGTCGACTGCGAGACGCTCTGCACGCCGGCGCGTTGTACCCGATGACGCCCGAGATCTGCTTGCTCCCACCCGATGCCGTCGTGTCGAACTCGATCGTGAACACGCCCCCGAGCACTTCGCCAGGCGCTGCTCGTTCGTCTTGTTGCCGCGCGATTGTATTATGAGAGTTGCCTCTGCATTCAGCGCCTTCTCACGCGGGCAGATCTTTTCTTTCTTTCGACAGAGCGCGTCTGTTTGCGACTCGCAAAAGGTTAGTTCAACACACAGACACAGACTCGCAGACACACAGATTCAGACACACACACACAGATTCAGACACACACATACACATAGCGCGCGTTGGTGGTCATAGCCATCAGGCGAGCGCGGCGGGTCCGAGTGCCGGTGCTGCAAATGCGCTGTGGCAAGCAAGCAAGCGGGCTTCCTCGCGCCACGGCCTTCTCTTCCCTGCTCGGATGGACGCGGGAAGAGCTGCCAACGCAATCGAACGGCTACGTCAGATAAAACCTCTCTATCTGACGTTTGGATGGTAAAGCGGGCTTCTATTGATTGGTGTCCCTTTTTCAGACAGCAATACCGACAAATACCGGTATTGAGCACTGGAAATCAGCAAGATGCGCGACTGCACAGCACCTTTATTGTTTTGAGCCAAACTCATTTGTCAAGCACACTCCAAGAGCTAGTGTGCACTTATTGCGGACAGCGGTCGAAATGAAAACACAAACATGCACTTACACATTATTATGGATGGTTCGTATACACGGTATGAGCACTCAACTGATCAAAACTGCTAACTGCTGCGATACGCATCGTTGAAGAGGAAGCTCACACGTCGGTTGCCTTCTCGAACTTCGTCCGTTAGCGAGTGGGGTCCCGTTTAAAAACGAAGGTAGCGGTATTGCGATTGCGATTTGGACTTGTCTTGCGTCTTGCTCTCACTCTTGTCTTGAACGGTACCGCTCGAGTAGTCACCAAGCCAGTTGCCGAAGTATCCACCCGCTTGCTGTTGTTGCTGCTGGTACGACGACGATCCTGGAGCTGGGGTGTTGTATCCCTTTCCAGACGACGGAGCTGGGGTGTTGTATCCCTTTCCAGACGACGGAGCTGGGGTGTTGTAACCCTTTCCAGACGACGGAGCTGGGGTGTTGTAACCCTTTCCAGACGACGGAGCTGGGGTGTTGTAACCCTTTCCAGACGACGGAGCTGGAGTTTCCTTAGCCGGAGCTGGGGTAATCTTCGATGGAGCTGGAGTTTCCTTCGTTGGAGCTGGGGTCTTGTCACCATTGCCATTCGATGGAGCTGGGGTCTTGTCACCCTTGCCACTCGATGGAGCTGGAGTCTTGTTTCCGTTGCCACTGGTAGGAGCTGGGGTCGCCTGCGATGGCGCTGGGGTCTTGTCACCGTTGCCACTCGATGGTGCTGGGGTCTTGTTACCGTTGCCACTCGATGGAGCTGGGGTCTTGTCACCCTTGCCACTCGATGGAGCTGGGGTCTTGTCACCGTTGCCACTAGATGGAGCTGGGGTCTTGTCACCCTTGCCACTCGATGGAGCTGGGGTCTTGTCACCGTTGCCACTCGATGGAGCTGGAGTCTTGTCACCCTTGCCACTCGATGGTGCTGGAGTCTTGTCACCATTGCCATTCGATGGAGCTGGGGTCTTGTCACCATTGCCACTCGATGGAGCTGGGGTCTTGTTTCCGTTGCCACTGGTAGGAGCTGGGGTCGCCTGCGATGGCGCTGGGGTCTTGTCACCCTTACCACTCGATGGTGCTGGGGTCTTGTCACCGTTGCCACCAGTTGGAGCTGGAGTCTTGTCGCCCTTGCCACCAGTTGGGGGAGCAGGAGTCGATGGGGCTGGAGTCACATTGCCCTTGTTATCCGTCTTGCAAGGAGTAGGCGCTGGGGTCTTGTTACCGTTGCCACTCGATGGAGCTGGGGTCTTGTCACCCTTGCCACTCGATGGAGCTGGGGTCTTGTCACCGTTGCCACTCGATGGAGCTGGAGTCTTGTCACCCTTGCCACTCGATGGTGCTGGAGTCTTGTCACCATTGCCATTCGATGGAGCTGGGGTCTTGTCACCATTGCCACTCGATGGAGCTGGGGTCTTGTCACCCTTGCCACTCGATGGTGCTGGAGTCTTGTTTCCGTTGCCACTGGTAGGAGCTGGGGTCGCCTGCGATGGCGCTGGGGTCTTGTCACCCTTACCACTCGATGGTGCTGGGGTCTTGTCACCGTTGCCACCAGTTGGAGCTGGAGTCTTGTCGCCCTTGCCACCAGTTGGGGGAGCAGGAGTCGATGGGGCTGGAGTCACATTGCCCTTGTTATCCGTCTTGCAAGGAGTAGGCGCTGGGGTCTTGTTACCGTTGCCACTCGATGGAGCTGGGGTCTTGTCACCCTTGCCACTCGATGGAGCTGGGGTCTTGTCACCGTTGCCACTCGATGGAGCTGGAGTCTTGTCACCCTTGCCACTCGATGGTGCTGGAGTCTTGTCACCATTGCCATTCGATGGAGCTGGGGTCTTGTCACCATTGCCACTCGATGGAGCTGGGGTCTTGTCACCCTTGCCACTCGATGGTGCTGGAGTCTTGTTTCCGTTGCCACTGGTAGGAGCTGGGGTCGCCTGCGATGGCGCTGGGGTCTTGTCACCCTTACCACTCGATGGTGCTGGGGTCTTGTCACCGTTGCCACCAGTTGGAGCTGGAGTCTTGTCGCCCTTGCCACCAGTTGGGGGAGCAGGAGTCGATGGGGCTGGAGTCACATTGCCCTTGTTATCCGTCTTGCAAGGAGTAGGCGCTGGGGTCTTGTTACCGTTGCCACTCGATGGAGCTGGGGTCTTGTCACCCTTGCCACTCGATGGAGCTGGGGTCTTGTCACCGTTGCCACTCGATGGAGCTGGAGTCTTGTCACCATTGCCACTCGATGGAGCTGGGGTCTTGTCACCCTTGCCACTCGATGGTGCTGGAGTCTTGTTTCCGTTGCCACTGGTAGGAGCTGGGGTCGCCTGCGATGGAGCTGGGGTCTTGTCACCCTTGCCACTCGATGGAGCTGGGGTCTTGTCACCATTGCCATTCGATGGAGCTGGGGTCTTGTCACCCTTACCACTCGATGGAGCTGGGGTCTTGTCACCGTTGCCATTCGATGGAGCTGGAGTCTTGTTTCCGTTGCCACTGGTTGGAGTTGGAACCGTAGTCGGAGCTGGACTTTCCACACCTTTGCTAGGGGTAGTTGTTGCTGGGGTAACAGCAGGAGCTGGGGTAGCATCACCGCTCTTTGGAGCTGGAGTTGGGGAACCGTTACCCGTGGTAGTAGCTGGAGTAACTGCAGGGGCTGGAGTCTCATCATCACTGTCATCGTCCGATGGAGTTGGAGCCGGGCTCGAAGGAGACGATGGCTTCGATGGAGATGGCGTCGCAACCGATGGAACACTAGCAGATGGAGTGACCGCTGGAGCTGGCGTCACGTCATCACTGTCATCGTCCGATGGAGTTGGAGCCGGGCTCGAAGGAGACGATGGCTTCGATGGAGATGGCGTCGCAACCGATGGAACACTAGCAGATGGAGTGACCGCTGGAGCTGGCGTCACGTCATCACTGTCATCGTCCGATGGAGTTGGAGCTGGGCTCGAAGGAGACGATGGCTTCGATGGAGATGGCGTCGCTACGTCAACACCAGTCGTAGTCGCAGGGGTAGCAACAGGAGCTGGAGTCGTCGTACCAGTCGTTGGTGGAGCGGTGGTTGGGAAGTTGTACGGAAGACTTGGGCAAGGCGTGTCTTCGTCATCGCCACCAGTAGGAGCTGGAGTCTTCGAACCCGACGATGGAGGAGCAGTAGTTGGGAAATTGTAAGGGAGACTCGGGCAAGGAGTATCCTCATCGTCATCACCCGCAGGAGCTGGAGTCACACCAGAGTTGCCAGTGGTAACCGCAGGAGTGACCGCTGGAGCTGGCGTCACGTCATCACTGTCATCGTCCGATGGAGTTGGAGCCGGGCTCGAAGGAGACGATGGCTTCGATGGAGATGGCGTCGCAACCGATGGAACACTAGCAGATGGAGTGACTGCTGGAGCTGGTGTCACGTCATCACTGTCATCGTCCGATGGAGTTGGAGCTGGGCTCGAAGGAGACGATGGCTTCGATGGAGATGGCGTCGCTACGTCAACACCAGTCGTAGTCGCAGGGGTAGCAACAGGAGCTGGAGTCGTCGTACCAGTCGTTGGTGGAGCGGTGGTTGGGAAGTTGTACGGAAGACTTGGGCAAGGCGTGTCTTCGTCATCGCCACCAGTAGGAGCTGGAGTCTTCGAACCCGACGATGGAGGAGCAGTAGTTGGGAAATTGTAAGGGAGACTCGGGCAAGGAGTATCCTCATCGTCATCACCCGTTGGAGCTGGCGTAGTCGTACCCGACGTAGGTGGTGCAGGAGTCGAACCCGTGGTAGTTGGAGCTGGCGTAGGGTAGTTGTACGGCATCGTTGGGCATGGAGTATCCTCTTCATCATCACCAGTTGGAGCTGGAGTAGTAGCAGCAGGAGTTGGAGCCGGAGTCGATACATTCGTGCCAGTCGTGGCCGCAGGAGTTGGGGCTGGGGTAGTCGTACCCGACGTAGGTGGAGCTGGAGTCGTGGCTGCAGGAGTTGGGGCTGGGGTTGTCGCACCAGAGGTTGGTGGAGCTGGAGTCGTGGCCGCAGGAGTTGGGGCTGGGGTAGTCGCACCAGAGGTTGGTGGAGCTGGAGTCGTGGCCGCAGGAGTTGGGGCTGGGGTAGTCGCACCAGAGGTCGCAGCTGGAGTTGGAGCCGGCGTCGATGGCTTCGTCGCCACTGGAGTTGGGGCTGGCGTCGACACATTCGTGCCAGTCGTAGCAGCGGGCGTTGGGCTTGGAGTCTTACCCGAGTCCGTCTTTGGGGCCGACGGCGTCGGAGCTGGAGTGGCCGCTGAGGTTGGCGCAGGCGTCTTGGCTGGCGTTGGCGCAGGCGTCTTGGCAGGCGTTGGCGCAGGCGTCTTGGCAGGCGTTGGCGCAGGCGTCTTGGCTGGCGCCTGAGTTGGCGCTGGCGTGGTCACGTACTGCTGCTGCTGCTGCTGCTGTTGACCCGCCGAGACAGGCTCGTACGCACCGGCGTTGCTGAAGGTGTATCCACCAGCCGAGACCACCGACGCAGCCATGGCGGCGGCGACAATCGTACTAGCGATCTTCATGATTGGAGAGGACAACGGGGCACACAGAGGAGAGACTGTTTACAGGGAGGACGGAGGAAGTACAAAACGTCTAATGTATTCGCACGCGTCGGTCGAAGGACGGAGTGAGGGACGGCGAATGAGAAATGCGCGACTGAATGACTGACTTGCGGGCACCCAGAAGGAAATTTCGAAATGGGAAAAGGCTGGGCGTGCGCGCACTCGCTCGGCATGGCCCAAGTCTGACAACCTTTACGCCCCAGACATCCAGTGCAAGGGAGCGCCTCTTTTCTTTCCCATCCCTCATCCATCCGCCACTTTCACAACTCGACACGTACGTGCCAGAAAAAGGCTCGCATGGCGTCGTCCAAACCAAGCCAAGCTCGACGAATGACAGTGTCACAACGACAAGCGCAAGCTCACTGACTCTATTTGGTGCACGTGTGAGTCAAAGCCAACAAGAGCTCTCTGTCGACCAATCTAACGCAACAGATGGTGACAAGGCAAGGGATTGCATTACCCTTCATTGCAACGAACACTAGCTCCACCAAACCTTCGAAGACGTAAAGGCAACTCCAGACAGTGCAGATTCAAAAAGGACACTTTGGACGAATCCTCCAGATCCATTTGGGAAAAAGAACTCGCCATAGAGAAATCAAATGGTTTGTTCAATGATGCTGTGCAAAATATGAACAATAATACGCAATCGCTGGCGTTCCTTCTTGTCCAGTTTACAACGTGACGACACTCCGCCTCACACAGGGCCACAAACAGGGCAAACTGGACGCTTCCCACTCTGCTGCAAGGAAACTCAGGGAAACGCATTTCACAGCGACTGCTCGTCGTTGTACCATTGCATCTTGAGCATGTCTCGTTTCTGTCGCAAGTCGGTGCGACTGCAAAGCAAGTTATACAGGTACACACCATACAAACGTCAAGCTCCATCTCGAAAAGGTCCGATCGAGTCTCACAGGCTCAAAGTTCACAAAAGATGACACACTTTTGCCACAACTGCCCAGCGTTCGAACATTCCTTCAAATCCACACACACACTCGGATGCTTCACCTCTTCAAGCGCATTCACAGATTCACGCACGACTGTATCCAAACATCACCCCCTCCTGTAATTTAGACAAAGTTGAATTTTACACACGATATCGCAAGCCGATCGCGAATGCACGACCACCAGCGATGATTAATCTCGCGGTGGATTTTTTTGGCAGGCTTTGCCGCCAATGGTACAGTCCACTCGACACACAAACATAGAGTGTGCTGACATTGAAGGCACGCACACCGCCACAACGCAATGACATCGACCATTTTCTATTCGAGAAGCAGGCGACTGGCGCTCTAAAGTTCGGTGGAGCAGTTTTTGGAATTGACAGTGTCGACTGGCGCTCCGAACGTTCCATGCCAGACTGGCACAGTGCAATTGTTTCCTGGCTTCTTCTGTACAGAATCATAATTTCCATCTGAAGTTGATTTTCACAGGTGCTATTGTCGCATTTTGGCTGCTTTTCGCTGCCATGCGCTTGTCCGCATGTTGCAGGCGACATGTTTCCAGATGCCTGCCGCTCTTCGCCTGCCATGCCAGACGAGCACAGTGATCCCTGATTTTCAACCCATGATCGCGCCTCCAAGTCCCCATCATGGCGTTCTGATCCGCCTGTGCGGATTTGAATAACTGCAGGCGAAATCTTGACCTATCGTAAAGACTCCATACCGTTTGTATAACAGTCGTCATTGATCCAGCTGACTCTTTTCTCTCCCGCCAACTCAAAACTGGACACTTTGGTCCAGTGTGCGGACAGCTCTGCCCAAATGGGCGACGATATGCCACGAACCTCCAGCGTGTATGCAACCGCGAATAAGCATCGCGCGCTGCGATTGTGCACATTCATACACGCAGTCCCCAGCGTAGATCTAAACACGTCTAATGCTTTCTAGGGAGTTGGACCAAACGCGCACGACGTTGGCTTTTCGTGGTCCGTCTTGTTTGGATCAAACGGACACTCCACTTGGTTATCTGTTACCATCTGGTTGATCTTGCCACTGGCCTCAGCAGCTCATCGGCTCCGGATCCATGCTGGAATCAGGTCCACTCATCCAGGCTGAGCCTGAGCCGAATGCTGATACCAATACATGGCTACATGTTGGAGCTTCTGGGGTGGATGTTTCAGGATTGATGCGCTATGATGTTAGTTGAAAAGCGCGTTTTCGCGCCCTGCACGATCCCATTCGAGTTGGATTGTGCATGAGCGTCCATTCCACTTTCACTAATCCGTCCCCACCGATACAGTGGTGGTCCAGTCCCCCAGCGTCGCAGATGTGAGATGATGGATGCAGTGACTGAAAAGCACCGACTCGACAAAACGGAAAATACAGCATCGCGTAATTCGTAAATGACTCATAATTTATTTAAACTTTAGACATCTCTCAGTGGTTAACATGGCGAACTACGCAGCTGTTGCAAGTGGACGGGCAGACGCGAAAACGGTCGCGTCCAGTTTGAGGTGGCGGTCCATTTGACGCACCACGCGAGCCGCGTGCCAGAAGGTCACGTGCTGATCGTCTTCTACTGATCCAGCGATGTGGAAGCGTGCACGCATCCGCGCGCGCGTCGATACCAGGCGTCGAGCTTTCCAAAGCGTCAGTCCCAACTGCACAGCGATCATCATGAACGCGACGACAAGACGAGTCGCTTCTTCGACGCCGAGCACGCTTCCAAAGACACCGAGTATGAACCAGGTCCAGAATGCAAGCGCGCTGCAGACTGACGTGAGCAAGAGGAGCGTGTAGGACGAACGGTACGACGCAACCCCCAAGCGGCTCTCAATCTGAGCGAGTACACGGAAATGCCAAGTGTACCGGAGGTCCACGGGGCTTCCACACGAATCCTCAGGGCTCTTCAGTGGTGTGGACCACTCGTACAACTGGATCCCATCGGCGTCCACGGCAAACGCCCCCGTTGGCGTCATTGGGACCGCGACGTAGGCGTCGCCCAGCGTCTTGGCTTGGTCCATTCTGCTTGGGAAGACCGTGATCGCAGTGGGGAGGAAATTGGAGAATGAGGTCAAGCCAGCCGTGAACCAAGATTCCAACCTTGCTATATTTCAGAAGATGTCGCATGTGTGGTTTTTAAACTTGTGGGTGCATTACACCATGGTGGTCAGGTTGTACCCACAATGCCAAGAGCTCACTTGGATCTTTTGTTGGGTCTTTGGCAAGCGCGTGCTGTTCGCATCGATGGCGCCAACGCCGAAATTTTGGAGAAGGCAGGTAGAATGTTCCTGTGGTGCCCAACCAGATCGTGGCGCACTCGGAAGCGAAAAAAGTTGCAACTCGCTCAAATGCGGAAGGTGTCCGCGTGCGATGGACGAATGGCATGGAGGAAGGATCGCAAAAAGATCGCAAGTCCGCAGTCCGATAATCAGCAAAGAAGAATTGGGATATTGATGCACGAAACCCGACTAGAGAGCTAATTTGGTCAAGTGTATTGCCGCACCATTGGGTATCTGTTGCAGTGGACTGAGTCAACCTGATATCGAACCTTGATCAACTCTCTCGCCAAAATACGAAACCCACAAGCGCCAAGAAAATGAGCATGGCTAGCACTCTGGCGGTTGGTGTTTGGCTCGCATTGAGAGCACCTCCACATTGTTACGAGCCCATTGCCGACTGTGTATGCTGGATACGGACAAAAGAACACCAACTTTGTGTCGAATCTTGCGTTCTTGCTCATCATGGTCACTTGGAGGGTAATGCGTCGAGGAGCGCTCGCACGAGCTACACCAAATTTCTTGTAATGGTTCGCAAATACGAGTCTTCAGCACTCACGCATTCGTTGCGCCGAGCATCCACCCGACCGAGTCATTACCCTGTAGAGTTCTGCGCCAAAAAATGTTTTGTCGTCTTTGTGGGGTAGTATAAAGACTTGTGCTGGACTTTTTACTAGGCGAAACACCAAACTCCGAGTTGGAGCTCTGTGCTTTCTCTCAATAGCTCATGTTGGCACAACGGCGCAGCATGGCGTTTCGCGTACGGGGCTTCCTTCAAAAGCAGGCACAGAAGAACTTGCTTTGGTCGCATCGACTTAGCTTTCGGACCTATCTCGAGTCCTTGTTGCTGTACGAACGACTTCGAGTCATTTCAATCGAGCTCTCAACCAATTTCTGTGCCGCTGATGGCGCTTTGCACCTTCCTGTTCAGTGCCTGTTTCTCTGACGCATGCTGATCAACACAACTGTTTTGCTGTGCGCTTCTCATTCTCCCCTTTGCTTCACGTTACTTCAACCCACAGAACTCACCGACTCAACCTCAGTCAAAACTCACTCTGTCGCCCAACGCGCAGCAATTGCCAGTGCCGTCATCACACCCAAAGTGCTTTACGTGGCCAGGCACTCCTGGCTATCTACGGCTATTGTCAATCAGCTGCACGACCTAGTGAAACAATTTGTCTGGGGCTCAAGGAATGGTAAGCCTGCGAAACCGTGGATGAAGGAAGAACAAGCCGAACTCAAAAAATGAATGGAGGCTTGTCGGTACCCAACATCAGAACTGAGCTGATGACGATGAGTGCCACAGCAGTCTCCAAATGGGCAATCACTACCTCTCACATCGATCAGGTCATCGGGGAAATCTTGCTGCACAACACAAGGGCTTCTTCGACGTACATCACGCCACTCGATGCAATTCCAAGGCGGCCACTCCAGCTTCGTGAAAACATGTGGACAACTGGCGCAGCATTATGTGCGTCGCTCCATTCTCGACCCTATGAGCCCAGAGAGCGTGATAATGTACGTTGGTGTTACGAGCACTTCAAGTCGACAATTGTGCAGACTCAATGGGACGGCGATGTGTTCCAGATCGACCTCAGCTCTAAAATGTCTTACAGGCTTCCAGGTATCATCGCTGAAGGACGAAAGCTACGTGGGACATTCTGTGCAGAATGGCTGCCGTACATGACCTCGACTGCAGATGGGTGGCTTCTTGATTCCAACGGCTCCCCTTACAAGCTTGCTCACTCGCCATTACCAGTTGGAACAGCACAACTGGGTGACATACTTCGATGGGAGTGGATAAGACCAGGAGTGCTTAACCTCATACCAACATGTGGAATCTCCGGATTCTCCCGGCCGTCTATTCGAGCGCTCGAGCGGTTATGTGCTACGTTGGTATCCAACTTCCCACAGCTCCTGTATCGACCACAGCAAACAAATGTGCTTCGGCTGTACAACGGGCAACGTCATTACAACCACGAATGGCATCTGCACACCAGCAAAGCAACTCTGACCCACGTCGACACGACCCTAGTCAAAGCTACGCATACAGTTCACTCCGCAATGGACTGTGACATCATGGCAACAAGAGACTTGAACGGGGAGAAGGTGTCGTTCCATGCACATCCACGTTTCACAAGAATCGTGCAACTATGGGGTGGCAACGGACGATATAATACGACCAGATCTTTCTATCGGCACCAAGCTGCAGCAACGAGGACACAAATTGGCAAAGATACTCGAGATGCAGCAGTCAACAAAGCTGTCCAAACAGCAGGATCTCTGTGGCCAGGACTGCAATTAATCCAGTGGAGCGAATTACACAACATCCCAGGGATTACTGTTTATACGGCTCAGACTCTTCTCCGGCTGAAAGCCAACCGACTCTCCATGTGGAACTAGGAGAAAGCTGATCTATCCTGCTCGAATCCCGAATGCTCCAAAGTTGTCCAATCTTCTGTTCAACATCTACTCTGGGAGTGTCCGAAAGCCAAACTCGTGTGGAACTACTTTTATGCGCTATGGGCGAAGATCGGAATCACTCCTGGTCACGACCCCGCAATCTGGATCTTCAGTCTGGATCTACCACATACTCCAACGTATGCATGGACCACGATCAAGAGACACATTATCGGACACAAGTGCTCCAATGAACATCTCCAAGATCACCTCTATTCCGTCGCACACATGCTGTGGCGATATATGAGCGCGACGCTCATACATGCCATTTGGTGTGCGCATCTGCGACGCATGGATTCGGATCCAATCGAATCGACTGCTGAGATGGCGATCATGATGGCCAGATTAGAGGCAGGAATGCGAAACCTCACACGACTCGCTGAAGCGCAAGCTGGAGACTCTGACGGTCACACGGTTGCGGCAGTTCTCAAGATCTATGTCGACTGCTTTCTCAGCCAAACCGACGCCATCCCCTTGACTCCAAATGATACTCGCGGCGTTTACCTGTTATTTTTCGATGGTGGATCACGCGACAATCCAGGACCTGGAGGGACTGGATCCATTATCGTGCGTGTCCATAACGACTCGCACACAGCCAGTTTAATTTGGGCTGCGAGCATGGCGTATAGCAGGAAGGACACGACCAACAACTTTGCCGAGTACTGGGGTCTCATACACGGACTCCGAGAAGCCCAGCGCAGTCACTTCGAACCGTTGTACGTGATTGGAGACAGTGCACTCATTATCTCCCAACAGCGAATGCATCGGTCCCCTCGACAGCACCGATTGGCACGTTTATACCAGACAAGTCGACGACTCGCGGATTGCATCGACATCCGAGGATGGTACCATCACTACCGTGCTTTCAACAAGATGGCGGACTCAGCCGCCAACCTAGCCATGGACACCAGAACCTCAACGCAGGTTCACTTCCCAACTCAAATAGCTGCTTTCAACAATCTCACCCAGGATCTTGACAACGACGTCATGCATTGGCTTATGAGAAGTTCGGAAGACCCAAGGTCATTGGACAACACAAGGCAGCCTCACATAGGACCAAGAGAACATGCCATCATGGTCAAAGATTATTTAGCATTCAGAAGTGATCTATTGCAATCCGCGCTGTAGACACATTTACACTCCTAGATGAAATTCGCAATGGAGATTAGTTAGGAGAATGGATATTGTAGGTCACGAAGATGAACCTAAATATACCTCACCTTATAAAGAATAAAGACTCAACCTCAGTCGCTCAAGGACTCTTGTGGTCTTTCTCCGGTATCATCACAAGTCCATTATGAGTATAGATATCTAGCTACTTTACAAGTCCTTCTTGTCTACTTTTACACATCAAGACAAACGCTTTTCCGCCATGAGACCTGCCGCAGAAGCCCCAGTTCCACATCGCCACTGGTCTCATCTGCATCTTTGTAGTCCAGTTCGACATCCGTGTCCCTGCGCCGTGGCGAAACTCGCATCACGACTTCCAGAAGCTCGTCCTCCGCTGAGAATGCGTTATTCTCATTGACGCGCAGGATAGAAGGCAAGCTCTCGCCTGACTTGGGCTCGCTCGCCTTGGCTCCACTCGTCGCGATCATCGTCCAGAGCAAGGCACTCGCGAGGAACAGCAGCATCACGCCCGCGGAAAAGTATATCCGCGTCCAGAACAGGAGCTCAGTGTTTAGGCTGTCCGAGATAAAGTCTGCGTGGAACTGCAGCTTCGGATTGCGACCGCCGAGGCATGCGGCATTGTCCACGCACGCAAACCCAATCTGTCGTGTCTCGACGTCAAAGACCGTGTAATACGCCCGCATGAAGATCGCTCCGAGCACAATCACGTCTTCAGCTGGTGGTTTGCTCTTGCGTTTGCTGTCATCGTGGCCTGAGCCGCCAAACAGCACGTGCTGGTCGATTTGGGGCATACAGAGGTCGCCATCGCATCGAACATAGTCGAGACCCTGGAGAAGAAATGTCCGCTTCTCCTTGGTCCCAGCACTGCCAAACGTGAACGAGAGTGGCGGAAACATGTCGGGCCGGCAAGCCGTACAGGCGAATCCGCTGATCGAGTACTCGTTTTGGTGCATCTGAAACCCAAAGCTCCGCTGGAGATGCCGCTGAATCATCTGCATCGTGCGGTTGAACACTCGCGTTGGAAACAGCAGCAGCGACGTGCCCGAGTCCACGATCGTGACGGCGTCTCTGGATACGATGACACCATTACTATTCTGCAATTCGTCGCTATGGTCGTGCTTCTTGCTGATCTTTGGCTTTCTCTCTATGTAATCCACGTCCACGCGGATGGCCAGCTCTGGCATACGAATCGCCCAGAATCCCTGTGCTTTTTTGTCGGGATACGGAATCACAGAGACGTGGTGCCATTGCACGCTTCCCTTTTCGCCAACCAGGGAGCTGTCGACGCCGCCTAGAATGAACTGCGAGGATGGCAAATGGCCTGGCAACGGGTTGATGTACACTGAGAATCGGGAAAGCAACGCATGGCCGTCCGAGTCTGTCGCAGTATCCATGTTGCTTGATGCAAAGAGACTGGGCGTCGTGATTAACGACAAGGACTCGAGTCCAAGTCCCACAATACCGTCGGCTTGGAAGCGCTGCAGCTTCTTTGATGTCGTATTGACTCGACCCATGCGCACATTGCGGAGCTGAAGGCGTCCACCTCCCAGTGCAAGCGTTTCGCGCATAACCACCCCGCTTGCATTTCCACTCCCATACTCCAGCTGGAACGACTCGTTGATAGCTTCGTGTCTGCAATAAGCACCACTGCAGTGTCAGATATGTGTCAAACAGATACCTACAGCGGAAGAAGGTTAAGATTATGGCACGTACGAGCTGGACTCTGCCGTTCGATACCTGCGCTTGCCAGCACATACGTCACATGCGGCTTCTGGTAACCAAATATCACTGCATCGCATCAACAGGCGATTAGCTTTGCGAACCCAAAACAAACAAGACAAACCAACTGCTCATACCTCGACCCAGTGTCAAAGATGACGTTGAACTCTTGCGGCGGCGTGCCGACGCTGATCTTGCCGTAAAATTGCATCTGGTCGAAGTTCTCGAGCGGAATGCGCAACAGAGCTGGCGCTGGATGTGCTTTCCTAGACGACAACGAGGACGATGTAGACATCGTCAGGGAGGAACTGCTCGCACCTCGCATAGCGTCCTCGACGCCCGCACGGCCTCCATAGGCGACCAAGATCTGCGTCGCAATCGCTAGCACCAGCATCCAAGCCATTGCAGCGAGACGACCGCCATTGAACCCCATCTCAGACAGCACTCAGAGCCGCAGAATGCAGCGGGGAGGACGGGAAGCCCGCGTCTCCACCGAGAGCGGCAGATGCAGGGTCCACAGTGTTTGCTGCAGTGGCGCATGCGAGCGCGAGTCGAGGAACATGCGCAGACAATGGCAGGTGGTAAGGGGAGGAGACCACATCCATCACATGGTTGAACGTTTGAGGAAGAAGAGGAGGAACTCCCGACCCAGTAGGTACGTAGTGGACGGACGAGACAAATCCAGCGTGAGATATCTGAGCAGTGCTGCTTCTTTCAGTACATTAGGTACTGATGCAGCATGACAAATTCAAGGCAGTTAGGAATTACCGCCTCGTTCATACTTAATTATGTGCAAAAAGCAGAAGCGCCGACTCTTTCGACCAGCATTCCGTATCTGGATACTGAACCCAAGTCGTCACGACGTGAGGACGACAGCGGACGAACGAGCGGACGAGAGCTCCATAGAAAAGGGATGAACCAGCATCTAAACACGTGCGCCACTGCTCTGCTCAACTGCAAGCGCACGTTCCAACGAGCCACAACGGGTTGATGAGGGGCTCGCAGTGAAGCGACCTGGAGTGATGGAAGCGAACCACTCGGCTCGTCTCTTGAGATGTTGAGGCAACTGTGCCACAGCTGCCTGTGGTGCATTTTTAGCCACTCGCAGCCAGAGTGGACCGTCTCCTTTCTTTCTCTTGAAGTGATGCATCTCTCTTGCAGTTTTCTGGTCGTTTTCGGTCTGTGCAAGCTCCGATTGACCTTTCTAGAGCTGCTCCTTGAACGCTCCAAGAAACAAAGTTTCGCGAAAGCTCCAGGACAGAGCAAGACTTCTTTGGTGCTCAAGTTCCAGGTAGATCCCATCTCAACCTCACGAGTCAAGCGTAAACGGTCTAATCGCGGCAGCAGCTACGAAGCCAAGCTTGTGGTCATGTGAGTCGTCCAAGATTCATGCATCGACGTGGAACTGTGGGCTAGCGTCGGTTAAAGCAATCGAAATGACAGTGAAAGCACTTGAGCTAAATGGTTTTGTCGTACTCAATACTGTTTTGATCCGATCAATCTACACATCGACGCAGAAGCTTTTCTGCCACACGATTCCAACCTGGCTGACTGCTTGGCCGCGTGGGGTCCAGTAAGACCAGTCGAACGTTCGAGCAGAATCCTCGTCAGAGCGTGGTTGTGCGCACGTGGATGTGGCGAGCACTATTCCGCCGTTTATCTTCAGTGAGTCGATGCTTTTCGATTGTATGCGGCTCGTTGTCGGCATTGTCGTAGCTCGAGACGATATCACCATCGTACACATGAGCACTCCTGGAGCCACCAGCAACAAGATGAACACTCCAGTGGAGATGCACATTTGCATCCCAAGCAAGAGCTTGGACGCGGCGTCACCAGGGAGAATTGCAACTTTGGATTGCGACCTCGGAGGCACATGTCGTTGTCTGTACACGCAAACCCAATCTGTTGCTTGCCGACGTCAAAGATCGAGTAGCACGTCCGCAGAAAGATCGCACCGAGCAAGACGACATCATCGGAAGGCCGACTGGCACCAGCACCATTCAAGTGAGGCTTAAATATGGAGTGTGCTCCGAGTTGTTGGGTGCAAAGATCGCCATCACAGCGGATATAGTCGAGTCCCTGGAGCACCATTCGTTGTGAAGGAGCGTCGTGGTGGCCGTGGCCACTTTCAAGCCGATTGCTGAGCATAAACATAAGTGAAGGAAACATTTCGGGCGTACACGCCGAGCCACTCGTTTTTTTCGGGTCGTGGTGTATCTGGACTCGGTCGCATCGGCTCAGGTGCGTCTCAATGGCATGGACGATCGAGTGGAATGCCTGAGATAGGAACCAGAGTAGCGACGTCCCGGAATTTACGATCGCGACCGCATGTTGCGATATCCCCACGTCGTCCTCACTGCTAACACCCAGAGCACCGAGATGGATGGACAACTTTTGCAAGCGAAGCGACCAGAAACCGCAGGACGACTTGCTGGGCACCTTGGTTTTGTCGCCGACAAGTGATGCATCGACACCGCCAAGGAGAAGCTGTGACGACGGTTTATATCCTGGCAATGGGTTGATGTGCACAAAGAAGTGCGAGAGCTGATCCGAGTAATTCGAGTTACGTATCGATGACGCAAAGAGACTTGGGTTTGTGACCGACGACAGCGCCTCAAAATCACGGCCGAAGATCCCATCGGCTTAAATCTTGCGCTTCAACATTGTCGAGATCGTGTTGACTCGACCCATGATCACGCCATGGAATTGCATTTGTCCGTTTTTAAGTGCTAGCACGTCGCGCGTGATCGTGCCGCTGACATTCCCACTTCCGTACTCCAACAGGGAACTCGCGTTCATTGCTTGGTACCTGAGAGAGAGAGGAAGACATTAGCCTCAAAATCCACGACTCGACGCTACGACTGCTTAAGGAATGATGCTGGGTACGTGCGAGGTGGACGCCGTTGGTTGGTATTTGCGCTTGCCGGCACACGCATCGCATGATGCATCGGGTACCCAAATATCGCTGTCCAGACACAAGGCACTGCTAAGGAGGGACATCTGCGACTTTGCTGGAGCCGCCCAAGGATGAAAAAGTACAATTACCTGGAGCCGGTATCGAAGATGACGCTGAACTCTTGAGCCGGAGTACCGACGCTAATTTTGCCATAGAATTGGATGTGGCTGTAATTCTCCAGCGGAATCCGCAGTAACACAGGTTCGTCGTCACTTGCATGCACTAGCAGCGCTTGGTTCGCTAGGATCAGCAACCATGCAATCACCAGCTGCAGGCTGTGAAGAACTTTATAAGGTGAGGTATATTTAGGTTCATCTTCGTGACCTACAATATCCATTCTCCTACCTAATCTTCATTGCGAATTTCATCTAGGAGTGTAAATGTGTCTACAGCGCGGATTGCAATAGATCACTTCTGACTGCTAAATAATCTTTGACCGGGATGGCATGTTCTCTTGGCCCTATGTGAGGCTGCCTTGTGTTGTCCAATGACCTTGGGTCTTCCGAACTTCGCATAAGCCAATGCATGACGTCGTTGTCAAGATCCTGGTTGAGATTGTTGAAAGCAGCTCTTTGAGTTGGGAAGTGAACCTGCGTTGAGGTTCTGGTATCCATGGCTAGGTTGGCGGCTGAGTCCACCATCTTGTTGAAGGCACGGTAGTGATGGTACCATCCTCGGATGTCGATGCAATCCGCGAGTCGTCGACTTGTCTGGTATAAACGTGCCAATCGGTGCTGTCGAGGAGACCGATGCATTCGCTGTTGGGAGATAATCAGTGCACTGTCTCCAATCACGTACAACGGTTCGAAGTGCTGCGTTGGGCTTCTCGGAGTCCATGTATGAGACCCCAGTACTCGGCAAAGTTGTTGGTCGTGTCCTTCCTGCTATACGCCATGCTCGCGGCCCAAATTAACCTGGCTGTGTGCGAGTCCTTATGGACACGCACGATAATGGATCCAGTCCCTCCTGGTCCTGGATTGCCGCGTGATCCACCATCGAAAAACAACAGGTAAACGCCGCGAGTATCACTTGGAGTCAAGGGGATGGCGTCGGTTTGGTTGAGAAAGCAGTCGACATAGCCCTTGAGAACTGCTGCAACCGTGTGACCGTCAGAGCCTCCAGCTTGCGCTCCAGCGAGTCGTGTGAGGTTTCGCATTCCTGCCTCTAATCTGGTCATCATGATCGCCATCTCAGCAGTCGATTTGATTGGATCCGAATCCATGCGTCGCAGATGCGCACACCAAATGACCTGTATGAGCGACGCGCTCATATATCGCCACAGCATGTGTGCGACGGGATAGAGATGATCTTGGAGATGTTCATTGGAGCACTTGTGTCTGATAATGTGTCTCTTGATCGTGGTCCATGCATGCCTTGGAGTATCTGGTAGATCCAGACTGAAGATCCAGATTGCGGGGTCGTGACCAAGAGTGATTCCGATCTTCGCCCATAGCGCATAAAAGTAGTTCCACACGAGTTTGGCTTTCGGACACTCCCAGAATAGACGTTGAAAAGAAGATTGGACAACTTGGGAATCAGGCCGGCTGTGAAGAAGCAGCAAGTCTTGGGCTGGACGAGCCTCTGGATGAAACAGTGGATGCCTGTTTTCCCTCTCATCATGATGGCGCAACTGAGCTGGCGGCAACCGCAACTTCAACAAGCGTTTACATCTGATCCGAGGCATTTTTAGCAGCTTGGTTCTCCAGCGCTATCTGTATCGTGGACCACAACACACAGTGTGAGGCAAAAGTAGTAAAACACAACACTTCAAGACAAATGAATGGCCCACCAAGTTGTCCTGGCGCTCATCGCTTGAGAGATCCAGGCTAAGCACCATTTTTTGGTTGGAGCTGCAATTGAGATCTTTGATGCTTTGGCTGAGTTTTTGACTCGGAAATGACGGGATCACCAGGAAATTTTACGGTGAGGAGCGCTGCAAGCATCAGCCATGGTTCCACGAAGCCCTGGAGCATTCTATTGTACAATACACTTGCACTGCACCAAGACCGTTGAATGGTCCACCAAAAGTTATCACTGCTTGGTAAATTCTGACTAAGTGCCGATTTTTGATTTGAGCTGCAACTGCGATTCTTGCACATTTCAATATCGTGGACACTTGCTTCAATGCTTTACTTGAACTTTTGACTCAAACACTGATGGATCAATCGACGCCCACAAAATTTTGACGCGGAGAGTGCAACGAACGTCAGCCACTCGCTGTTCCATGAAACCCGGAAAAGGAATTGCACATGCCTAGGAAGGGGCAAGACCTGCGGTGATGAAGATGGATACACTCGGAAGAGCTGCAGTGTAACTGTCTGTTCCTGGGTACTGTAGGTGACAGGTGCATCATGCACGCCAACCACTCGACTGCTTCTTTACCTGCAGCGTAGAATCTGGCGATGCGAGACCAGAGACCGAGTGTTGAAGTCGTCGACGACTCAGACGCAAAAGATCTCGTGATGTGCTGCTGGTTCTCAGACTCGAAGTGATCCTGAGGGTGAGCAGCTGCCACGAAGATCAGGGATTGTGGGCAATTCGAAACCTGATTACGCCTGGAGCTAGTGGAATCACACAGTGCTGCTGACCATAATCAGCTTTCAGCTAGCCAATCGATTGCAATGGACCGTTATGCGGTTGTAGAGAACAATTGCGTAAGCATTGTGGGGATTAGTACCTTATTTGCTGTGAATTAGTTTAAGAGGTTATGCAATTAGTCATGTTTGTACCCTTTGGAAACTCATGTGACATATCCAAAATCTTCGACGACCATCACCCTGTCCCAGGATATGCAATTCACATACTTTATCAACTACGCCTTTAAAGCAGTTGTTAAATGAATATGGAGAAAATGTATGTGACGAATACTCTGCGCACTCCAATACCTATTAGAAGAGGCCGTGGATGGATCGATATAGTATGCAAGTGCAGAGATGCATGCAATTTCCTTTCCGTTTTTTTCTTTTTTTCCTTCCATGAAATGCGATGACGCTCAAGAATGATGATGGATGAGCAAACTCATAAAAGAAAAATGGAACCAGCAAGTCGATTTTGGCGCCATACATTCTCCAAGTCGCACGTGATCCATTGCGTCATCGCATTCGCGTTTCTCTCTCTCTCTCTCTCTCTCAGGCAGCGATTACGGTCCATTCTCACTCTCGCCTCCAGCACCAGACTCGAATCTAATTCCGTCACTATGGAGAAGCTCACTACCATCGACACGAGCAGCGCCGACGACAAGGTCCAGCGGCTACCGGCGCTCGAGAGCGTGAGCCCCGCCGCGGGCTTCGTGTCCATCTTCACTCCCCAGGACAAGAGCAGCGACCCGGACAGCGAGGAGACCGACGCCAACGGCATCCGCCTGCACTCGTGGAGCACGACCGAGCTCCGCGACTTTGACTACAAGAGCGGGTACTTCTGGGCCGTCTCACTCTGTCCGTGCTTTGCCGTCGCGCAGCTGGAGAAGCGCATGGGGTTCAGCAGATACGCCGTGGCGCTCGCGACAGCCATGGTCATGTACGCGGGCTTCGTCGGCGTGTCCATCGCGATCCTCGTGGAGTTCTTTTCGTACTTTGACGACAGCGGCAGCTCGTTCACGACGATGCTGCTGCTGCTCATCGCGTTCGTCGTGCTCGCGCTCGTGATCTCGATGCGCGTGGCCCACTTGCGCACCCGCGTGCGCCACCGGTTCCTGATCGCAGGCTCGGAGAAGGACGACCGCTACGTCGGTTGCCTGCACACGTCGCGCGCGATCCGTCAGATGGGCGTGCACCTCAAGTGCGACCGCGTCGTGTTCTGCGCGTCGCCATCGACGCTCCACGCCTACGAGGTCTAACTAACTAGCAGGCTGCTTACCGAATGGGTGTGGTGCTGAACGCCTCGTTTTGCATGTTGTGTGTGTACTCTTTTCAATATATTCTGCTTGATCTTTTTGGCATTTCACTTGGTCTTCATTCGCCCAAGCAGCGCAGCACCGTTTCGTGCAGAATTCTGGCAAAACGATGATCGGCAGAGTAGAAGAGTGAAGTTGTAGGGTAGTGCGGCAAAGTTATAGGGTAAATTGTTTACACGTGCAGGTGTAAAGTTTGAGTAGTGTATAATTCAGAGTCAGTCATGCAAGCGGACTGAGACGGAAACCTTTGAATTGATAGGATAGAACATTAAAATGGTATGGTATAAGTGATATTTGGTAGGGTACATACTGTGCAGTCTCTGTCTTAACGTCTCGAAACTTGTTTCTAAATCTAAACCGCTCAAAAATTAGAAGAAACACGAGTTTAGAATCGACAGAAAGGGAAACGACACGAAACTCAAGCTCACAATGAAACCACCGGGAGAGGACTTGCAAACACGCACACAATTGCAATTGCGTCTCACTCCAGCTTTTGCCATCCGGTAACAGAATCGCAACCTGTCGCTCAAGCCAGCTCCAAGTCTCGACATTTCCAATGATGCCCAGATTCACTGGCACGAAGACCTCCAAGCAAGGCACGCATCAGCTTTCGAGCCTGAGCCCAAGGGACAACTATGTGGCGATCCAGACGCCTGGCGTCGTCGTAAGCGAGAGTCTGGACAACCAAGATGCCTACACATGCCTCACCCCGATCCACGAGAAAGACTCTGTCGTCTGCTGTGGTGATGAACACGAAGATGAGGTCTACGTGAGCGACAGCAATGGGCTGCGCATGCATGCTTGGTTGAGTGCCCTGAACGAGCGCGATCTCTCGGCGCCGTACTTTTAGTTTGCGTGCTGCTGTCCATGCATTGCGGTGCCGCAGCTAGAAGTGCGCATGGGCATTGGCTCGTTCAAGTGTGGCGTGCTCTCGTACTTTATTTCGCAAGTCACGCTGATCGCGCTCTGGCTCATGCTGGGGGCGATGCTGTGGTCATACCTTACCGGCAACGGCGGTTCCATTCAGCGGGCACTCGCACTCACCATCTTCTCCGTCGTGCAAATGGTTTGCATTGCTAGTCGCATTGCCTCGTTGCGGGCCAAAGCACGCGCCAGGCTCGCGATCCCAGGCTCGCACAAACACGATCTCCAGCTCGCAGCGTTCCACCCGACGCACTCGATTTTCCAGACGGGGAAACACTTGGCGTGCGACCGTGTGCACCCGCGCTCCGTGCCGACCATGCTCCCCGCATACGAAGTCTAGCGAGTTAGCTTCTACACTTTCTATCGTTTGTATCATCCTAGCGACAACATGGTGGAGGACCCTACGTCAAACCATACAATAGTCCACACGAAAACGTGAACCAACACGCAGCACTTTTTACCTAGCTTGGCGGGCGTACTAGGCAGTTGCATATTGATGATTGGGGCTCTCCACCCACTCAAGGCTCACAAATGGTAAGATGGATACACAATGCCCAGCCAAAGGATACAGAATACATCACTTTTCCATTCCAAAGAGCTTGATGAGCTCCAGACATTCATTGCGTCCTCGCATGCTTTGCTAGGTGATGGCGACAAGAGCTGCGTCGTTATTTATTATACTTCGTATGATCTCCGCACTGGATCATCGCTCTTGGTCAGTTGTCAAAATTCGTGTGGGTACAAAATGCTCACACAAATGGGTACATAGTGCATAAAAAGACCATTTTCATTCCAAAGAGCTCCACCAACTCCATGCATCTGTGAGTTGCTCATTATTTTATGCGCGTGTAAACATTTTATGTTCATGCCAATACGCAAGCACGCACGAGATGTTTCTTCTTCAAGGTCGACTGTCTGTTCGGTCTCAACTTGCCCTGCGTCAACGGAGGGGGGGGGGGAACATGCCTGCGGATTGCTATTAGCTCGGACTGGAGACTAGACCGCGCATTGATGGCGCCGATGGCGTGCGACGTCAAACACACTATCCACGCTTACTACTACTCCTTATAAGCACCTGCAGTTACCAACAACAAAGAGCTTCGTTCCAGGAGATGACGTGCTGGAGGATCGGGAGACAAACATGTAAGATTGGTTGCGGCGACGAGTATAGGCGCGATCCCAGAAGAGACCGAGAGGAATGTGAGTTTGAGCGAGGCTGGTGTGCTTTTCTTCGGCCAGCCACTAATATGACTTTTCGTCATTTGCTCCGCAACCAATCTTACAACTTCTGGTCAGTCTCAGCTTGCCTTTGATAGAAAAACATGGTCGTGGATTTAACAACACTCATAGTGTCGTCTCGTTTGACTATACAGGAATCACTGAAAGCGTCGGCTCGAAATCCTATCGGAAGCAGAAGCGCAACTTTACAATGTGAACTCCAGCATCAACTTCCGCCCTCACCAGGCTCAACAGTATCTTTTCACGTGCATCGACCCCTAGAGTAGGATAGATCCTGAATTGTCTCGTTCATCATGCTATTGGGCTGCACCCTTTTTGGCGGAAGGAAACGTCCGATCTAACTTACTAACAAGTTGTAGCTCTCTTTGCCTCCCTTCTTACGTCCTTCAGCGTGATTACTTCTGAGTCCAGCAGTGGTGCTGTACCTTGATGTGATGATATTGATGATGGCGATATTGCTATAATCAAAGACGATGTAGCCATGCGAAGTAGCCAATGGGAGAGCAGAGCACACATCTGCTGGACTTTCGAGTCTCTCAGGGGCTGCCACTGGCTACCGCGCTTATCGCTACTCGAAATGTGCAGCTAGATTGGTGTACCACAAAGCACGCGTGATTCGCAATCGCTAGCTACTGCAACGACCGACGAGGATAACGAACGACTCTTGCAGAGTATCTCACGTCACTCCGACGCCTCCCAACCGAGACTGCAAGAAGCTCATTCTCCAATCTTCTCTCTTGCAAAACAATCACCCACCCCTTCCCCTCTCAACGACTCGTCCCTCCTTCTCTCATCCAGCCATGGCATCGTCGATCCCAGCAACCTTCCGAGCCTACCGCTACACGAAGCACGGCGCCGCAGAGGACGTGCTCAAGCTCCACTCGGATGTGACGCAAGCTCCGTTGGAGCCCACGCAAGTGCGCGTCAAAGTGCACAGCGCCGCGATCAATCCTGTTGACATCCCGCTCATGGCCAACTACTTGCCCGCCTTGCTGAGCTCGCACCCCACGCCGGAACACCCCTTTGGATTCGGCTTCGACGGCGCCGGTACCGTGGTCGAAATCGGCAGCGGCGTCAATGATGCTGGAGGAGACTTGCGAGTCGGCGACGCCGTCTATTTCATGACGTCGTTCGCGGCATTTGGCTCGTTTGCCGAGTACTTCACCGTGGACCACGCGCTTGTCGCGCGCAAGCCCAAGACATTGTCTTTCGACCAAGCAGCGAGCGTGCCTCTTGTGGCGCTCACGAGCTACCAGGCGCTCAAAGAGCATACCAAGCTCCAGAAGGGAGAACGCCTGCTGGTCCTCGGTGGAAGCAGCGGCACGGGTATCTACGCGATCCAGATCGCCAAGGCCATGGGTGCGCACGTGATCGCGACCGCGAGTGCTCGAAACGTTGCGTTCGTGAAGTCACTCGGCGCCGATGAAGTGATCGAGTACACCACGACGAAGTGGGTCGACGTTCCCCCGTCGCACTCTATCGACGTGATCTACGATTGCGGCGTGGAGGCCAACGCGTGGAACACGGACGCGCAGACCGTGTTGCGCAAGGAAACGGGTCGCTTCGTGACGCTCTTGCGCATCCAAGAGCCTATTATCGCTCCGACGTTTGGTGCGAAGAACTGTGGCCAGATCCTCGTGTACCCGTCGGCGTCGCAGTTGGACGCGCTCACGGAGCTGATCGACGACGGCAAGATCGTGACGCCGATCGACTCCCTTTACAGCTTTGAGAACGTGCAAGAGGTGGTCGCCCGCACTGTGTCGGGTCGCGCCACGGGCAAAGTCGTGATTCAAGTCGCGCCAAATGCGTGAGCTCAGTGTACGTAGTTAATACCTGGTGCTCGATGTAGATGTTCTCTTTTCTTTAGCTTCTTACGTCAGCCGGTAGATTGATATCCACGCTGTCACGTCAATTACAATGGAGATCGAGACTGCCGCATCAATAACTAAAATAATGAGTCCAATCCGATTCTCGAGATTCTTGAGACGTCAACATCAAAGAAATATTGACAGTGAATAACTACTTTCATTTTTGAAGTCGACCCGGATCTTCACCCCATCCAAGACGGGATTGATTGCTACGTGCACGACCCGTTTTGTGTTTTCGTCATTCTTGAAGTCGAATAATCGAATCTGCAGCATGGGATTGCTACACATACGACACTTTTCATTTTTTCCCCTACAACTGCTGCGAACCATTCACCGTACACTACTACCGAGTTTTAGGGTGTCTTCAGCTCTTGCCGATTACCAACTTATCTGAATGTTTTGTGAGAGCTTGTAGACCAGCTCGCGAGGGTGTCTCGCGGCTTTCGCACTGTGGTGTGGCCAGTAGCAGGTTGGCACTGTCAGACTCCAAACACTGAAGCGTGGTGCAGTGTCAGGGCGGAACTGTACTCAACTCCAGCGTAACCGTGCAGAACGACAGAGAAGCACGGAGAGAGAAGAAGAGCACAGACAAAAAGAACAACTGGACACTGCTGGAAACGCCAGCAGTGCCTACATGAGTAGCTGCATATAGGAAACATGACTGCACACGTACATAGGAGAATGAGGACGATCAAAACAGCAAAAAACTAAACAAACTAATCCACTTCGCATTTTACCAGCAACAAGCAATACGCTATACGCACCAAATTTCGAGCCATGTCATTGATTAGGGGCATAAATAGTCTCGACACCTTCTTCAGTAGAGCCTACTCAAGGCCATGGCTCTCCCTATGGTGTCCGCGTCTCCATTCAGCTGGAGTGAGCGCCTGACGTGTTACGACAACAAAAAAGAAAGAGAGCAGTCTATTTGAAATGAGCTTGAAGGACGCAGCAGCGAAACAGCACCAAGTGTGTTGCACCTTTTATGCATTATGAAGTGGTTGTGGGTGTACCCATTTCACCGTTTTTAAATCGAGCTGGATTCCTGATGCGGTTGTCAGGCAGCAACGCACAAATGCAAACACATATCAACAAAAGATGGTCTTTAAAGTTTTGTAGGACATAGAATGCGGCGGCGGCGTCCAACTACACCCGTCTGCTAGCTGTGTCGATGCAATTATCACCCCCACCAACAGCAGTAGCTTACCTAAACACACGACCTTTCTAGATCCAATCCTGCAGTGGCACCTTCAGCATGACACGAGTATCTCCAGGTATAATCCACTTGAAACAACCCGGCTGGCAAACGACACAACAGAGACATTAGCACGGATATATTGTAGGGTTTCCTTGACTAGCGTAAAGTAAACAATAGACCCTATCTTTCACACTCAATTTAATACGTCGATACAATACGTGCTTGCTGTTGTTGAAGACGGCTGCAACATCGGTCATTGTGATTAACAATTATTCGTAGCGAACTGGCAAAAACACAAAACGGGTCGTGCACGTAGCAATCAATCCCGTCTTGGATGGGGTGAAGATCCGGGTCGACTTCAAAAATGAAAGTAGTTATTCACTGTCAATATTTCTTTGATGTTGACGTCTCAAGAATCTCGAGAATCGGATTGGACTCATTATTTTAGTTATTGATGCGGCAGTCTCGATCTCCATTGTAATTGACGTGACAGCGTGGATATCAATCTACCGGCTGACGTAAGAAGCTAAAGAAAAGAGAACATCTACATCGAGCACCAGGTATTAACTACGTACACTGAGCTCACGCATTTGGCGCGACTTGAATCACGACTTTGCCCGTGGCGCGACCCGACACAGTGCGGGCGACCACCTCTTGCACGTTCTCAAAGCTGTAAAGGGAGTCGATCGGCGTCACGATCTTGCCGTCGTCGATCAGCTCCGTGAGCGCGTCCAACTGCGACGCCGACGGGTACACGAGGATCTGGCCACAGTTCTTCGCACCAAACGTCGGAGCGATAATAGGCTCTTGGATGCGCAAGAGCGTCACGAAGCGACCCGTTTCCTTGCGCAACACGGTCTGCGCGTCCGTGTTCCACGCGTTGGCCTCCACGCCGCAATCGTAGATCACGTCGATAGAGTGCGACGGGGGAACGTCGACCCACTTCGTCGTGGTGTACTCGATCACTTCATCGGCGCCGAGTGACTTCACGAACGCAACGTTTCGAGCACTCGCGGTCGCGATCACGTGCGCACCCATGGCCTTGGCGATCTGGATCGCGTAGATACCCGTGCCGCTGCTTCCACCGAGGACCAGCAGGCGTTCTCCCTTCTGGAGCTTGGTATGCTCTTTGAGCGCCTGGTAGCTCGTGAGCGCCACAAGAGGCACGCTCGCTGCTTGGTCGAAAGACAATGTCTTGGGCTTGCGCGCGACAAGCGCGTGGTCCACGGTGAAGTACTCGGCAAACGAGCCAAATGCCGCGAACGACGTCATGAAATAGACGGCGTCGCCGACTCGCAAGTCTCCTCCAGCATCATTGACGCCGCTGCCGATTTCGACCACGGTACCGGCGCCGTCGAAGCCGAATCCAAAGGGGTGTTCCGGCGTGGGGTGCGAGCTCAGCAAGGCGGGCAAGTAGTTGGCCATGAGCGGGATGTCAACAGGATTGATCGCGGCGCTGTGCACTTTGACGCGCACTTGCGTGGGCTCCAACGGAGCTTGCGTCACATCCGAGTGGAGCTTGAGCACGTCCTCTGCGGCGCCGTGCTTCGTGTAGCGGTAGGCTCGGAAGGTTGCTGGGATCGACGATGCCATGGCTGGATGAGAGAAGGAGGGACGAGTCGTTGAGAGGGGAAGGGGTGGGTGATTGTTTTGCAAGAGAGAAGATTGGAGAATGAGCTTCTTGCAGTCTCGGTTGGGAGGCGTCGGAGTGACGTGAGATACTCTGCAAGAGTCGTTCGTTTCGCCATGGTGGTCGTTGACCGAGCGATTGCCAGGACTGCGTAGTAGGGCAACTCTCCCTCTTTAGATTAACCTTTCAGCACTTTACGAACAGCGAATATGTTTTGTTATCAGGGTCCTCTGCGCCACGGTTTGCGTCAATTTGATTGAATGACTGCAGCCAATGGCAGGCCTCGATGCTGGTCCAAAGTCCAGCGTGTCCGAGTTCTGCTCTCCGATTGGCCAGATCGCGCATGGCTACGTTGCCAGTGATGATGCTATATAGCAGCGGCACACATGTGCCGCGTTCGCGTTCTCCTCGACCGTGTGTGCTAAATATCATCATTTCTGTTGTCGTCTTGTTGCAGCTTTGCTGGGAGGATACTGTACACGAGTTCCAGATTAGACCGTGAAAGAGTTCATTTTCCCGTCATCGCGCCTGTGACAGGTTGGCCTACCTGCTGTGGCTCATTTGGTCGGCGCTGCTTGCCATGCTGCTTGCTTGGTCGCGTGGTGCGCTGGCGAGTGCTGCGTTTGATCTCGCGGTTGAAATGGTATCTCAACGCGGCGTTATTCTGGTCCTCACTCTCTGCCTCTGTTCTCTCTCGGTCTCTCTCTCTCTCTCTCTCTCTCTCTCACTCACTCTTTCTCGCTCATGTAATTATGCGACGGCTTCATTTTTGCTGTACATTTAGGTGCGGCCAGTTTCCCTCGTTTTTGGATTGTTGTCTGTTTTGCTTTGTGTTTCGTTTTAATATTCTGCCAAGAAATTATCCATTTTTCAGTCCTACTTCAGATATTTGTCTCGTTTGCATATGCTTTTCCTCAATGGTCACGCTGTCTCGACGTTAGCAGGCTTCGGCTTCTCCTGGGCAATTGTAATTTCTGTCCAACAACGAGTCGTTCCAAGCGAAATCTAATGGAATGGAGAAGCACGAAGCTGGCCACGCACCGAAGATAAAGACGGTGAAAACATAGTCCAGAGAAGTCGTACTGTTATAGTCGTACACTCAACGTTCGAATGACCAATTCCGTGGCTACTCCCTGTAAAAGGAGGAACGAGACACGACAGGTGAAATCAATTCTTCCACGATCTAACCTGACACTCGCGCATCCATCGAGCAGAGCAGCAACACGGCGACGAGTGCGCTTTGAGAACGACGTACAGCGACCTGTTATCATCATCACTGGCAACGTAGCCATGCGCGATCTGGCCAATCGGAGAGCAGAACTCGGACACGCTGGACTTTGGACCAGCATCGAGGCCTGCCATTGGCTGCAGTCATTCAATCAAATTGACGCAAACCGTGGCGCAGAGGACCCTGATAACAAAACATATTCGCTGTTCGTAAAGTGCTGAAAGGTTAATCTAAAGAGGGAGAGTTGCCCTACTACGCAGTCCTGGCAATCGCTCGGTCAACGACCACCATGGCGAAACGAACGACTCTTGCAGAGTATCTCACGTCACTCCGACGCCTCCCAACCGAGACTGCAAGAAGCTCATTCTCCAATCTTCTCTCTTGCAAAACAATCACCCACCCCTTCCCCTCTCAACGACTCGTCCCTCCTTCTCTCATCCAGCCATGGCATCGTCGATCCCAGCAACCTTCCGAGCCTACCGCTACACGAAGCACGGCGCCGCAGAGGACGTGCTCAAGCTCCACTCGGATGTGACGCAAGCTCCGTTGGAGCCCACGCAAGTGCGCGTCAAAGTGCACAGCGCCGCGATCAATCCTGTTGACATCCCGCTCATGGCCAACTACTTGCCCGCCTTGCTGAGCTCGCACCCCACGCCGGAACATCCCTTTGGATTCGGCTTCGACGGCGCCGGTACCGTGGTCGAAATCGGCAGCGGCGTCAATGATGCTGGAGGAGACTTGCGAGTCGGCGACGCCGTCTATTTCATGACGTCGTTCGCGGCATTTGGCTCGTTTGCCGAGTACTTCACCGTGGACCACGCGCTTGTCGCGCGCAAGCCCAAGACATTGTCTTTCGACCAAGCAGCGAGCGTGCCTCTTGTGGCGCTCACGAGCTACCAGGCGCTCAAAGAGCATACCAAGCTCCAGAAGGGAGAACGCCTGCTGGTCCTCGGTGGAAGCAGCGGCACGGGTATCTACGCGATCCAGATCGCCAAGGCCATGGGTGCGCACGTGATCGCGACCGCGAGTGCTCGAAACGTTGCGTTCGTGAAGTCACTCGGCGCCGATGAAGTGATCGAGTACACCACGACGAAGTGGGTCGACGTTCTCCCGTCGCACTCTATCGACGTGATCTACGATTGCGGCGTGGAGGCCAACGCGTGGAACACGGACGCGCAGACCGTGTTGCGCAAGGAAACGGGTCGCTTCGTGACGCTCTTGCGCATCCAAGAGCCTATTATCGCTCCGACGTTTGGTGCGAAGAACTGTGGCCAGATCCTCGTGTACCCGTCGGCGTCGCAGTTGGACGCGCTCACGGAGCTGATCGACGACGGCAAGATCGTGACGCCGATCGACTCCCTTTACAGCTTTGAGAACGTGCAAGAGGTGGTCGCCCGCACTGTGTCGGGTCGCGCCACGGGCAAAGTCGTGATTCAAGTCGCGCCAAATGCGTGAGCTCAGTGTACGTAGTTAATACCTGGTGCTCGATGTAGATGTTCTCTTTTCTTTAGCTTCTTACGTCAGCCGGTAGATTGATATCCACGCTGTCACGTCAATTACAAAGCTACAAAATTGCCGACAAACGCCCTTTGCTTCTTGTAATATCATTGCCGATGACTCGGATCTTAGAGATGATATTGGCCGCGTGCGATCGACTTCGTGTCAACATTGGCAACGCATTGCGAAATTGAGGCACTGCGTTTGACACGGAAGCCATGCTTGGTTCAATGCATCAAGATCGAGACTCGGTTCGCTGAAATGTGGTCAGTGTGGACGTTGCGAGTGGCTGTGATTGTCCGTGAACCGGAGGCACTTGGCCTCATTATCTTGTGCCGAAGCGATCGCAGTCGTGCCGACATAGAGCAAAAGCGGGTGAGACCAAAGTGAAACTCGATCATTGTGAAATTTGCGGTCTACCCCACAGATTACGCAATACCAAGCCCCAAGACTCAAGCAAGAACCAATCAAGAGCCAGCGTCCCATCCTTCAGTAACCAGCTGTTTTCGGAGTTTCGACCAATGACGGAGCCTCCTCCTGAACAGCCTCCTGATGGTGGCGGTGCGAATTCCGCATGTTCTGGTTGGGATCCCCATCGCGTTGAAGAAATAAAAAGAGGCATGATGGGCCAGACACCGCCTCAGCCTGATGCTGCTCACCCAGAGAACACTTTCGATCTAGCCTTCTACAGGACAGACAGCCTTGGTACCAGCTGTTTGTATCGGGAGTACAAGTACCACGACGACAATCGACAGTCCACTGCCAAGATCATTGGAAAGGGGCGAATACACTGAACTGAGTATACGAGCCTTTATAAAGAGCGATAAGCGAATGCTTTCTCCTGAGGTCTCCATGACGAATATGGAGCAACCAAAGGAGGGGGCCGCGCGGAAGGATGCTCCAGAAGGTGTTTCCACGAAGACAGCCACCGCGCTGCGGAGTGGACGTGCGCAAGTCGACGCAGATTTGGCTGTACGAGCGTCGCAGCACGAAGAAGGGGGAGCCCGAGATTCTGTGCATACGAACGATACGGCCCAATTAAAAGCAGGAGGACAAGACAAGATAGGGACCATTGAGGAGGGCACGACTCCATCGCGTGCGGAAGGCTCTCGAAAAGAAGCGTCGACGGAGACCACGCAAGTGGAGAGATACGAAGCCCTCGCCGCGAAATTGCGTGTGTCATCAAACGCGGTGAACAAAGTGGAGATTGAATACGAAGTGCGGTTAATGTTCACGGCTCTTTACAACGGGATGCGGATCCTTGAGCAACCAAAAAAGGCGAACGACAATTACCCAACACTCAATGGAGAAGAAGCGGACGCGCTGGTAGACCTTTTTCGTCTACTGGCAATTGAAAAGGGAAAATCCTTTCCGGAGTGGAAGCGGACGATCCAAGATTTATGCAAGGATATGCACCGGTCATCGTGGACAGTGGTAGCGCTTATCCAAAAGAGAATTGACCAGAACAAGCTGGCAGAAGAAACCAAGGCTTCGCCATGGGGTTCGCAAACCAGCACCAACAGTCAAACAAAAGCCAAAGAGCAAGGCACCCAACCCTTCACCTTCAAATCGGACAAATACTCGGAGGAGGAACAAAGCAACATGATCCGACACTGCAAGCAAAAATTCGAGTACTCAGTAACCCTGCGCCAGCCGACAACGATGGAATGGGAAATCATGCTAGCGATCGTGGAAGGCGAACTCCTGATTCGACACCTCAATTCCTACGGCGAGTGTGTGATGGGGACACTCTTTTCCGCTTCCAGAACACCATCGCAGCTCAGGTGGAAGGAGAGCTGGTCGGCAAATTATCGGATGCAACGCAAGTTTACAAAGATCACCAATCGACCGGACGAATCGTGGAAGCCATCTTGCAAGCAGCGAGATACCGAAATGACGGCAAAATGGAAGAGACAATGGCGATGCTGAAAGACCTCAAAGCTGCGGAATATAATGACAGCACTCATTCTCTCCACTTCTATTTCTTTGACAGGAGCACAGCGGCGAAATGGAACAAAATGACGATCCCCTTCCGACGCCAATTGGTGCAGCTCATATCCGCGCACCAGACGGAGACAACCGGAGAGCGACCGGAGGCAAACAACGTTTGGAACAGGCAATTGGGAGCGGACGGGCTACAGAATGCAGAATCGAGATCCAGGTACAAAATTCAGCTTTTGAACACTGCTCGCTCAATGAATATGGCCTTGTTTTTAGAATACTTGAAGCAGACGACAGGCAAGCGATTCTACGCCTACCCACTTGATCAGTACGGTCCAAGATCCAACCAATCGCAGTGGTGGGAGGTGCTCTTTGAAGACGAATTGTGCCCAAAAGCGCTTATCGATGTCAGACGAATTATTTGGCGAGGGCGAACGATCATCCTTCACCACGCATCCAAGTATCGAATTGCTCCTTGTTTAATCTGCGGGGCAGCGGGACATTTCGCGCGAGCATGTAAGGCAACGGAAGAGGAACTAACAACTAACAACTGTATTTACGCAGGTGATGTGATCGTGAGTAAACTTCCGAGAAAGCCAGCCACTTTCACAAGTGCAGCGGAAATAAAAGAGTCGGTCTCAGACAGTATCGACAAAGAGAAACAGCCACTTCAACCCGCAGCAGAGAGTCCTCACGCCAGTGAGGAAAACAAGCCGAGCGAGAACGCGAATCTCGTGACGCCTGACGAGACCAACACGTCCAGCCCACAACCGAACTCCAACCCAAAAATCCAACAAAAAATGCATCGTTTACAGTGGGAACAGGAATTTCAGGACAACAAATCGGCAATCTCAAAGAACAGGCGAAGGCGAAACCAAACGGCGCAGCAGCGAATACAAAAGGACCCGCGTCAAAGGCAAGCCAGAAAAATGGACCAAACCAGATTTCCAAGGAGGACATCCGATGGGCAAAAGAACTGATGCGCTTTCGACGAGATATGGACGAGCTGATGAAGGTGCACGTGGAAAGACAAGCCGAGCTCAACCCGAACCGTAACGACATCATGGACTGGGATGGGGAGTACACGCTTCAAGACGTGATGGAAGCCAACGGACTTGCAGAAGCAACGACACCACCTACCGGAAATTGCCAATTTTATGCAGTGGCGGAAGCGATGCTCCAAATCACGCATGACAACATGGCAAATGAGAAGCTGCTCGAGGCAACGGCGAGCAGAATCAAGCAAAGTATGAACGCGGCCGCACGTCTCAACTTCGATCTTGAATTCCCTGAAGGAACGCATCTGGGAATACTCGAAGCATTGGGGAGAGGGGATCGAAAAATGAGCCCAAAAGAAAGGAAAGCAGATGTTCTCGACTATTTCAATGATATCACAAGCAGCTCCTCCAGCCGATCGTCGACGCTGCCAGGGTCCATGTGGGGTGGACCGGAGTCCCTGCGGATGGCTGCCAAGGCTTTGCAGAGAAAAGTCTTCGTGCTCATCGAGACAACGTACGGAAATCGCAAAGGCTTTGCAATTTACAAGCCACAATCCAGAGTCCACGCAGGAGGCCAGTTTCTGTCAGCCAAAGAGTATGCGTGCACGGGGAAGCAATGGGAAGACGAGCTTCGTCAGGACAGAATCGAAGCAGAGGCTACGAGCAGTCCACTTCCAATTGTGATGAAATTCGCAAAAGAACACTACAACAGTCTGCATTTCAGAACCCTAAACGAACCATCGTCACCGGCGAATATGACGAGCTCCTCGTTAGCGAAGCATCTCCAAGGATCCGAAAGGAGCAAGACGGAGTTCAAGACTGACCGATCCGGCCAATTCGACTTCGAACCAGTTGCGGAGGATTCAATGGAGGAAAGCGACGATTCCAGTTTGGAAGATTTAGAGGTGGCTCCATCGCTGGACGAACGAGAAAAGTTCGAGCCAAACCAGCTCAGCGGACATCACGGCTGGTTGTTCGCATCTCAGGAGAATCAGCTTGTGGTGTATCACTCGCCCACAACCGAGTTACCTCCACAACCCAGGAAGCGAGATAGAGACGAAACCCTGATGCTCACAGCGGGAGATGGTGACAACGCGATGAACCTGAACAGCCTCAATGTCCCCCTCAAGAAAACCAGAACGCTCTCGAGACGTTTGGCGATCGAAGGAGACTCCATGCAGAAACGCAGAGACCTCGAGCGCACGCTGCAGGAGCATTGGGAAGGGTTCCAGGAGCAATGGAAACAAGAAACCAAATGCCCCTTTCCTCTGCTCTCGTCCAATCATAATGTATGGACGCAGGCAGCTCTCAATGAATGGGAGCGAATTCTAGCGATGTTGAAGACGTCGCCAGGGCCGCATCATGTGCTGAACCACCTCAGAGGGCCAACCCTAGTGGACTTGACACAAGTACTGCGTGAACAGGTGATTGAGGAAGGACTCAAACGTCTTTTATACCGCACCGATGAAGCAGAAACCAAGGTATGGATTACAGGTTGGTTTGACAGGATTGCAACGGCAACCACGAAGGAACAACGGGCGGCACTACTCAACTCCAAGGAAGACTGGTCGATGCTAGGAAGAATGAAGTACGGTGGTCTCGAAGTTTTGCGACTTTGTCACCCGACCCAGCAAGAGAAGCTCGGCCGCTACATCATCTGCACAGTGGTGTATGAGGAGGAGCTGCAGACGTTCAGGTCTAGCGACGCCGAAGACCCAGACAACCTGTACGAGGCGATTGAAGACTTCTGTGCGATATTGAAGCAAACCAGAGAACTCAAAGCAGCCTTCAAGAGTGGAGAGGAGCTCAGCGAATGGTCAGCTCTATCGGTGATCATGGCTCAAGTCACCATGGAAGTGGACTCGGTCGAGCCCTCAAGGTACTAAAGGCACGACACCAACAGGTAACCAAGATGGCAGTAGCCCAGGTACAGAAATGTACGCCGCGCTACATGCCCTCAAGAATGCATTTTACAAAAACCAAAAAAAAGGAAAAAAGACCATGTCCAAACACGCTACGGGTATTAACTCAGAACGTGTGCGGATTCAAAAAGAAAGAACGAACAAAATGGTTAGAGGATCTCAAGGGGGCACTAACCGCAGAAAAGTATGATATCATTTATTTGCAGGAAACGAGGATCACCACAGCCAAAGAAGAACGCAGACTCCGACAATACTGGAACCGAATATGGGGGATTACAAACCTGGACGAAGCAACGTCCTTTTGGTCCATCCATCCAGACGCGACCGGCGGAGTTGCAATACTCACAAATCCGAAGACAATTAGCGAAACAAAACTGATCGAGGAATCCAAGTGGACAAATCGCACAGTCGCTATCAAGTCCAAGGGAGTGGTGTGGATTAACGTGTACGCACCCAACAAGAAATCAGAGCGAGAACACCTCTTCCGACGCCTAAACGAGGAGTTCGGGACTCATCGTGCAGCAGCAGTGCTCGGAGGTGACTTCAATTGTGTGCTCGACAAGCAACGAGACCGGTACCAAAGAGGAGTTCTGCTACCGATGCAATGCGAAAGTGCAGAACTGAGAAGATTAGTGACGGAGTGGAACATACACGACGCACGGGAGCTAGTGGAGGATCCGGAGTGGCCAGTGTAGCGAGAACCGACGGAGCATTTCACATACTGGAGAAAAAACTCAGCCAGTCGACTTGACCAATTCTATATCGCAGGAAATCTGGGAAGCGCCGTGCAATGGGAGCCCATAGAGCTACCCAAGCGCTACTCGGATCACCAAGCAGTGGTGCTGCATATGAAATGGACGAGCCAACCGCAGAGACCAAGGAAGGTGAACAAGTGCAGGTACCCGATACGTACTTCGCGTCCTGATTTGGTGCGGACTGGAGTGCAACAGGCAATCAGTCGCGAGCTGGAGCTGATGCAGAGTGAAGGACCAATCGAGTGGAGCCATCTGGAGAAGCGTATCATCCAAGCAATACTGAGAGTAAGTCGAGCAGAGAAGCGGCAAGTGCGAAGATACCAGCAAAAGTTGGAGGATCAGCAGCACCAACCTGTGAAACGCTCAAGGCGCCAGCTGATCGAAGAACAAGCAAACGCGGCAAGAGAGGCAGCAGAGTTTAAATTCGGTAAGTATATGCAAGCAACGCAGGGGGATGTTCGTCACTTCTTTCGGAGGATCGCCAACTGGCAGCGGGATCAAACAATTTCGCGATTGGAACCGACCCCCGGAAGGTACCACCCACCAAACGTGAGTCTAGCGGACATCATGGGGGCTGAGTGGCACCAAATCACCGGCCAGAGCCATGCTACGGTCCCTCCGCACAAGGCTGGACTGCGATTCGATGCACTGGTGTACATTCCGGAAACTCGGAAAGTCACGGAAGCGCAAAACCAAGACTTGATGGCACCCATTACTGAGAAAGAAGTACGAGAGGCAATCGCGGCTTTACATCGGCATAAGGCAGGTGGCGTGGACAGTCTGAACAATGACTTCTACAAGGATTGCGAGGACGTGATGGTCGACGTTTTGGTGCGGGAATTCAACAACATCCAACGCGGGGCACCCATGCCAAGATCATTCGGTCAAGGAATCGTTATTCCGTTGCGCAAGAAAGGAGATTCACCAAATCCCCTCGATTACAGACCAATCACTCTGCTTACGACCACATACAAGTTGTTTGCAAAAGTCCTAGCAACAAGGTTGCAAGACATCCTTCTGTGGATCATCGGAGAAGAACAACAAGGCTTCGTACGCGACCGACTGATGGAGAACGCGATCCTCATCATGCAAGCCGCATTGGATAAAGCGTACCACAGCAGCACTGAAGGGTTCGATGACGCTCCGGGAATTGTGATGCTTGACTTCATGAAGGCTTACGACACATTGGACAGAGACTTTCTGTACCTTGTGCTGAGCAAGTTCGGCTTTGGGCGACAATTTGTGGAGTTAGTACGTCGAATGCACACGGACACTACGGCGCAGTACCTGGTGAACGGTGAACTGTCGAGAGAATGGGAGGTCAAGTCGGGTATTCGTCAAGGTTGCCCCCTGGCCCCTCTGCTGTTTATCGTTGCTGCGGAGATTCTCGCACTGGCAGTACAACAAGACCCCTATCTGGAAGGGATTCGTGTGACCAGATCCGGAGCAGAACCCCATCTTATTTCGACCTTCGTCGACGACTCTGCTGTCTTTTTGAAACAAGGGAGACAGCTGCCTCGGCTGATGCAGCTGCTGACCGAGTTTGGCCAGCAATCAGGTCTGCACGTGCAACCAACGAAAAGCAGCTACATCTGTCTCAACACAGCAGTAGTCCAAGAACAAAGATGCGGCATTCCAATCCTGAAGCATGGAGAGACGGTGAGGTACCTTGGCATCCAAATAGGAACCGGGAACATCACGCAGGCTAATTGGGAGGACCGCCTGCAAAAGCTCCGAACAAGACTGATTATCGCGACCAAAGTCTCCAACAGTGTGGTGGGGAGAGTGCTTATGCTGAATTCCGTCATGCTGCCGTCGATTCTGTTCACTGCCGGCTACATCAAGCCCCCAGCGAAGGTCGTGGATCAGCTAGTGAATCTACAAAAGCAATTTTTGTGGAAATCGACACTCGGCACAGACGGCACGAGGCACAAGGTGAGTCCTTCCCTGCTCTACCTGCCGGTCAAGGAAGGAGGTATTGGTCTCTATTCAATACCTCTGGCAATAAAGCGACAAGCGATGCGGCGGACGACTCGGTGGCTACAGCGAGCGCGAGGCAGGTATGCAGAAGCTTGGCATGAACAGGTTCATCAGGACAAAAGTCAAAACTGGGGATGCTGCGCGATCTCACCCAAGGAGCGAAGCCAGCACGCACAGACAAGGCTGTACCAGACGAACAATATCCGCAGACTCGGGTGGGAGTACCTCGGTGAAGACCTGGTGGCTGCAGAGGGACGCAATCCCGCGTGGAAAGACGAACTGACGCGGCAAATGGAATCCTTGCTACCGACCGTGGACCTCGAGTGGAGATCAGACGGACGGGTAGGCGTATATTTTGGGAGAAAACCTGAGCAGACGATTCATCAACTATCGGAAGAGACTCGAGCGTTCTGGCCATCCTTTCAGTGGAACGACAACCCCTGGATAATCGACAGTCAAGGCGGGCAGTACACGGTCTAAACGGTTTCTTTCCTGAAGGAATGCAATTTGGCCAGCTTCAACGTGAGACGGGAAGAAGAGCGAGTGTTCTCCGTGCAGCTACCAACCATGGCGACGACTCTCACGTTCAAACGAAGGGCCGTCTTGCGAAAACTCGTAACCAGCATCATTCTATGCTCACCGGAGATAGAAATCGATGCAGGCAACCAGCTAATCAGTCAGCAGGAGCCGTGGAGCAGGAAACCCACAAAACGAGAGTACAAGTGGATCAGCAACGGCATGGGAACCATCACCGCGGTGCCAGTATCGGAGAGGAGCCACACGGACTACGTTCAGATGCAACAACAAACAAACGGAGTTCTCTGGACAGTGACCGACTGGACAGGGGTGCTACTTGCCAACAAGACGTTGCAATGATCGAATAAGAAATAAAGACTGTAGGGTGGACATTCAAACCGCACCCGCTCACGACGCATTGTCCGTGGCTGGTACATGAGCGTACTCCCCCAAACAGCATCCAGAAGACAATTGACCGAGCAAGAACACGGAGGCTGCACAGCAAGCTGTATCAAGGTCTCGGAGTACTCGTAGACAAGCTCAACGAAGTCGCGAAAACTGATCAGTGGTACAGTCATGTGCAGTATCGGCTACCAGCAGATCTATGGAAGCAACGAGGATGTCTTACACCGTATCAGATGTGGACGACATACCGGATTTCTACGATGCAGCTCAACCTGTTCCATCCGGGAAGGATCGAGTCTTCGGCGTGTCCAAGCAATGCCGGATGTGGGGAAACAAAAGAAACTATCTCACACATAGTCTGGAGTTGCAAGCGAGCACAAGCTGCGTGGATGGCGTTCCTCGGGCGATGGATAGGTCGAACATTGACGGAGCAAGCACTCAATCTCTTCCTGCCTCATATTGCTAGCCGCTCAGCCCCGCCGGGTCAACGACCTTTGCTCCGGGAATTGGAAAAGCACTTCGGGTTCATTACTCCGGAACACTCGACAGCAATACAGAAACTCTGGTTTATCGTCACATCTAGCATCCCAGTATTGCTGTGGAGAACGAGAGTGGAAATAGTGCATGAACGGCAACACGTTGCTATCGAAGAAAGCACCAAGCGTGTGTGGACAGCTGTGTGATGCAAGTGCGAGCTGTGGCTCATCGGATGAGAACGCTCAAAGGAGAAAAGATCAATGCAACTTGCCTGAGCCAACTGCTCAGCGTACTGGAGAGACAAGACCTGTCGCGCCAACTTGAAGCGTGGGCGACAGCGCGTTTGTATTTCGATGGAGGTGCACGCTGCAACCCAGGTCCAGGAGGCAGTGGCTGGGCACTCATCTTCCTGAATGAACGCAGCAATCGATGGGAACTCAAAGCATGCGGCTATGCGTACATGGGACCACAAGTCACGAACAACCGGTGCGAATACAGCGCGCTGAAAGATGGCCTGGCATACAGTGCACACTACCTACAGCACTATGAAGTCAAGCTGGAAGTCTTCGGAGACAGCCAAATGATTATCGCAGCCCAGAACGGGTTCGCCTCAATACGCCAGACCGAGTTGCAGCCACTAGCAGTTCGGGTAAACCAAATCATCGCCAACTTTGCGTGGATCTCCTGGAATCACATAAAACGAGAACAAAACAAAATGGCCGATCTTCTCGCCAACGTGGCAATGAACTCCAAGAGTGCGAAGATACCCACCGACGAATCGCGGGGAAACGATCAAATTCTTATGTCCCAAGTCGCAGTTCTACTCGACAATGATATCGGTGCCACACCGTCAAAACTTAGAAACACCTCACTCTCAGCAGTGTTAATGAGACTCAGGAATTCTTAAACTATATGTAGATCATAAGTTAAATAGAATTACCTTCTCTCTCTCTCTGCTCACCCAGAGAACAACACTCAGACTGATGCCGCGGTGCGTGAAGCGCGTCATCGTGCATGGATTCAGCGATTGACCAAGATCGCTACACGTCCATGGAAGACTAAACCCGATGATGACCTACGGAAGATGGTGCCGGCCGAAGAAGAAGCGTTGAATGCCTGGATAATGGGTGCTCTCGTCTTAGATGCGCCTCCTGCATTCCTCGCTTGTACCCACACTTTCCTTCAACGCATGGCCTATGTCAAATTCTTTGAAGACTGCCTCGAAGGCACAGTCGTTGCTGTGGTCCCTCCGCGCATCTTGATGCCTGAACACATCGCGGAAAAGACAATTCTTATGCAATTACTTGCATCCGAGCCAGCCGGCTCTGCAGGTTATAAGAATCTGTGCGAGTGGATTCAGAATGTCAAGCGTTTGTACTACACTGCGGCGACTCGGCGATTGACGTTCATTGTCAAGGAGCAGTCCATCGCAACGAAGTGGCATCGACGGGAAATCAAACTTCGTAATGAAAAACTCGTTCTCCTCAGCACCGCCAAGCTCGAGGAAGAAGATGATCGATGTGACATTGACAATACTATTCCCCACCAAGCTGATGCACTACAATATCAAGTCCGTGTTGTAGCTCCCGGCTTAGGCAATGACATTGTCGGCCAACTGATAGCATTGAGCACCGAATGTGAAGTCGTGTCCATTGCGCGCGCGCCGCGAGCACGGGATGGCGCATACGACTCTAATTTCTGGGTCGTTATCTTCAACTCCGAAGAATGTCCCCCTCAGCTCAAAGATGTCACCCACATCTCTGCTAAAGGGTTCTCAATCTTCGTTCATCATCATCAGCGGTACAGCCGAATCCCTTGCTTTCAGTGCTTCGACCCCTCGCACCCAAAAAGCAAATGTACTCGAGCTCCTGGAGATTGTCAGATGCAATTTCATCGCGACTTCGAACCAGAAATCAAGCAAGCAAAGGAAATGTCGAAATTTGAGCTGCAGCACATGTCTCTTGAAGTCCGACAAAAGTATAATGGCAATCTCTCCAATAGTTTGGGCAAAGTCATGGCCAACCTGAAGACCAAGGCAACTGAGAAAGCGCTGCTCTCTGAGATGCTCCAGCCTGCTGATTCGAGTAGCAGCACCGGCTCTGCAGCAGTGGCAGCAGCGGCCAATTCTGCAACAGACGCTCAATCGGTTACGCCGTCGGAGGCAGAATGGTTCGATCCAGCCAACCTCAAGAAACCGAAGGGGGCGATGAAATCCACGATTTCAACCTCAGCGACCACACCAGTGAAGAGTTCACCGGCGTCGAAAGGGCAACCCCATCCAGCTTCGGACGCGGCATAAGCTGGTAGACGAGCGCCAAAAGGCGGAATCTTAAAGGCTGCTCCGAAGCTGACTTCTGTTTTCGGCACATCTCCTGGAACAGTAGCCAGCTCTGGTAGCATTGGTACCGGGTCTCCAGAGACAAGTGTCAAGGCTTCTAACGGCCAGAGCAACCGCAAGGCTCTCCAGGCTCGAAAGAAGCGCGAACTTGAACTTGAGGCCGTTCTGGCTGGGAAGCTTTCTTCAGCTGATTCTGTCCTTGATGGGGTACAAGCAAACTCCACTCAAGCAAAGCAAAAGATTGCTATCGACGCCCGCTTAAGCGTTGCTCAGGCAACATTAGACATTGCTAAGGAGCATCTGTCCAAAGCGTCTTCCGCGCACACCGCAGCTGCTGCAGCGGCTGCGACTGCAAAACGCAAATTCCATGACGTTTCAGCCAAGGCGCACAGTTTGGCTCTCGATCGAGACGAACACAAGGAGGCAGACACCAGTGGTCGTGTTGAGGAATCTTCATCTGCGAATCATGAAGCTGGACAGTTCCAACGCCAGATTGAATTGCTTGATTTGCAGCAACGCGTGACAGCAAAAGAAGCAGCAGCCGCATCTCTGAGCCTCCAGGAGGCCAAGAACGCCAAAAATCGAGCGAAAAGGCAACTTGATTTACTCAAGAAGCGAGCCAAAGCTAAGAATTTGGGTCCCAAGGATGGTGATCAGCAGGCTGGGAACAAGGCTTCTACGACAGCTGCTTCAGGATCATCTCCCGCGGAGAATACCGAAAGCCGAGGAGATCAAGACCTTGCTTATACGAAACTCAGGGAGTTTGTCAAAGCTCATGTCGTCCACGAGCACAGTCTCACTACGCAGACTCAAGACGAGGAGCAATCAAGAACGAGCCAGCCCGGCTCGAAGCCTTTTCCCTCAGCGTCTAGAGATAATGGATCGGCAAACCAGCAACCATCATCGGAGCCATCAGCTGACACCACCTCTGGGTACTCTGAAGATCCCTCGCACTTCGATGTCACGATGTCCTTGGCGGATTCCACGTCGATGGACTCCACAATGCACCTGCAAGATCTGACGGGAGGTGCTGTGACCCCGCCAAATGGTCAAGCCACTCTCCCTCTGCCAGCAGAGGTGACTAAAGCCTTTCACCAGGAAATGCGCAGTCAAAATGGTACCGAGGACGCAGGCAACGGTGCTCACTCGATGAACCAGCCAACTCCAGGTAGCGCTGACCAAGATACTGGACACATTGACTCTGCTGAATCTCGAGATGCAGACCCAACGAGTGTCTTTGGCCCCAGGCCAGAAATCAATGCGGCGATGGGTAGTGGACTAGGTACAGGGTCGACGGATGATGAACATCGATTCCAGAAACCGGAGCGAGAACCAGATTCCCACTCTCATACGTTAAATCGGCCACGGGCACGAAAGATCCCAGAACTTGCGTCCTCAGTTTTAAAAGCAGCGGCTTCAACGACACCAGGTCAATCTGAGGCCAGTCAAGAGTCAACCTTTTCCAACGACAGTGAAAGCGGCGAATTTGAGACGCCTCCTTCCTCACCGTCTCACTCTGTCCAGGACGATGGGCAAGCACGCAAGTCTCTGGTTGGACGATTGGTTGGATCGAAAGAGGAGCTCGAACAATTGACGGCTGCTGAACAAGCCCTCGAAGACAGCATTTTCGTGCAAACAACAAAGCCATGCACGACTGGACCACGGCGACTCGACAAAATCGAAGATTCAGCTTGCCTTCAGTTGATCCAAGCGATGTCTCCAAATTGACTGGATGGATTCCCAGTCACGTGGATGCTCTAAGTGCGCTCATTTGTGCACTGCCTTTTCCACTGGAGGTCTTGCGCATGTTCCCAGTGAAAAAGCTCCTTGACTTTGGGCACAGCATAAACAGTCAAGCTCAACGCGCATTAATCCGGCATCACTCAGCTGACGATGCAGTTAGCGCGCAAGTGCGAGCCTTTTGTAAGAAATGGGCATCGGCTGTTCACGCCTGTCCGCAAGGCTCCGCTCGTTGGTCCATGACTGACAACATCAAGCAGTGGAACAGACTTGAAAAGCTAGATGATAGCCTATTGACCGCGACCGTCTCGCGACCCATTGACCCAGATAAATGGGCAATTCTCAATGTGATAAGTCTTCTACTGCCCAGCATGTTCCCCAAGCACGAAGCCGTTGGTCACGTTATGCCTGAAACCCGAGCTGATGAATATTGGCGTTCGTCTTCTCTTCAATCAGCAATTGATGCGATTGTGGGCACGACGACGTCATGGTCGCTATTGGCGCACCAGCATGAGCTGGAGGTCCAACAGCGGCACAATCAGAACTAAAGGTACCCATGGTGCCTCAACTCGCACTGTACTTGGTGGCAGTTCAGTGCGAGCAGGGGGAGATGGCTCAACTGTCTCTCCGGCGGAAGTACAGCGTGGAATACAAGGCATATCAACGTATTCCGGCAATGGACTACCGTCGCGACCATATCAACCCACAACCCAAGCTCGTCGTGACAACCACCGACCTAGAAGGCGCAGTGCGACAGTCAATGCTCGCCATGAGCTAACTGTTGGATTCCACACACAGAATGTGATGGGGTTCTCCAAATCCGACGCCAATCTGAACGCGTGGTTTTCACATTTTCGACAGACTGATGATTCGGGATCATTGGACATTGTCTTTCTCCAAGAAACGCACGTCATGGAGACCGAAGTGGCATCAATGCAATCCAGATTTCGTCGAAGTTGGGGTTTTCAGGAACCATCAGAAGAGTCGGATCCCAGACTTTCTCCCTGGTCAGCTTCCACCGAGCGCAAAGGAGGAGTGGCGATCTTGTTGAATCCCTATTCGTGCATACCTACACTGGCTCCATATAAGCAGGATCAGTGGAATGCGCACTGGATGGCAGCTACGGTGACGTTACGTGGTGAAACGGTGTTACTTCTCAACATCTACGCTCCTTCTACCGTATTTGCAAGGGAAGCTTTCTACAGAGCACTATCAGGTCTCCTCTCGTCACATGATGGACCCGTTCTGTGCGGTGGAGACTTTAATTGCACTCTCAACCAGACGGCAGACAGGTCTCACAACACCCACAACAAAGTGCACGATTCCAGGGAATTGAAGAAACTGCTCCAGAAATTGAATCTTGTTGATACCCTCGAGGATGATGCTCTTCGCGCCACGGACACACGAGACGTCAAAGCATTCCATCGACAGCATCACACCTACTACTATACACTGCCTTCAGGTGGCAGTGCCAGCAGTAGGCTCGACCGATGGTACTGCAGCAATGACCATCTCGACTGGGTTCGCAGCGTATACCAAAGCGTAGTTGGTCCGTTCTCCGATCACAATGGAGTCACGATCCGGGTAGCTGCTCCTGACAAGGTGATCCAAAGCAAGAAACCTCGAGTTGTCTATCCACTTCCGAAGAATGCAGCGGCGCATGCGGCGATTATTGGAAAAGATTTCTTCGAAAAAGCCCATGACCAACTTGATGAATTACGTGGACGTTACTCTTCGCCTCGTGATTATGCTCTGGCCACAGCAAATTGGTGGGATGAAGCCAAGATCGCGCTCAGGATCGGGTACCTTGAAGCTAAAAAATCGTACATCGCCAGATTGAATCAAGGATACAAGAAGAAAATCCAGAGGTTGCAACGACGCCTCTCAGAATCAGAAGCGCAGATGCTCGATCACTCTGGTGGAGCGGTGGGTGATCAAAACGTGGAGTTGTCGCAAGAGTTTCTTACTACCGCCACGAGTATCCGTCGTGCCATTGCAGAATGCAAATCAAAGTGGCAGGCTTCAAAACGGGACCGCATTTTTCGGGAGCACATGCATCATGAACGAAAAACGAGCAAATCCTTCTACAAGCGTATCTCGACCAAGTTCCTTGACAACAATATCTTCACACTCGGTGGCACAGCGACTTGCGGACCCATGCGTTCACGAGAACTTGCTGACGACATGGGAGAAGGATGGAAATCAATCATGCAACAGGCACCCACTCTGCAAACTGACATCGATCAAATCCTTGATCCAGGAACAGCTATTCCTCTGTCGGACAGATTAGGCTTCTTGCTCAAACCGATCGAGTCGAGTGAAATTAAACAGGCTGTGAAGAAATGCAAGAGAGGCAAAGCTCACGGTCCTGACGAACTCGGCAACGACTGGTACAGAGACCACTGTGACGAGATTGCCGGTCTATTCGAGCGACTTTTCAACTTGTGGATACCCGAATGTGTTCTGCCAAGTTCGCTCAGTGAAGCACATATTCACTGCATAAAAAAGTCCGTCTCTGCTGCATCGCCGCTGGACTACAGGCCAATTGCACTCCTCAACTCTGATTACAAAATATTCACACGGATATTTGCAACCAGATTACGAACTGTGCTCCCTTGGCTTGTCCATCACATGCAAGCTGGTTTCGTTCCAGGGCGAGCAATCCCAACTACGATCGATGTGTTATTGGCTGCGCAACAGCGGGCCACAAGCGACCCCGCCATGTCCAGAGCGATCGCGTTGCTCCTTGATTTTGCTAAAGCCTATGATTCACTCGATCGCAGCTTTCTGGCACAAGCGCTCCAGCATCTTGGATTCCCATTGAAGTTCGTGCACTTAGTGAAGGTGTTACACTCTCAAACCACTTACAAGTTCATTGTCAACGGTTTCCTGTCGAGAAAGTACAACGTAACATCCGGAATTCGTCAAGGATGTCCGCTGGCCCCTCTTCTCTTCATCTTGGCGTTCGAGGTTCTTTATCGGAAAATCGAAGCGAGTGACGAAATACACGGCGTTGAACTCCAGGCAGCAGGATGCGCAACTGAAGTCAGAATTGGAGGATACGCAGACGACACGACCATTTATCTTAGCGATCCCAAGGATATTAACGCCGTGTTTGCAATCCTTGACAAATATGGAGCAGCTTCTGGGCTTCGAGTCAATCGGCACAAATCTGCAGTATTACCGCTGAACAAGGAATAAAGCTCCACCGAAGAGTCAGTCAGTGACATTCATGTGCTACAACGTGAGGAACATTGCCGCTACCTCGGCATCCAAGTCGGACAAACGCCTTCGAATGCAAGTAACTGGTCCAAGTGCATCCAATCCTTACGTGTCAGACTTCGACTTGCGCGTCTCAAAACTCACTCTGTCGCCCAACGCGCAGCAATTGCCAGTGCCGTCATCATACCCAAAGTGCTTTATGTGGCCAGGCACTCCTGGCCCTCTACGGCTATTGTCAATCAGCTACACGACCTAGTGAAACAATTTATCTGGGGCTCAAGGAATGGTAAGCCTGCGAAACCGTGGATGAAGGAAGAACAAGCTGAACTCAAAAAAATGAATGGAGGCTTGTCGGTACCCAACATCAGAACTGAGCTGATGACGATGAGCGCCACAGCAGTCTCCAAATGGGCAATCACTACCTCTCACATCGGTCAGGTCATCGGGGAAATCTTGCTGCACAACACAAGGGCTTCTTCGACGTACATCACGCCGCTCGATGCAATCCCAAGGTGGCCACCCCAGCTTCGTGATAACATGTGGACAACTGGCACAGCATTATGTGAGTCGCTCCATTCTCGACCCTATGATCCCAGAGAACGTGATAATGTACGTTGGTGTTACGAGCACTTCAAGTCGACAATTGTGCAGACTCAATGGGATGGTGATGTGTTCCAGATCGACCTCAGCTCTAAAATGTCTGACAGGCTTCCAGGTATCATCGCTGAAGGACGAAAGCTACGTGGGACTTTCTGTGCAGAATGGCTGCCATACATGACCTCGACTGCAGATGGGTGGCTTCTTGATCCCAACGGCTCCCCTTACAAGCTTGCTCACACATCGTTATCAGTTGGAACAGCACAACTGGGTGACATACTTCGATGGGAGTGGATAAGACCAGGAGTGCTTAACTTCATCCCAACATGTGGAATCTCCGGATTCTCCCGGCCATCTATTCGAGCGCTCGAGCGGTTATGTGCTACGTTGGTATCCAACTTCCCACAGCTCCTGTATCGACCACAGCAAACAAATGTGCTTCGGCTGTACAACGGGCAACGTCATTATAACCACGAATGGCATCTGCACACCAGTGAAGCAGCTCTGACCCACGTCGACACGACCCTAGTCAAAGCTACGCATACAGTTCACTCCGCATTGGACTGTGACGTCATGGCAACAAGAGACTTGAACGGGTAGAAGGTGTCGTTCCATGCACATCCACGTTTCACAAGAATCGTGCAACTATGGGGTGGCAACGGACGATATAATACGACCAGATCTTTCTATCGGCAACAAGTTGCAGCAACGAGGACACAAATTGGCAAAGATACTCGAGATGCAGCAATCAACAAAGCTGTCCATACAGCAGGATCTCTGTGGCCAGGACTACAATTAATCCAATGGAGCGAATTACACAACATCCCAGGGATTACAGTTTATACGGTTCAGACTCTTCTCCGGCTGAAAGCCAACCGACTCTCCATGTGGAACTTTGAGAAAGCTGATCTATCCTGCTCGAATCCCGAATGCTCCCAAGTTGTCCAATCTTCTGTTCAACATCTATTCTGGGAGTGTCCGAGAGCCAAACTCGTGTGGAACTACTTTTATGCGCTATGGGCGAAGATCGGAATCACTCCTGGTCACGACCCCGCAATCTGGATCTTCAGTCTGGATCTACCAGATACTCCAAGGCATGCATGGACCACGATCAAGAAACACATTATCGGACACAAGGGCTCCAATGAACATCTCCAAGGTCATCTCTATCCCGTCGCACACATGCTGTGGCGATATATGAGCGCGTCGCTCATACATGCCATTTGGTGTGCGCATCTGCGACGCATGGATTCGGATCCAATCAAATCGACTTCTGAGATGGCGATCATGATGACCAGATTAGAGGCAGGAATGCGAAACCTCACACGACTCGCTGAAGCGCAAGCTGGAGACTCTGATGGTCACACGGTTGCAGCAGTTCTCAAGGCATATGTCGACTGCTTTCTCAGTCAAACCGACACCATCCCCTTGACTCCAAGTGATACTCGCGGCGTTTACCTGTTGTTTTTCGATGGTGGATCACGCGGCAATCCAGGACCAGGAGGGACTGGATCCATTATCGTGCGTGTCCATAAGGACTCGCACACAGCCAGTTTAATTTGGGCCGCGAGCATGGCGTACAGCAGGAAGGACACGACCAACAACTTTGCCGAGTACTGGGGTCTCATACATGGACTCCGAGAAGCCCAACGCAGTCACTTCGAACCGTTGTACGTGATTGGAGACAGTGCACTGATTATCTCCCAACAGCGAATGCATCGGTCCCCTCGACAGCACCGATTGGCACGTTTATACCTGACAAGTCGACGACTCGCGGATTGCATAGACATCCGAGGATGGTACCATCACTACCGTGCCTTCAACAAGATGGCGGACTCAGCCGCCAACCTAGCCATGGACACCAGAACCTCAACGCAGGTCCACTTCCAAACTCAAAGAGCTGCTTTCAACAATCTCACCCAGGATCTTGACAACGACGTCATGCATTGGCTTGTGTGGAGTTCGGAAGACCCAAGGTCATTGGACAACACAAAGCAGCCTCACATTGGACCAAGAGAACATGCCATCCTGGTCAAAGATTATTTAGCATTCAGAAGTGATCTATTGCAATCCGCGCTGTAGACACTTTTGCACTCCTAGATGAAATTCGTATTGAAGAGTAGTTAGGAGAATGGATATTGTAGGTCACGAAGATGAACCTAAATATACCTCACCTTATAAAGATAAAGATAAAGGTCGACAAGGAACACAACACCAAGAATGTGCAGGTGCTGACGGCGAAGGTGACAGAGCTGTTGGGCGTGCCAGCCGATCGTGTCTTCATCGTCATCGACGACATCCCTGCGGTCAACTGGGGGGTGCGTGGCATCACTGTGGACACTTTTTTCGACAAATAAGTGACACCTTAAGAGTGACGACGACGAGTGTGGCGAACACCAAGCAAAAAGAAAGTATGTAAGCACCTGCACAAACGCATACAAACAACTGTCTCTGCTCGCCATAACTTCATTTTCATATACATCCTCACAAAGTCTCTGCCTGTCATAACATCATTTCCTGCTTGTTGTCTTGCCATCACCCTGCACCGGAGGTTTTGCTTGCGTTGGTCGCCCTGCAGAAACAAGTACGTACCCGTCGTTGTGTCCCTGGAGATGGCCAGCTTATCTGATGAAAAAATGCCAGATTCGAAAGCGCAGCAAGTTTCTGCGACTATATACCGCGCTAGTCAAGCAGTACGCAACGATGCTCAAGGCTCAATCTTAGCACATAATTAGCGCGCACGGCACAAAGCGGCAAACATAGCTGCTATAACAGTTTGAACTCCTCAAGTGCATCGACCGACCGCACCACGGGTGTCACAGGATGGATCATCTAGCCACCATTACAAGAGTCCTTTTTCATCTCACCAATATTCGGCTTGGCCAATGATGGGTTGAAGCACAGCAAAAAACACCCAAACAATAATTGAAAGTGTGAAGACGATTGCTTTATAATCAGTAGTTACTTGGCGCAATCAACACTTGAATCGAATGCACGTGTCGCTATACCACCTCGTTATCTCTTGTTTAGAGGAGAGTGTCCACAGTCACGGCACTCATGCCCCAGTTCACCGCAGGGATATCCTCGAAGATGATGAACACACGCTCAGCTGGCACGCCCAACAGCTCCGTCACCTTCGCCGTCAGCACCTGCACCGACTTGGTGTTGTGCTCCTTGCCGATCTGACCGATGCAGCGGACCTGGACGTACGCAGATGGCTACATATTGGAGACCACAAACGACCAACATTAGAATACGAGATGCAGTGTCATAACTAATGTATAGGTGCTGTTGTCAATCACCTCGAGGCTGTGTATAAACGCACAAACGTACCGCATCCGTGCCAGCGAAGAGGATGGTCTGGTCGAGCGAGAGCTTGGACATCACGAACGCTTCTTGGCGTTCGAGCGTGTCCGCCAAGGTGCTGGAGAACTCTTTGATAACCTTGGCGGTGTCGACGCCAGCCTTCGGCACATTGCTGTAGACGTGGATGAATGGCATTTTGACAGCAGTATTTGGATGCTGGCTTGAGCTGAAGTTTGTCAATTATGGAGTGAACTGATGTCCGTGTCAATCTCAGTCCACGTCACATATGGAGCAGCAACTCAGTAAAGAGAAGTGCGAAATCGCACACATGTCGTTGCTGTGCGGTAGCGCAATCGCGCATCCATGAGCGAATCAAACAGAACAGATGGGGGTCAAAGATTAGCTTATCGAGTGCTCGGTGGCGCATGCGTCTGGCCTTTTTCTTGTGCCACATTGACATACCGTAGAACCTCTATGTTCGTGTTCTCCCTCGAAACATAAATCTAGACGTATAGCTTTCCTATTCCATGTAGCCACAGACGAAAATCCCCGTCCAGAACGGTGTTGTGATTACTTTTAAGTAACCAGAACATCGTACTCTGCTAAAAGAGATTTTGTAGGCGATAAACTGACACCTGGCGAGATTTCGGGTCTGGGAACACTGAGACTTCCTCTGGAAAGTAAACTCGATTGATTGTGTCATATTTGTTCGTCTATTGTACCTGGCGAAAGCTTTCAAGTCATCAAATCTTCTATCCCCTCTGTTGGTTTGTCGCTTTAGAGTAATCGATTAACAGTGGTGGATGAGGAGTATGATGCCAAGGCGTGGTAGTGCAGCATAAGCATTGAACGTCATGTCCATCACCCACATCACTGCACATAGTAATTGCTGACTCCGTGCTATCCTTTTGGGGTAGGAGGAGGTGGGATCGTGACCACGGCAACACCGGCTCATTTCCAAATTGACCAGCCCCCAAGTACCCCAAGTACCCCAAGTACCCCAAGTACTCAACTCAGCAGTCATGCCATACATCCACCTTACGAGCAACCTACCAAAGACCGGTGTTGACACCGCCAGTGTCGTCAGCGCGTTGTCTAAGAGCATGTCGCTCGCTTACGGAGTCCCAGAAGCGGTCGTAATGGCGATGCTCACCCTGGACGAAACGGCTATATTCGGCGGCTTGGACACGGTACGCTGTGCAGCAAGTATTGATCAACCACGCTTGAATGTCAAATTCTGTAATCTAATGTCGTTCATGGGTTTGTGTGCATTGTATCTATTCTGTAGCCATCTGCGTACCTCCAGGTCCGCACCGTTGGTAAGGTCGACAAGGAACACAACACCAAGAATGTGCAGGTGCTGACGGCGAAGGTGACAGAGCTGTTGGGCGTGCCAGCCGATCGTGTCTTCATCGTCATCGACGACATCCCTGCGGTCAACTGGGGGGTGCGTGGCATCACTGTGGACACTTTTTTCGACAAATAAGTGACACCTTAAGAGTGACGACGACGAGTGTGGCGAACACCAAGCAAAAAGAAAGTATGTAAGCACCTGCACAAACGCATACAAACAACTGTCTCTGCTCGCCATAACTTCATTTTCATATACATCCTCACAAAGTCTCTGCCTGTCATAACATCATTTCCTGCTTGTTGTCTTGCCATCACCCTGCACCGGAGGTTTTGCTTGCGTTGGTCGCCCTGCAGAAACAAGTACGTACCCGTCGTTGTGTCCCTGGAGATGGCCAGCTTATCTGATGAAAAAATGCCAGATTCGAAAGCGCAGCAAGTTTCTGCGACTATATACCGCGCTAGTCAAGCAGTACGCAACGATGCTCAAGGCTCAATCTTAGCACATAATTAGCGCGCACGGCACAAAGCGGCAAACATAGCTGCTATAACAGTTTGAACTCCTCAAGTGCATCGACCGACCGCACCACGGGTGTCACAGGATGGATCATCTAGCCACCATTACAAGAGTCCTTTTTCATCTCACCAATATTCGGCTTGGCCAATGATGGGTTGAAGCACAGCAAAAAACACCCAAACAATAATTGAAAGTGTGAAGACGATTGCTTTATAATCAGTAGTTACTTGGCGCAATCAACACTTGAATCGAATGCACGTGTCACTGTACCACCTCGTTATCTCTTGTTTAGAGGAGAGTGTCCACAGTCACGGCACTCATGCCCCAGTTCACCGCAGGGATATCCTCGAAGATGATGAACACACGCTCAGCTGGCACGCCCAACAGCTCCGTCACCTTCGCCGTCAGCACCTGCACCGACTTGGTGTTGTGCTCCTTGCCGATCTGACCGATGCAGCGGACCTGGACGTACGCAGATGGCTACATATTGGAGACCACAAACGACCAACATTAGAATACGAGATGCAGTGTCATAACTAATGTATAGGTGCTGTTGTCAATCACCTCGAGGCTGTGTATAAACGCACAAACGTACCGCATCCGTGCCAGCGAAGAGGATGGTCTGGCCGAGCGAGAGCTTGGACATCACGAACGCTTCTTGGCGTTCGAGCGTGTCCGCCAAGGTGCTGGAGAACTCTTTGATAACCTTGGCGGTGTCGACGCCAGCCTTCGGCACATTGCTGTAGACGTGGATGAATGGCATTTTGACAGCAGTATTTGGATGCTGGCTTGAGCTGGAGTTTGTCAATTATGGAGTGAACTGATGTCCGTGTCAATCTCAGTCCACGTCACATATGGAGCAGCAACTCAGTAAAGAGAAGTGCGAAATCGCACACATGTCGTTGCTGTGCGGTAGCGCAATCGCGCATCCATGAGCGAATCAAACAGAACAGATGGGGGTCAAAGATTAGCTTATCGAGTGCTCGGTGGCGCATGCGTCTGGCCTTTTTCTTGTGCCACATTGACATACCGTAGAACCTCTATGTTCGTGTTCTCCCTCGAAACATAAATCTAGACGTATAGCTTTCCTATTCCATGTAGCCACAGACGAAAATCCCCGTCCAGAACGGTGTTGTGATTACTTTTAAGTAACCAGAACATCGTACTCTGCTAAAAGAGATTTTGTAGGCGATAAACTGACACCTGGCGAGATTTCGGGTCTGGGAACACTGAGACTTCCTCTGGAAAGTAAACTCGATTGATTGTGTCATATTTGTTCGTCTATTGTACCTGGCGAAAGCTTTCAAGTCATCAAATCTTCTATCCCCTCTGTTGGTTTGTCGCTTTAGAGTAATCGATTAACAGTGGTGGATGAGGAGTATGATGCCAAGGCGTGGTAGTGCAGCATAAGCATTGAACGTCATGTCCATCACCCACATCACTGCACATAGTAATTGCTGACTCCGTGCTATCCTTTTGGGGTAGGAGGAGGTGGGATCGTGACCACGGCAACACCGGCTCATTTCCAAATTGACCAGCCCCCAAGTACCCCAAGTACCCCAAGTACCCCAAGTACTCAACTCAGCAGTCATGCCATACATCCACCTTACGAGCAACCTACCAAAGACCGGTGTTGACACCGCCAGTGTCGTCAGCGCGTTGTCTAAGAGCATGTCGCTCGCTTACGGAGTCCCAGAAGCGGTCGTAATGGCGATGCTCACCCTGGACGAAACGGCTATATTCGGCGGCTTGGACACGGTACGCTGTGCAGCAAGTATTGATCAACCACGCTTGAATGTCAAATTCTGTAATCTAATGTCGTTCATGGGTTTGTGTGCATTGTATCTATTCTGTAGCCATCTGCGTACCTCCAGGTCCGCACCGTTGGTAAGGTCGACAAGGAACACAACACCAAGAATGTGCAGGTGCTGACGGCGAAGGTGACAGAGCTGTTGGGCGTGCCAGCCGATCGTGTCTTCATCGTCATCGACGACATCCCTGCGGTCAACTGGGGGGTGCGTGGCATCACTGTGGACACTTTTTTCGACAAATAAGTGACACCTTAAGAGTGACGACGACGAGTGTGGCGAACACCAAGCAAAAAGAAAGTATGTAAGCACCTGCACAAACGCATACAAACAACTGTCTCTGCTCGCCATAACTTCATTTTCATATACATCCTCACAAAGTCTCTGCCTGTCATAACATCATTTCCTGCTTGTTGTCTTGCCATCACCCTGCACCGGAGGTTTTGCTTGCGTTGGTCGCCCTGCAGAAACAAGTACGTACCCGTCGTTGTGTCCCTGGAGATGGCCAGCTTATCTGATGAAAAAATGCCAGATTCGAAAGCGCAGCAAGTTTCTGCGACTATATACCGCGCTAGCCAAGCGGTACGCGACGATGCTCAAGGTTCGATCTTAGCACATAATTAGCGCGCACGGCACAAAGCGGCAAACATAGCTGCTATAACAGTTTGAACTCCTCAAGTGCATCGACCGACCGCACCACGGGTGTCACAGGATGGATCATCTAGCCACCATTACAAGAGTCCTTTTTCATCTCACCAATATTCGGCTTGGCCAATGATGGGTTGAAGCACAGCAAAAAACACCCAAACAATAATTGAAAGTGTGAAGACGATTGCTTTATAATCAGTAGTTACTTGGCGCAATCAACACTTGAATCGAATGCACGTGTCACTGTACCACCTCGTTATCTCTTGTTTAGAGGAGAGTGTCCACAGTCACGGCACTCATGCCCCAGTTCACCGCAGGGATATCCTCGAAGATGATGAACACACGCTCAGCTGGCACGCCCAACAGCTCCGTCACCTTCGCCGTCAGCACCTGCACCGACTTGGTGTTGTGCTCCTTGCCGATCTGACCGATGCAGCGGACCTGGACGTACGCAGATGGCTACATATTGGAGACCACAAACGACCAACATTAGAATACGAGATGCAGTGTCATAACTAATGTATAGGTGCTGTTGTCAATCACCTCGAGGCTGTGTATAAACGCACAAACGTACCGCATCCGTGCCAGCGAAGAGGATGGTCTGGTCGAGCGAGAGCTTGGACATCACGAACGCTTCTTGGCGTTCGAGCGTGTCCGCCAAGGTGCTGGAGAACTCTTTGATAACCTTGGCGGTGTCGACGCCAGCCTTCGGCACATTGCTGTAGACGTGGATGAATGGCATTTTGACAGCAGTATTTGGATGCTGGCTTGAGCTGAAGTTTGTCAATTATGGAGTGAACTGATGTCCGTGTCAATCTCAGTCCACGTCACATATGGAGCAGCAACTCAGTAAAGAGAAGTGCGAAATCGCACACATGTCGTTGCTGTGCGGTAGCGCAATCGCGCATCCATGAGCGAATCAAACGGAACAGATGGGGGTCAAAGATTAGCTTATCGAGTGCTCGGTGGCGCATGCGTCTGGCCTTTTTCTTGTGCCACATTGACATACCGTAGAACCTCTATGTTCGTGTTCTCCCTCGAAACATAAATCTAGACGTATAGCTTTCCTATTCCATGTAGCCACAGACGAAAATCCCCGTCCAGAACGGTGTTGTGATTACTTTTAAGTAACCAGAACATCGTACTCTGCTAAAAGAGATTTTGTAGGCGATAAACTGACACCTGGCGAGATTTCGGGTCTGGGAACACTGAGACTTCCTCTGGAAAGTAAACTCGATTGATTGTGTCATATTTGTTCGTCTATTGTACCTGGCGAAAGCTTTCAAGTCATCAAATCTTCTATCCCCTCTGTTGGTTTGTCGCTTTAGAGTAATCGATTAACAGTGGTGGATGAGGAGTATGATGCCAAGGCGTGGTAGTGCAGCATAAGCATTGAACGTCATGTCCATCACCCACATCACTGCACATAGTAATTGCTGACTCCGTGCTATCCTTTTGGGGTAGGAGGAGGTGGGATCGTGACCACGGCAACACCGGCTCATTTCCAAATTGACCAGCCCCCAAGTACCCCAAGTACTCAACTCAGCAGTCATGCCATACATCCACCTTACGAGCAACCTACCAAAGACCGGTGTTGACACCGCCAGTGTCGTCAGCGCGTTGTCTAAGAGCATGTCGCTCGCTTACGGAGTCCCAGAAGCGGTCGTAATGGCGATGCTCACCCTGGACGAAACGGCTATATTCGGCGGCTTGGACACGGTACGCTGTGCAGCAAGTATTGATCAACCACGCTTGAATGTCAAATTCTGTAATCTAATGTCGTTCATGGGTTTGTGTGCATTGTATCTATTCTGTAGCCATCT
>VFIW01000135.1:0-103947 GCA_006386115.1 Globisporangium splendens
GACACCAAGTAGTAGCGAGCACGTTGTACATACGAGTGAAGGTCGAAACGGCCTTGACGAAGCTTGAGGAACTCGGCGCGTGCACGGAACTCACTCTGTGGAGGTTCAAATGCCTTCTTGAGTTCAGCCTTGAAATGGTCGTAGCTGGGGAAGCAGTTTAGATCCACTAAACGCTTACCATACGCCCAGCTCTTCACACGACCCGCAAGGTTGGACATCGCGAACAACACTTGCTGCGAAGGGTCTCGCAGTTGTCTTGCAGCGATGGCTGCATCCAACTCGATGAACCATCGTGAGAGAGGCTCGCTCTCTCCGCCGCGATACGGAGAGATGTCAAGCTTCAGTGGCACCGTCCTGAGTGAGGAAACAGGGGTTGAGACCTGATTCCGGGAGGACATGATCTCGTGGTGCATGAAGCTGACCACCGCACTCTTCTGGTCCTCCGGAGATGCCGATCGAAGCAGACCGACCACAGCAGCCTCTCCGATGACATCTCGCATGCGCTCAAGCGCCATCCACTCATGAGAAGACAAATGAGGTAAACCCTCAGCAGTCAACTCGACAGTTTCCGGTACTGCTGGACCGGATGGGGTTCCTGTAGCATCCATGTTCCAGACAAGGATGCTCGCAGGGTCTTGGACAGGAATGCGCGACGTGCTTAAAGCTGCGTCGTCAAACCTCTTCACTTCACTGGGTCGTTGGAAGGACCGCTCGAAGTGCTACCAGGTGTAAGGGGGCGCTGTTCACAACAGTCCCTCAAACACGGCACACACGCTTGTGCCAGAGGAAGCGATCTCCCGACTTGGAGGGAGAAGAAGACTTGAGGGCTTGGAGGAAAATTTGCAACTGAATTAAAAATGGTTATGGTTCCTGTCGCTACTTACAAATGAACCCCAAGGGCTCCTAGAGGTTTTATAACTAAAACCTAAATATACACAATAAAACCTATTAATCTGATATATAAAACCTTGGGTACACTGAGGTTGAACCTACGGGATCTTCGAGAAGCTTGAACTTCAAGTCTTGTATAAATCCCTGCAAAGTGATTGGCTCGCGCCACTCACTCCAGGTGGCAGAGACACGTCGGTCTCGTCGCCAGTCCAGTTTCCCAAGTAGGAACCATCACTCAGTACTTGGTTAGTACATGGATGTCATTACTCTGTACTGATTAGTACATGAGAACAACATTCTGCACTGATCAGCACAGAGAACACTCGTGACGTCATCGAATGACTTCACACGTGCATTGGGGACTGTATTCTGTACTCCCCTTTTGTTATTTGGTGTCTGCCACAATGCACGCTGAAGGTGGTGTGTTCCACACTAGATCTGGGAACAGATCCACCTTCATGTAATGGCTGGTTATGGCCCATTACCGCACGAAGAGCCAAAAAACGACAACCACCAGTAGACGAGGGGCGACCTACTGGCGAATATGCGTCTAGTGCGATCGAGGTGCATGTAACCGGACACCTCCGAGTTACGCAGCACGGTACGTGTGTGAGGAAGCGTATGCAACGCTTCTCTCAAGGACTCTGTTCCGAGAGCGGTTGCCTGCTTCCTGCAGTGCAACAATCGGTTACCTGTAGGTCTCTATAGAGTAACCGTCGATAACCAAAGACTCAGTTAACGGTAAAAATGGAACTGTTTATTTGTTGGAGGTTGCCCTCTGTAGGACAACCTGAGTTATCTTTATGTAACTATGAACAATAGCAATCTCAAGTGTAATTACTCCCCATGGGGAAATGAGTGGCTATGAAAGATTAACGCTAGTTGTCTTATGTGATTGGATAAATGCATGTCCAATTATATCCAATCGGAGGCGCCGTCACTCAGATTGGCTGCCGGCTCCACCGTGAAGGTTCGAGCAAGTACGACGAACCTCATGGTTCGGTCTTAAACTTGTTGGGCGTACTCTACGTACCGCAAGGTTCGGTTTGGTTGTGTGGCACAACACAAGTGCGTAACCATGTTACAGTGTAACCCCATTACACCACCCCCCACTTAAAGTGCGAAACACTCGAAGGGTCGGTGTGAGAAACGTGTGGATCTCGCGCGTGTGCGCCGAGAAAGGGGAACATTCGTGTATTCCTCGGGAAAGAGCACAGCGGCGACGCGTGCGTTAATTTCACCGAGTGTTGGCACATATAGTCACTGTGCTCGCGCACGTGAGTATCATGGCCACCAACAAAGCTGTCCGCGAGAAGCTCGCGCGACAAAAAGGGGAAGGCGGCACTCTCGTCGAAACTCTGCGCAAGCGCGAGGAAGACAGAGAGGTCGCGTCGAGCGCAAGACGAACGACGGTCACCGCGGATGCGGTCGACGTGCCTGCGGAGAGCGACGGCAGGTCTGCTCTCACATCTGATAGCGCTCCTGATATAAGCAGTGAGTTGCGATTCGGAGACCTCCCTTCCGTGAAGCCGTTGTTCGCGCGTGCTTTGGAAGAGGAAGAAGGAGGAAAATGACGCCGTTGAGGCTGTCAACAATCGTAAGAGGAAGCACGAAGTCCTCATTACAAACGAAGAGGCAGGAGTGCGAGCCATCGTTCACGATGAGCTCAAGTACTCACTGCCCGAAATGCCGCCGCCAGAACTATGGCCGGCTGGCAAGACCGCATCGAATCTGCTCGCGAGAGCCAGACTTTGTGCGCGGGACTATGACGCTCAATTTAAAAATTGGCGTGAAAAGCGATTGCGGGATGAAAATGGGGAATTGCGTATTCACCCGATCCCAGTCGTCCTCTTTGTTGGAGAGACGGAAGAAGAGTACGATGCCGACTTCATGTCGTGCATCAATAAAATTAAGGGAGGTAGCACTCGCACAGTGTCTACCGATCCGACAGCGCAACGCAGTCAACGCATGCAATTTGCAGTTGACCGTGTTCGTCTGTTTCGCTCCAAGCAGGGCGGTGGCACGCCTCTGCGAGCGGGTGGTCGCGCTGGTAACAGGCGACAAATTACTCGCGCGAATACAGTCCCTCAGTTGCGCCTCAAAGGCGTCAACAAGATCCGGGACGTCTTCGCGAAGACGCTCAGCAGGCTCCCACGAGCTCTGTGACACATCGTACCCACGCCACTTCACAAGGTAGTGGGTGTTCCCCTTACGCCGCTGCACACGCAGCAGGCGCTCAACATGGTAGTGGCGCTGTCCCTGCTTGTCAATCAGCGGGACAGGTGGCGCCCTACTTCGCTTCAGCATCGGTGGTTGCACCAGATGCGATGGTTCAGATGGTTCACGCGAACGCATCGTCTTTGGGGGCGCTACAGCAAGACGTCCGTACCCTTCGCCAGCAATATCTGGACGAAACCTCGCTGTTGAAGCAGAGGGTGACAGCGCTTGAGACGGAGCTGAAGGAAGCTCGTCAGATGCTGGAGGAGTACCATGTCCGCGGGAAGCACTTCCACGCGAGGTACGCTCCGCGAGTGAAGACGCTTTGGGAGAGGCACAACGCGCTCGTGTCTCGATGGGCGGCGTCTGAGCCCCCTGATGAGACCGACGTGCTCCCGGACTGGGATAAAAATCCACAGTAGCGTCATGGTAGCGCTTAAGCAAACCCACGTAGAACACGGGGTGCGTTGCCATTCTCGTTGGGAGATCGAGCTTGTAATTCAAGTCTCCAATCTTCTCCACAACAGTGTATGGCCCGATGAATCGTGGCAACAACTTACTCCCGCTGGGGAGCGTTGTGACTGCATCGTTTGGTAGGTTTTTAATGCTTAAAAGCACTTTATCACCCACACAAAACGTTTGTTTGTTCTTTCTACCCGATTTATCGGCGTAGAGCTTTTGCTTGTCTTGCGCAGCAGCTAGTTGGTCGCGTACGCGACGCAACAATGCTGCGCGCTCATCGACAAATTGGCGCGCTGCCGCGACGGCTTTGTCTTGCTTTGTCGTTGCTCTCGCAGCGCGTGCTGCAGAGAGATCTATTTCTGCGCCGGTGTGTGACACCGCGCGTCCTTCCATTCGTGGCTGACGCTCACACGAGCAGTCGCCTGATTCCGCCTGAGACTGGCTATTTTTAGCACGAGTACCGTAACTCAGTACCGTGGGTGATCCATCTATAGACACACGAGTACCGTAACTCAGTACCGTGGGTGATCCATCTTTAGGGACACGAGTACCGTAACTCAGTACCGTGCCCGACATGTCAATACTCTGCGTGCTGTCCGGTAAGACCGTGACAGATTCGGAACGCGATCGCACAGGCTGCGCATCGCGCGCGTCCACGTGAGCGGTCGACGCCACGTCCGGTGACGGAGATCGCGCGCTCGCATCGAGCGCAGCGAGTTGCCCTCCCACCGCAGAACGTTCGACGCCCTCAAACAGAGTGGCGGGTACGCGCGGGTGCCGCAGCGAGTTAAAATAGAACGGAGTCACGGCCGTAGAGGCGTGCTCGCTGCTATTTATAGCAAACTCGGCGTACGGCAGCCAGCGGCTCCAGTCGCGGGGATGATCGACAGCGATGCTGCGAAGAATATCCTCGACGACACGGTTCACGTGCTCGGTTTGCCCGTCTGTCTCGGGGTGATCGGCAGTGGACAACGCCAGATCTGTGCCGAGCAGGCGAAAGAGTTCGCGCCAAAAGGCGGCGGTAAAACGCGGGTCCCGGTCTGATACAATAGACTCGGGCAAGCCGTGATAGCGGAACACGTGCTCTAACAATAGGCACGCCGTCTCTTGCGCAGTGACATGCTTGCGCACGGGTGCAACGTGCACCATTTTGCTCAGTCGGTCGACGAACACGACGACGCCTGTGTTGCGCGCCTTGTCTTCCGGGAAACCGAAGACGAAATCCATGCTGACCGACTTCCAGCAATCTTGCGGAATCGGCAGCGGATGCAGCGGCGCTTTGTTCTTGCCCGCAGGCTTCACGCGCTGGCACTGCTCGCATGAGCGTACATAATTGGCCACCCATTTGTACTGGTGTGGCCACCAAAACACATTGGGACACTTGCAAGAAGGTCTTTTCACGTCCGAGATGCCCACTCGCTGGTGCATCGTGAAACTCATGCAGGATCGAAAGTTTCAGATCCTGGTCATGCGGTACATACACACGCGGGTAATCGAAGTTGGACAGTCGATGCCACAACAACCCGTCGTGGTAACTAAACCGAGCAAGCTTTGACTCGAGTTTGGCAGGCAATGACTCTTTGGACGAGCCGTCAAAGTGAGCAATCAACAAGCGACATTCATCGTCCTTTGGATAAAGCGACTGAATATTGTCCTTGAGCTTTTTGCACTCGACTGATGCTCAGATGCATGAGATCAGGAGTGCGCTCCAAACACAGGGCGTCAGAGCTGTCGTCAACGCTCGACTCGTAATCTGGACGGCGCGAGAGCGCGTCCGCCAGAACATTTTCCTTTCCCGGCTTGTATTCGACCCGAAAGTTGAACTCGGAGAAGAATGCAAGCCATCGCGCCATTCGCTGCGATAAATGGGGGGAATTAATCGCGGTCCGCAAGGACGCGTGATCCGTGTACACAACGAACGGTGTCGCACCCAAAAGGTGGACCCTGAACTTCAAGAGGGCGTACTTGATCGCAAGCAGCTCCTTGTCGTGCACAGGATAATTCTTTTCAGCTGCCTTAAGCAGTCTGCTTTGGTATGATACGACGCGCTCATGGCCGTCATCATCCTTCTGCATCAGCGCACAGCCGATTGCAAAATCGCTGGCATCGCACACGACACTGAAGGCTTTCGTGTGGTCCGGCAACGCCAGGACAGGAGCGCGAACTAGTGACTCCTTCACGTCAATGAATGCATTCATGACATCATTCGTCCAGTCCCACTCGACATCCTTTTTCAAGAGATGCGTGAGTGGACGGACTCTTGCCGCATAGTTGTGGCTGTACTTGTGCAAGTAATTTGCCAAGCCAAGCCACTTGCGCAAGTCCTTGACATTCTTTGGGATCGGCCAGTCGGCGATCGCCTTGACCTTCTCTGGGTCCGCGCAGACGCCAGCTTTGCCAACATAGCAGCCCAGGATCGGTATCTCTGAGGCGCCAAAGATGCATTTCTTCAGGTTGCGATACAGACTGTTGTCTCGTAAGCACTGCAACACTGAGCGCAAATGTCTCTTGTGCACGTCAACGGCACTGAGATCTCCTTCGGCACGACTGTGCACGAAGATGTCATCGAAATAGCTCGGTGCATACGCACGATGAGGACGCAGAAGATGCGTTACCAGACGATTGAACGTCGCTGGTGCATTCTTCAAACCTTGCGGCATAACGAGCCACTCCCACAGCATCCCGCTGGGTGTGCTTACTGCCGTCAAGGGAACGTCACTCTCTCACATGAGGATCTGATAGAACCCATCCATCAGATCCAGTGCGGAGAACACTGTCGAGCCGCCCATGGAGTCGATCAAGACATCCTTCCTTGGGATCGGCGTTTGTGCCGGAATGGTGGCGGCGTTCAGCTTGTTGAAAGCGTGAACAATGCGCCAGCCACCAGTCGCTTTCCGCACACAAAACGTGGGTGAGCTATGTGGAGACTTGCTTTCTCTCACATGACCGGCGAGGGCTCGTTTCGCGAAGAACTCGTCGATTGCCTCAACCTGCTCGCGGGGCAGCGGCCATTGTCTGGTCACGCAATATTTGCTCCCGGGCTCGAGGTCAATCTCGTGCCGTACGCCACGATCAACGGGCAGGGCACTTGGCACTTTGTCGGGAAACACATCTTTGAACTCCCACAATAAGTCAAAGTATGGACTGCCTTTCACGGTGTCCCAATCCTGAGCAGCAAACCGTTTCTGTTTGTCTGGCTCCAAAACACTCTCATCCGCAGTGGACGAGGTGCATAGTTCGCTACGCGTGAACGCAGTCGGAACGACGATCTCGCGGATCTGATCACGCTCTAGATCCGTAAGAAAGAGTTCATAGCTCATTTCTTCGAGGGATACAATCGCCTCAGCGGTACTCGGCAGCTCATGGAGCGCCGCAAATTCAGCGAAGAACACTTCGTCTGATGCGTTTGCTTCCGGACTGCGTGTCGCGCGTCTGAGCGCCACGTCAACGTGAGCGCGATCTATCGACGGATCCGAGGTCCTGTCGAAGGCGCGCAGCGAAGTTGCAGCTGCATTAGAGAGATGGGGCAATCATATGCGAGGCGGCCGTTTCCTCAGCAACAGATGCCAATGCACTGTCTCTCTTGCGAGCTGACAACTTGCGTCGCCCTCGTCGGTTGATGCGAACACGCGACCTCGCGGTTCTGAGCTCCAGTACTGCACCGTCAGGGTGGTACGAGCTGGTTGACGCGTGTACACCTGTACTGTCGCTGTCACTTGCGGGGGCTGGCTCGGGTGCTCTGGAGCCGCACACTTGCGCACCAGTGTCCACGTCTGGACTTTCTGGCGCTTCCGCACAAACTGGGCTACCTGCCGCAGTTGATCTCTTTGCTGGGCTCCCTGCCTCAGTGCATCTTCTAGCTGGGCTCCCTGCCACAGCGCGAGTGTTTTGAGCGGGGCTCGCTGCCACCGCATGTCTTCCTGCTGGGCTCCCTGCCACAGAGTGTTCAAAGCTCGCATCCATTGCGTGGAAATTTTCCCGCAACCTTCGCTCTTCATCAGAGGAAGGGATGGAGCTTCCGATTGTGCGTGCTCGCCAATCGATCCAAGGTTGATGTTTCGCCAGCCAAGGCATCCCTAGGATGAGGTCGTACTTCGACCCCATCGCTAGTACCACGAACGTTTCTTTGCAGACAAAGTCGCAAAAACTGAAAGAGAGTTCGACTTGAACCCCTTCAGTGTGTACTGTCGACCCATCGGCCAGACGTACGATCATCTTCTCGCGCTTGCCACTGTGGACAAGTCGCTCATATGCTTGCAGACTCTGTTCCAGAGCTGCCTTCGAGACGAAGTTCTGTGACGCACCGCAGTCAACAAGAACCGTCATTTTCTTCTCATAGCCCTTCACATCGGCGCTATATACCAACATCTCACTCGGAGCCTTGTTGTCAAGAGCTCCTGGGACTAAGCTTCCCATCTGCACGACTCTAGTAGTCGGCGACGCCGAAGCTATAGAGTCTGTCTCAGTAGAGCGTCCCGCTTCTACTGAGACATTCCGTTTCCCTTTCTTGCCGCAGCGGATCTGCCACCTCGGTGAGCGTGGTTGCTGCGCGGCGTTTGGTAGTCCCTCGCCTGATTTCCAGTGCGAGGAGCAGACTGCCTTGGAGCGGGACACTTCGACTGATAGTGTCCTCGCTTGCCACAGTTAAAGCAGGTCACTTCGGCGCTGCTGAGATCCATTGGTGTCGGACCATGGAAGCGCCGCTCATTCGTGACTGCTCGGTGGCTGTGATGCGCACCGTTGTGGCGGCCAGCGTTCCAATCAGGTCGGCTGACTCTGAACGATTGCTGCTCAACGAGCGCAATGCGGATCGCATCTTCCATCGTGGCCGGCAAGCGTCGGTACAACTCCTGACGCGCTGGTCCACTGTTGAGGCCGTTGAGAAACGCAGGCACTTTCACAGACTCAGGCAAAGGGCTGGTCGTGATCGCCGCGCACAGGCTTCTCATCTCCTGGATGTATCGTTCCAGCGAGAGCTTCCCTTGTTTCAAGGAGAAGAAACGACCTTGCAACAGCACTTCGTTGTTCGGAGGCTGATACATGGCGGTGATTCTCGCACGGAAAATATCCCACGTGTCGAATGCACACTCATCGGCGAGCAACGTCGAGAATGCCCATTCCGACGCTCGACCGCGCAGGTTCGAGATGGCGTAAGACACCATCTGCTCGTTGCTGTCGATGAGCTGAGCCTTGGCGCAACGCTCCACGGCGAGTAGCCAGTGGATGAGCTTGTCGCCATCCGCACCATCGAATTTCGGAGCGTCAATCTTGACAGCTCTTGGGCGGGGAGTTTGGGACGTGGGTGTCTGAGGCGCAGCAGCCGCACTCGACAAAGACGTGGCTGCACCAGCAACCACAGATACCACTCGCTCGAGCGCTTCGCGCGACTCGGCAGCTGAGCGCAGCATCTCTGCGGTCAAGCTTGCGGTGGCTTGCATTTGTGCTTGCGCACTTCGCTCTCCTTCGAGGCGCTGAGCGTTCGAGAAGTTCTCGAACTGCTCGAGTCGAAAGATTTGCTGTTCCGGCGACGCCGAGAGCACGTCTAGAGCGACTTGGTCGCCTAGCGCTTGTGCCATTCGGGTCAGCACACTCCGGTGTTCAGCCGAGAGGTGCGGGAACTGCGCAGGGTCAATTGACGCCATTATGAATCCTTGAGGAAGCGATTCAGGCAGTCACCTCTGCCGGGTCGTAGATTGACTACAAGTGCTACCAGTTGTAACCGGACACTTCCGAGTTACGCAGCACGGTACGTGTGTGAGGAAGCGTATTCAACGCTTCTCTCAAGGACTCGGTTCCGAGAGCGGTTGCCTGCTTCCTGCAGTGCAACAATCGGTTACCTATAGGTCTCTATAGAGTAACCGTCGATAACCAAAGACTTTAGTTAACGGTAAAAATGGAACTGTTTATTTGTTGGAGGTTGCCCTCTGTAGGACAACCTGGATTATCTTTATGTAACTATGAACAATAGCAATCTCAAGTGTAATTACTCCCCATGGGGCAATGAGTGGCTATGAAAGACTAACGCTAGTTGTCTTATGTGATTGGACGAAATGCATGTTCAATTATATCCAATCGGAGGCGCCGTCACTCAGACTGGCTGCCGACTCCACCGTGAAGGTTCGAGCAAGTACGACGAACCTCATGGTTCGGTCTTAAACTTGTTGGGCGTACTCTACGTACCGCAAGGTTCGTTTTGGTTGTGTGGCACAACACAAGTGCGTAACCATGTTACAGTGTAACCCCGTTACAGTGCACGAGACGCAAGCCCCCAGCGTGCATGACGCGCGCTGCTGGACTACCACGACTGCGGAGGAGCCGAGAGATCGGCTCATCCAACTTGAGATAATCGTAGAGGGATTTACGACCCCTCTGCGGGCACTGCTAGACACGGGTGCGTCGAACAACTTTGTTCGATCGCATGTCGCCCGTGCGCTAGCGAGAGTAATTTCGGAGGAATCACATTCCTCCGAGTCGAAGATCACCGTGCGGTTGGCAACAGGTGCCACCGTCACGACAGAGACACACGTGACACGACTCCGCGTCACGCATGATGGACACCAAATGGAAGGAGACTTCATTTGGCTGGATTTGGATGACAAGTTCGATGTCGTCCTTGGAATGCCATGGCTGAAGAAGTATCAGCCGATCATCGATTGGGATCAACAATCGATCAGTTACCCCGCTATGAAGCGGAACAAGGCTAACCGCCCGTCGGCGCGCAACGCGCTGTCGGTTAACGAACATGATGCAAGGGTGTGCGGTGGCCCCCTTAGCACGATGCTCGATGGAGAAGCCACCCGAAAGTCTAAAGGACAGACTTCGGTTGCTCATCGCTCTGTACAGAAGAGCGATGACGAAGGAAAGGTACCGCCAATGGAGACCTCTGATCAAGGCTCCTCGTGCGAAGTCATCAGTGTCATGGTCACTGATGAGGATGGATCTCATATTCATGAGATGGCGTTAGAAGACCCTCCGAAGGACGCTTCGGAAGTGATAACGCTACCAATCATGAGCCAGAAACGGTTCATGAAAGAACTGTGTCGAGGCACCCTCGAGCAGATATGTTACATTGCTCCTCAGGAATCGAGCAATGCCGAGTCGGCAGTACAGAGACACCCACTCGATGAATTTTTCCTTGCGTCGTCATCAGTGATGGACACTGATGTGCTCGACGAGCCAACGAAGAAGGAACGATTTCAGGCTCAGGGATGGGAATCCCTGAAGGACAGTCCATTCTACGGGCTGTTGAAGGAGTACGAAGACGTATTCCCAGAAGAAGTTCCCAGTCGTCTTCCGACAGACAAAGAAGTTCGGCATGAGATTGATCTCAAGCCGGGAACAAAGTACTGCGTCACGAGGCAATGGCCACTACCTCGTGAACAAGTCAAGGTGATCGACGAGTTCTTTGAAGCTCGCTGTAAAGCAGGACAAGTGCGCGAGTCGAATTCTCCGCACTGCAGCCCCACCTTCTGTGTGATAAAGGCCACAGGAGGTTGGAGGATCGTGCATACGTTCAATAAGTTGAATGCGGCAACAATCCCGGCGCAAACGCCGATACCTCGCAAAGATGTCATCATTGACAGCATGCAAGGTAGTACTATCTTTAGTACGATCGATTTGAGAGATGGGTTCTATCAAATCTTGATGCGTGAAAAGGATATCCCTTTCACAGCAGTCAGCACCCCGAGTGGGATGCTGTGGGAGTGGCTCGTAATGCCACAGGGGCTAACAAATGCTCCCGCCACGTTCAATAGATGTGTCACGCAACTATTACGTCCAGTGCGAGACTTCGCACCAAGCTATTTTGACGATGTGTTCATACACAGTCGTGCATCGGATGTTGCATCCGATGTGGAAGTGCACAAAGAGCACCTCCGACAGCTATTGGACTTGATGCGGAAGCACAAGGTGTACGCCAACATACAAAAGTGTATGTTTGGTGTTGATGAGATCCCCGTTCTCGGTTGCTTTGTCGGCAAGAACGGAGTGCGTCCTGATCCCGAAAAGATCAAGGCGATCAACGATTGGCCCGTCCCAACAAGCCAAAAGGATCTTCGCAATTTCCTCGGTCTTGCGACGTATCTCCATGAGTACTCGCAGAACTATGTGGGTATCATCCGACCTCTTTCATCGTTACTGAAGAAAGACGTCGACTGGAAGTGGTCCGACGAATATCAAGATGCATTCGTCAAGGTGAAACGCAGTCTCATGGAAGCTCCGGTTCTCGCGATCGCTGATCACGAGCGACCATTCTATGTGGTCTGCGATGCATCCGACTTTGCAATCGGATGCGCGCTCATGCAGCGCGACGATGCAGATCGAGAACGCGTGATCTGCTATCAGTCGCGTCAGCTGAAGCCAGCTGAGCGCAATTATCCGGTTCACGACAAGGAGTTGCTTGCCATGAAGTACGCTCTTACGAAGTTCAGAGTGTATTTGCTCGGAAGTAAACGGTTCACTGTTTACACTGACCACGCTTCGCTGCGCACCGCAGTGAAGTCGCCACATCTGTCGCAAAGAATGGCCCGATGGCTTTCTTTCTTTGCGGAGTACGAGCTTGACGTCGAGTACAAACCCGGACGGTTCAACGTGATCGCGGATGCATTATCACGTCGCCCAGACTTTGAGTCGAAAGCAAACGACTCAAAGGAAGACCGTGTGATGGCAATCGCACGAGAAAGCACGCCGACATCGTCGCTCCTTGACGATATCAAAAGAGCGTATGCGACAGACAGCAACATCAGTCGACTTGTTGCCCACTTGTCAGACCCGTCTGATAAGTCGCTCAAGGCGTTGGATCCGGCTCAACGCGCTCGTCTACATCGTCACGAGATGCGCAACGATGTTCTCTACTACCGTGTAGATGACAGCGACGAGCCACGCGCTGTCGTTCCAAACGACAGTGATCTTCGCAACCGCGTGCTCTTTGAATACCACGACGCGCCTTTCCGCGGCCATCCAGGACGCGAGAAAACGTATCTCGCGCTTTCCTGCGGCTTCTATTGGTCCCACCAATACAAGTGGGTCCGCAAATACGTACGCGCGTGCGAGGTTTGCCAGCGCGTCAAACCAGCACCGGTGACCAACGCACCGCTGCGATCACCACCAGTCCCGACGGACTGTTGGAAGTCAGTCTCGATGGACTTCATCTTCGGTCTTCCTGCTGACTCCAGCAAGAAGACTGGGATCCTCGTCATCGTGGATCGCTTCAGTAAGATGGTCCATCTCAGCGCTGTCCCTGCTAGCGTCACCGCAAAGCAGACAGCGCAGATATTCCTGGATTCTGTGTTTAGGTTACACGGAATGCCCACTGAAATCGTGTCGGACCGAGATCCACGATTCACAGCTGCCTTCTGGCAAGAGTTGTTCCGACTCTTGGGCACTCAGCTCAAAATGTCGACAGCTGATCATCCGCAGACAGATGGTCAGACCGAGCGTGTAAATCGCACGCTCGAGGATATTCTGCGCAGCTATGCGCATTCATTCACTCACTGGAGTGAATGTCTCCCTCTCGCAGAGTTTGCAATCAACAAATCTGTGCATGCCTCAACTGGGCACACGCCGTTCTACGTGAATGCCCTGAGGCACCCACGTGTTCCGTCTATCCTCGGTGGGATGTCCCCTCCGTCGGTGACATCTCCCTTGAGTGGGGGGAGGAGTCCACGAAGCAGCAGCTGTTGCTTCGGAACATTCGGAGACCTCGCATCAATGTGAGCAGGTAACTGCTCATGCGGCGATCGCCGACAAAGACATCGCTACAACAGTGTTGCAGCGACAAGCTGTCATCTGCTTCGTCCGCGATTCAATCGCTGACGCAGTGGACAGTCAGAAGGAACAAGCGGACAAGTGTAAGGGTCGACGGTGCCATGATGGTACAATGTACCAATATTTCGGTATATCGGAATGTTGGTAGATGATTACGACACCTTTAGGAACGATTGTGTGTTTATGCATAGGTAAAGATATGACGAGAACCCATCTGTTATCTCAGAAGCGATCCTGTCCACAGAAAAGGAAGAAAAATCATATATGAGAAAATCCAGTAAAAAATCCAGTAAAAAATCAAGTAGCACACAAGAGAAAGAAACAGAGTAGGAAGACCCCAAGGGGGCCAAGGACTAGCAACGAAGTAGTTGAGTTTTCCTTAAACAGTTTTCTCAATCTCACTTCTCAATTTGCCATCAACTACACAAGCCTCCTTACAAGTGGTAGCATTTGTTGATCAAGTGTAATGGGCCATAACCAGCCATTACATGAAGGTGGATCTGTTCCCAGATCTAGTGTGGAACACACCACCTTCAGCGTGCATTGTGGAGACACAAATAACAAAGGGATTACAATAATACAGTCCCCACATGCACGTGTGACGTCATTCGATGACGTCACGAATGTTCTCTGTGCTGATCAGTGCAGAATGTTGTTCTCATGTACTAATCAGTATTGAGCAATGACATCCGTGTACTAATTAAGCACTGAGTGATGATTCCTGCTTGGGAAACCGCACTGGCGACGAGACCGACGTGTCTCTGCCGCCTGAAGTGAGTGACTCGCGCCACTCACTTTGCAGGGATTTTAAATAAGACTTGAAGTTCAAGCTTCTCGAAGATCCCGTAGGTTCAACCTCAGTGTACCCAAGGTTTTATATATCAGATTCATAGGTTTTATTGTGTATATTTAGGTTTTAGTTATAAAAGCTGTAGGATCCCTTGGGGTTCATTTGTAAGTAGCGACAGGAACCATAACCATTTTCAATTCAGTTGCAAATTTTCCTCCAAGCCCTCAAGTCTTCTTCCTCCCTCCAAGTAGGGAGATCGCTTCCTCTGGCACAAGCGTGTGTGCCGTGTTTGAGGGACTGTTTGGAACAGCGCCCTCTTACACCTGGTAGCACTTCGAGCGGTCCTTCCAACGACCCAGTGAAGTGAAGAGGTTTGACGACGCAGCTTTAAGCACGTCGCGCATTCCTGTCCAAGACCCTGCGAGCATCCTTGTCTGGAACATGGATGCTACAGGAACCCCATCCGGTCCAGCAGTACCGGAAACTGTCGAGTTGACTGCTGAGGGTTTACCTCATTTGTCTTCTCATGAGTGGATGGCGCTTGAGCGCATGCGAGATGTCATCGGAGAGGCTGCTGTGGTCGGTCTGCTTCGATCGGCATCTCCGGAGGACCAGAAGAGTGCGGTGGTCAGCTTCATGCACCACGAGATCATGTCCTCCCGGAAGCAGGTCGCAACCCCTGTTTCCTCACTCAGGACGGTGCCACTGAAGCTTGACGTCTCTCCGTATCGCGGCGGAGAGAGCGAACCTCTCTCACGATGGTTCGTCGAGTTGGATGCAGCCATCGCTGCAAGACAACTGCGAGACCCTTCACAGCAAGTGTTGTTCGCGATGTCCAACCTTGCGGGTCGTGCGAAGAGCTGGGCGTATGGTAAGCGTTTAGTGGATCTAAACTGCTTCCCCAGCTACGACCATTTCAAGACCGAACTCAAGAAGGCGTTTGAACCTCCACAGAGTGAGTTCCGTGCGCGCGCCGAGTTCCTCAAGCTTCGTCAAGGTCGTTTCGACCTTCACTCGTATGCACAACGTGCTCGTTACTTGGTGTCGAGCATCGTTGACGAGCCGATTGACGTTCCGACGCAAGTCGTGACGTTCATGACGGGTCTGAACGATGGTCTGATTCGGAACCAACTGTTTCGCGAGTACCCAAGACGCTGGACGAAGCCATTGAACGTGCGATGCAAGAAGAGTTCAGCATCAAGCAAGCGAAGTTCCCATGGGTTTGCATCAAGACCAATGCGGCAATCAAATGTTGCGCATGATGGTTCCGAGCCCATGGACATCTCGTACATTTCCACGCCTGGAAATGAGCGTCCTCGCAACGATGGGAAGTGTTTCCGTTGCGGGAAGCCGGGTCACATTGCTCGGAACTGCAAGGTGTCTTTGTCGGGTCGGCGAACGACACAAGGTGCTCGTTCGAACAACCACGATCGTTCTTACGGTCGTCGGTTCGAGCGGTCACCTGGGCCAAAAAAACGGGAATGGCCAGTAGGGGAGGGGACTCCTACTGGCCCGGAGAAGAGGACTGTGGACGTTGTGGAGACACAGGACTCTGACCCCTATGTGCATCAAGCACATGCAGTTTCCACTATGAGTGAGAAGAGTGTCAGTCAAACGTCAAGTTTGATCGTTCACAAAGTTCATGTAGACGGTATTGCAACGCCTCTACGAGCTTTGGTTGACACTGGTGCGTCGAACAACTTTGTTTGAAATGAAGTGATCGTCAGGCATGGTGTCTTCGTGCCTGATGCGAATGAAGAGAAGACGATGATTGTCCGGTTGGCAAATGGGTCAACTGTGAAGATGCCGAAGCGCGTGGTGCGCTTGGCAATCGAGTGTGAAGATTTCCGAGGTGAAGACGAGTTTATTTTACTCGACCTCGATGACAAGTTTGATATCATCCTTGGAATGCCGTGGTTGAAGCGTTACCAACCTAGCATTGACTGGATGAATATGAAGATCTCCGTTGACAAGTCACGCGATGTTGACTTGTGCTGCACAACAAAGGATGAAGTTGTATGGGTGTACACATCTGTGGAAGAGATCCCAGATGGCCCTTGTGATATTGCGGTGTGCGATGGCCCCCCATGTTCACAAGTGGTACCCATTTTGAAGAAGACGAACGAAGGTGGAGCAGTCAGGCGCCAGAAAGAGACTGTCTCCTTTGCCATCGACGACGAGAAGGTTCGCGATGGCGTTGACAAGAGTGAATGGAAGAGGAACAGACACCCTTCCCAAGACAAGAAGACCAGCAAGAGAAGTGTTTCGCCAAGAGTTTTGAGTATCCCTGATCAAGGTGCAAGTGGTGATGACGAAGGGAGTGTCCAAGCACAAGACACTCCAAACGAGTTTGTGAATATCGCGGTCTACAATGAAGAAGGTGACGTGGATGTAATCCGTCACGTGAAGATTGAAAATCCTCCAAGTTCAGTCGAAGAGTTGATTTCTTTGCCATCGATGAGCAAGAAGACACTGGAGCGCAGCCTAGCGAGAGGCGATATTGCGCAGGTGTGTGTGATCGTCGAAATTGTCGACGAAGGCTTCGTCAACACAGCATCGAGTGCGGATGCAGATGTGTTGGACGAAAAGACACGGAAGGAAAGGTTCGAGGAGCAGTCGTGAGATGCCCTCAAGAAGAACCCCGTGTATGCGCTTGCCAGGGAATTTGAAGACATTTTCCCTGACAAGGTGCCGGACGAATTGCCATTCAATAGAGGCATTCGTCATGAGATTGATGTACTTCCTGGCACGAAGTACTGCATCACAAGACAGTGGCCGTTGTCAAAGGAACAAGTCGAGGCAATCGACGAGTTCTTTGCACAACGTGCTAAGGCTGGTCATGTGCGAGAGAGCAAGTCTCCGCATTGCAGCCCCACTTTCTGTGTGAAGAAGGCAACTAGAGGTTGGCGCATTGTTCACGCTTTCAACAAGCTGAACGATACGACAATTCCAGCCCAGACTCCGGTTCCACGCAAGAACATGATCCTTGATGGAATGATTGGCAGCACCGTCTTCAGTGATATCGATCTGAAAGATGGGTTCTATCAGATTCGAATGCGCGAAGACGATGTCCCACTAACCGCAGTGAGCACCCCGAGTGGTATGCTGTGGGAATGGTTAGTGATGCCACAGGGACTGAAGAATGCTCCTGCTACCTTCAATCGAATGGTCACGAACGTTCTTCGTCCTCTGCGAACATTTGCACCAAGTTACTTTGACGACATCTTCGTTCATAGTAAGACCACGAATGGGAAGTCTGATGTCGATGTTCACCTCGATCATCTTCGTCAAGTTTTCCAGGTCATGCGTGAGAACAAACTCTACGCAAACTTGAAGAAGTGCATGTTCTTCGCCCCCGAGATCCCTGTTCTCGGTTGTTTTGTGGGCAAGAACGGTGTTCGAGTCGATCCGGAGAAGGTCAAAGCTATTGACGATTGGCCAGTGCCTCAGAACGTCAAACAGCTACGGCAACGGTTGGGTCTAGCCAACTACTTGCACAAGTACACGCGCAATTATGCAGCGTTGGTGCAATCCCTCACACAGCTCTTGAAGAAAGACGTTGAGTGGAAGTGGTCGAAAGACCATGAGACGGCGTTCGAAGAAGTCAAGAGGAGTCTTCGAGAAGCTCCTGTATTGGCTCTGCCAAACCACGACAAGCCGTTCCACGTCGTCTGTGATGCGAGCCACTATGCCATCGGTTGCGCATTAATGCAACACGATGATGAGGGTCATGAGCGAGTTGTGTCGTGTCAGTCGCGACAACTCCGACCCGCAGAACGGAACTACCCAGTTCACGACAAGGAACTTCTGGCGATGAAGTATTCTTTGGTCAAGTTCCGTGTGTATCTGCTTGGCGAGGAGCGCTTTGCCATCTACACTGATCATGCATCTCTGCGTACGGCAGTGAAGACTCCTCATTTGTCGCAAAGAATGGCGAGATGGTTCTCCTTCTTTGCAGAGTACAACTTTGTTGTACACTACAAACCAGGCAAGACGAACATCTTAGCCGATGCGCTGTCAAGACGTCCGGATTACGATCCGAAGACCAAGAGTGAAGACACGGACGGAGCGTGTCGACTCTGTGAAGATGTTCAAGCGATCGCAGTGCGAGCTGCGACTACAGTGCGGGAAGAGATCGTCGAAGGGTACAAGTCTGACGAAACATGTCAGGACTTGTTGAAGTACTTCAAGGACCCTTCGGACAAAGCACTGCAAGGTCTTCCGTCGCGCACAAGATCGCGAGTTCACCGCTTCCGAGTACACAATAGGTTGTTGTACTATGCGGTCGAACAAGGGGATACAGCAAGGATTGTTGTTCCCAACGACGAAGGTCTGCGTCATCGACTCTTGTATGAGTACCATGACAGTCCTTCGGGTGGCCATCTCGGACGTGAGAAAACATTTCTCAGTCTTTCCCGAGATTACTACTGGCCACACATGTACAAGTGGGTGCGCAAGTATGTGAGGACTTGCGAGATCTGCCAACGAGTGAAACCTTCTGGTTCCACGCAGGCACCACTTCGTTCATTGGCTGTCCCATCGGAGAGTTGGAAGTCTGTGAGTATGGATTTCATATTCGGACTTCCAAGAGACACACATGGACGCAATGGCACCCTTGTGTTTGTGGACCGATTCAGCAAGATGGTTCATATTGCGCCTGTTTCGGACAAGATCTCGGCAGAGACGACTGCCAAGGTCTTTGTAGACGTCGTATTCCGTCTACACGGACTACCAGTCGAGATCGTGTCTGACCGTGACACCCGTTTCACGTCCAAGTTCTGGCGTGCACTGTTCGGACTTCTGGACACCAAGTTGTCCATGTCAACAGCGGCACACCCTGAAACGGACGGTCAAACAGAGCGAGTGAATCGAGTCCTCGAAGACGTGTTGCGCAGCTACGCAACGTCTTTCAAAGAGTGGAGTGAGTTTCTCCCTCTTGCCGAGTTTGCGTTGAACAACTCCACGCATGTCTCGACGGGTCACTCTCCATTTTATGTGAACTATGGCATTCACCCTCGAGTGCCTGCTTCCATAATGGGTGAGGTCTCTACCTTAAGTGGGGGAGGGACTCCGGCTCATGGAAACAAGCCGAAGTCGTCTTACGACCTGAATGCTGCTTCCGAGTTGAAAGCGAACTTTGACTCGATGAAACCCCTCGACGACCTAACAAGTCGTGAAGGGCAGCAAGTCGATGACTTTATCGTGAGGAGACAAGCCGTTGTGAGGTTTGTTCGAGACGCAATCGCGAAGGCTCAGGATCTGCAAAAGGAACAAGCAGACAAGAGCGGAAGGAAGAACAAGCAAGTTTATAAGATCAATGATCTTGTATTACTTAGCACGGCAAATCTGCCTGAACATGCAGTGTCTAACTTGGGAAGCTCGAAGCTTCTGCCAAGGTTCATTGGACCGTTCAAGGTAGTGAAATGCAATGGTGATGCATACACGCTAGACATACCTACACGCATGCGTCTACACCCGACATTTTATGTGGGTAGACTGAAGCCTTACCTTCCAAGTGGATCTGCGGATCCTGCGAGATCTTCCGCAAACGATCGAGCTGATCGTGAAGCTTCTCCACTTGATTGCGAAGAGCAAACAGCTCATCGCTCTGGAGATTCTTCTCGGCGTACAAGAGTTGCAGGACGTCGAAGGATTGGTCCTTCACCGACTCCAGCGCTTGAAGACGAGAATGGTACTCACCACGAAGTACCTCAAAAGCCGAACCTGCCTCTTCCACAGAGCGCAAAAGGCGATCGTGAGCCAACTCACGAGACTTCTCGTTCTTCCGGAGTCGAACAAGTTCGTCCTGAACCTGTTGGAACCGTTCCTCGTAACGGGACTCCAAAGCCGAACACTGGGCAGAACCTTCTGTCAGATCGTCGATCTTCGACTCGTGATCGGCAACGAGGTTCTCGAGACTCTCGCAGCGTTCCTCAAGTGTCGAACAACGCTGCTGCAAAGCCTCGATTTGCCCACGATGAGCACTCTTCCACTTCCAGAGTCGCTCAATCGTTTTCTCGTTCAGCCCCACCCCCGTTATTAGACTCTCAGGGAGAGCATCGCTGGGTGGTTGAGTCGATTGTTGATCATGAAGATCGACCGACTCATCGTCGAGGAAAGAAGCGGTTGAACCATCAACGCTTCAACAGAGTTCGGTGGCGTGGATATCCACCGAGCTCGGACACGTGGGAGCCTCGTCAGACATTGGAGTCTGATGTTCCCGACGTGGTCCGCAGCTATGAGAACTGCTTGCAGCGTCGCCAGGGGCGACACTACGACGACCAGAGCTAGGATTCGCTCTGTCGTCAGCGGGAGTTCTTCTTTGGGCACGGGCATTGCCACGACGAAGAAGACGCTCCATCTTGTTCTCGTTCTCAAGACGAACAAATGTTCGCCATGAGTCTCGCTGAGCTGCGATGTGTTGGTTCGGATCATCGCGATCGTTGATCCGACGCCAACTGAAGAACCGCTCCTTGTAGAACTCGAGCTCCCCCTTCTTCTTCAGAATGGGAGAAATGTCGAAGAGTTCTGGAGCTGTCTGCTGTCGCTTGGACGACGGACGTTCTTCACGGTTCACTTGGTCGCTTGGTCGCTTGGTCGCTTCATTGCCAATTGCAAAGTGAACTGCTCCGAAAGGTCTGCAAAAGTACGCAAGGTACTTGTGACTTTAAGGAGGGGATGATGTAATGGGCCATAACCAGCCATTACATGAAGGTGGATCTGTTCCCAGATCTAGTGTGGCACACACCACCTTCAGCGTGCTTTGTGGAGACACAAATAACAAAAGGGATTACAGTAATACAGTCCCCACATGCACGTGTGACGTCATTCGATGACGTCACGAGTGTTCTCTGTGCTGATCAGTGCAGAATGTTGTTCTCATGTACGAATCAGTACAGAGCAATGACATCCATGTACTAATCAAGTACTGAGTGATGGTTCCTGCTTGGGAAACTGGACTGGCGACGAGACCGACGTGTCTCTGCCACCTGGAGTGAGTGGCGCGAACCAATCACTTTGCAGGGATTTTATACAAGACTTGAAGTTCAAGCTTCTAGAAGAACCCGTGGGTTCAACGTCAGTGTACCCAGGTTTTATATATCAGATTCATAGGTTTTATTGTGTATGTTTAGGTTTTAGTTATAAAAGCTGTAGGATCCCTTGGGGTTCATTAGTAAGTAGCGACAGGAACCATAACCTTTTCAATTCAGTTGCAAATTTTCCTCCAAGTACTCAAGTCTTCTTCCTCCCTCCAAGTCGGGAGATCGCTTTCTCTGGCACAAGCGTGTGTGCCGTGTTTGAGGGACTGTTGTGAACAGCGCCCTCTTACATTAAGTCAAGACTCGCCTCGCTTCGCTCCAACTCGGTGTTATCCTCTCCGTCTCGGTGACTGCCTGTTCCGGCCGACGCTCGCCAATGACCACTGTCTGCTGACACCACAAGGGATACTCGCTCGAAAGGTTAGCTTTAATGCCATTGTGCTTGCGCTGCCCTAGAGATTAACGAGAATCACTGTTCCTTAGTCAAGCTTATTGTGTGGTTTGTGTGCTTGCTGGCGTTGGACGTGTGCGTCCGAGTAGATGGGAAAGCGAAAGACTCGAGAATCGGAACTCGTCGGATCCTCTTTTGCGCCGCTCTCCAACAACACGGAAAACCTTGATCGTCTGCTCACTAAGTTCTCCCAAGCATTGGAGCGTCAATTCAGTCTCATCAAGTATATGCGCAACGAGATCCCCAACTGTCACAGCCACGTCGAAAGAAACGCGCTTCAAGAACTCACAGATCGTCTGCTCAGTCGTCTCAATCAAATCGAAACTCTAATTACGACATTCGCGGACCGCAAAATCAAAGAAGTCAAGAGCGATCAAGAGGAGCGTAATACCAAGAAGAGCCGAACCGAATAGAAGCGATCTCTCCATTTCAAGTTGCATCAACAGAGGCCACCAAAGTGCGAGTGACCAATAGTAACTCACGATTCAAGCATTAAATTCAAGTCCACGGTAGAAAAATTTAAATCAAAGTAGTGTGAACAATTGAAAATATTGCAAAGAAAAATGATCAATACGTAAGAAAAGAAAAAGAAAAGGAAAGAAACACAATCAGAAATCAATATCGACAAATAAGTATATCATCATGACGTCCCCAGAGCTGCTCAAACAATTTGCAGATATCTCCGAGAGGCAGCAGCGCCTAATGGAAGTATTGGCCCACAAGGAAACAAGAGTGGAAGGCATCTCCTTGCCTCACTTTTCAGGAGCAATTGGCGAATCTGTCGACCTCTACTTCGACCATGTGATGCGATTCCTTGCAGCCAAAAACATCAACTGGGAAGATGAATCGAATGGACCGCGCATTGTCGCGATGATGACCGCCAACTTTCGTGGGAATGCTGCAGCATGGTACATGCTGAACCGCGACAAGGTCAATGACATCCAAGAACTCATGCATCATCTCACGAAGGAGTTTGTGCCGCGGGACAACCAGCGCCGGTTGCGAGACAAGTTGTACAATCTACGCCAAAGTCGCTGTCATTCCCTAGAAGACTACATCGGCAAGTATTGTATGCTGCTGATGCAGATCCGCGAGATCAGCGAACTGGATAAAATCACCTACTTCACGCGTGGTCTTCTGCCGCAGCTGGGTCGGGAAGTGGAGTGCCGCCACTGCGATGATATTTCCGAGTGCTTTTCCGTTGCTTTGGAGTACGATCGTACCTATTTTGGTGGATCGTTCCGGCAGCAAAGCGACAATCGACAGCGCTTCAGTCCGAGACCATCACCGCCACCAAGATTCCGTCCACACTCTCAGCCATTTCCAAGTCATGATCATCCAATCCGATCGTTCCCACGCCACGATGGACCCGAACCAATGGAGATCGACACTGCTCAAATTCGTCGAAGTCATCAAGCGCCAAATCGTCCACATAAACGCTGTTCCTACTGCAAGAAACCCGGCCACTTAATCCATGAATGCTTCAAGAAACAGAACAACGACGCTCGCCGAGAAAATCAACAACGTCCAAACCATCGACCGCCGAGAAGAACCAATGTGGACTACTTCGAATACGACGAGAATAAAGAGGAGCATGCCTATGAAGCCAACAATTTCTATGTTCAACCGAGAAGTCAAGAAGATCCAACGCCAGAAACAAATGAAGAAGAAGTCATTGAACAAGTAGTAAAGGAGCATGGAGAAAACGAATTGGTTCGAATGCCAGCGAAACGTAACGGCAAAGATATCGTAGTGATGTTTGACAGCGGTGCCACCGACAACATCATCAAGCCAGGGACAATAAATACGCTCACCGAGGAAATGCGAATCAAGGTCAACAGATTTGATGGAACAAGCACGACTACTCAAACTACACGAAAAGGAGAAGTTGTTGTTGAAATTTGTGGTCGCAAGTTCAAAATCCCAGTGATGGAATGGAAAATGGGAGATGCTCAGGACCTTACCCTAGGCAAACCATTCTACCATTGGTATGATCCACAAATCAACTATCGCACGCATGAAGTATTTTTCAAACCAGAAGAAGACACCATTCCGGCTGTCCAAGTATCCAGCGCCGAGTTCAAGCAAAAGCTCAAGAAACAAGACTACGAAGAAGTGTATCGCGTCAAGATATGTCACGATGCAGCAGAGATTACCAAGACCCCACCAGATGTGCAGAAACTGATCAAGAAGTACCAAGATGTTTTTCCGGAAGCGCTACCGGATGGGTTGTCTCCTCGACGAAGTGTCGAGTTTGAGTTGTGCATGAAACCAGACGCCACGCCAAGCAACCGTTCACCGTTTCGACTTTCCAAGACGGAGCAAGATGCATTAGACGTCTTCGTCGAAGAAAAGCTGAAGAAGGGCTGGATCGAATTATCCGACTCGCCATGGGTGTCAAATGTGTTCGGCATCCCAAAGAAAGACCCAAGTTCCGGCAAACAACCGTCAAGATCAGAGTGGATCCGTTCAGGCAATTCAACTCTACCGATTCGTTGGGTGATTGATTACCGATACGTCAACTCGCAAACGGTTGTGCCGAAGATCCCGTTGCCACGAATCGAAGAGCTTTTTGACAAGATGCAAGGTGCAGCAGTCTTTTCGGTATTAGATCTCGCGCAGGGTTATCACCAAATGCGTGTTTCACCGGAACCGCGCAAATATACTGCATTTCGCACACACTCGGAGACCTATCAATGGTGTGTTGCGCCAATGGGTTTAGCAGGAATGCCTGGCGTATGGTCACGTCTTATGCGCATTCTTTTCGGAAAATACCCGTTCATTGTCGTGTCTCTCGACGACATTTGTGTCTTTCCAGCAACCACGGAAGAGCACGTCAAGCATTTGGGTGTCCTATTTGAAGTATTGCGTCGTGAGAAATTATATGCGCACGAAGCGAAGTGTCACTTTGCTTCAACTTCTGTCAACTTCCTCGGACACACAATTTCCGCTCAAGGACTTACGGTCGACACGAAGGAGACTGACGCTATCGCAAAATGGCCAACTCCAACAAATCAAAAGGAATTGCTGAGTTTCCTCGGACTTGCAGGCTACTATCGCCGCTTTATCTGCAACTTTGCAACGCTTGCATTGCCATTGAGCTCGCTGGCGAAGAAAGACACCAAGTGGGAATGGAATGAACCGCAGCGAATGGCCTTTGATGCACTGAAGGAAGCGCTTCAGCAAGCACCAGTGCTTAAACTGCCTGATTATGATCGCGAATTTATAGTCACAACCGATGCTTCTGGGCATTGTATCGGTGGTGTACTCTCGCAAAAATATGGCTCCGCGGACCATCCAATTGCATTTTACTCCAAGAAGCTGGGCACGCACGAACTCAATTGGCCAACGCACGAGAAAGAACTCTTTGCCATCAAGATGGGATTGGAGAAATGGCGTCACTGTCTTTACGGTAGACCCTTTATCCTTTTTACGGACAACAGCGCATGCTCGTGGCTGTTGCATCATCCCAAAGTGTCCGCCAAACTCGCGCGTTATTTGACGTTCTTTGCGCAGTTCAATTTCCAGATCCATCACGTCAGTGGCAGTTTAAACGCCGTTGCAGATGCACTCTCACGCCAGCCACAAGACGTCGGTTCGATTCAATTTCATCGGTGCACAGCCGACTGTCGTCCGCACGCGCTCAAGTATCGCAGTACCTTTCGAGCCACGCCCATGCCGAAAGGATTTGCTGGGGGAGAGTCTGTGCCTCAAATTCATTCCGCCATGGCCGCGTCATACAGTTCAATATCGCTCGCACCTGCAGAGCACAAGACATTCATCAACTCATAGAGAAAAGACAAGGAATTTCGCGACGCATGGGAAAATCAAGACTCGTCGGACAAGTTCGTAAAGATGGATGAGCTGCTCTATCTCCGCACGCAGAATAGCACTCTTCCTTTGTGTGTGCCAGATGATTACCAACTTTGCACGAAGATCATAGCGAGTTTCCATGGTTCAGCCATCGCAGCACATCCAGGTATCCGTCGTACATTCCTCCGAATTGTGCAATGGTATTATTGGAAGAGTATGGAGAGGGACATACACGACTATGTCAGCAGCTGTGAGACTTGTGCGAGACGGAAGCACAGCAACGCAAAGAAGAATGGCAAGCTGATTCCTATCCCAGAGGAATGCTGGGAAGTTGTTTCAATGGACTTCATCACTGGACTCCCAGAGTCGAATGGATTCGATGCTATTTTTACTGTCGTCGATAAACTCTCCAAGCGAGCAAAGTACGCCGCAGTCAAGACAACAGACAACGCCGAAAAAATTGCTCATGTCTTCTTCGATAACGTAGTTCGCCACCACGGAACGCCAGCTGCCATCATAAGCGACAGAGATCCAAAGTTCACGTCGCACTTTTGGCGCTCGTTAGTCAAGGTGATGGGAATCAAGTTGAACATGACCACGTCGCACCGCGCCCAAGCTGACGGTCAAACGGAACGACAAAACCTTATATTAGAAGACGCACTTCGGCGTATGACGTCGTATCACGGACGTGACTGGTATGAAAAGTTGGCAACAATAGAGTACGCGCACGCAACATTGGCAAGCGCGTCAACTGGACTTTCGCCTTTTGAAATCGACGCTGGACGCAAAGAGCGTCATCCGATGGGACTACCGGCAGCAAGTGATACGAACAAACGCAAAGAAGCAACCGACATTGCTGAGATTGCAAAAAACTTCCACGATGACCGAGAAAAGATTATTGACAAAGCGAAGAGACAATTAAAGCAAGCGCAAGAGTCCCAGAAACGCTACTACGACCAAAAGCGCAGCAACGTCACACTCAAGACTGGAGATTTAGTGACGCTCGACATACGTCGCTTACCGCTGCAACACGCAGCACAAGACATGGAAGTGAAAAGAGCCAAACTTGCGGCAAGGAAGATAGGACCGTTTCCGATTGAAAATACGATCAACGACAACGTCGCAAGGTTAAAACTGCCAAGTCGCATGAAGAGGATGGATCCGTCGTTTAACGTTGACATTTTATCGCACTATGTGCCAAATCATGACCGATTCAAGACTCGACCACTCCCGAAAGCTTCGTGCGTCTACGTTGATGAAGATACTGGCGACGAGATGTATATCATCGAAAAGTTACTTCACCGACGTCGAGCAAACCGCAAGACGCAATGGTTGATAAAGTGGCACGGCTTTCCTATGCACGAAGCGACATGGAAAAATGAAGACAATGTCAAAAACGTCTCCATTGGAATGTTCTCGTCGGAGAATATCAACAGCTCCAACGAGAAGTCAATCGCGGGAGGACGTAAGGGTCGACGGTACCATGATGGTACAATGTACCAATATTTCGGTATATCGGAATGTTGGTAGATGATTACGACACCTTTAGGAATGATTGTGTGTTTATGCATAGGTAAAGATATGACGAGAACCCATCTGTTATCTCAGAAGCGATCCTGTCCACAGAAAAGGAAGAAAAATCATATATGAGAAAATCCAGTAAAAAATCCAGTAAAAAATCAAGTAGCACACAAGAGAAAGAAACAGAGTAGGAAGACCCCAAGGGGGCCAAGGACTAGCAACGAAGTAGTTGAGTTTTCTCAATCTCACTTCTCAATTTGCCATCAACTACACAAGCTTCCTTACATTCACGAGACAGCTTGGCGAGGTTATGGCCCGTGATTCGCGGCACTGCGAGGTCGTCGAAGCACAACACGCGATCCCAGCGAAAGAAGCCGAGATCTTGCTTCCACGCGATGTTGAGCTCGTGCGTTCGCGTCAGTCCTCGGACAATAAAATAGAAAATTGTACTGGTCTTTTCTAAAGACGTAATAAGTTACTGCAATATGAGCTGACCCAATAATAAATTATTCAGTAATTCCAGTATATTGACGTCAAATATAAGGGTCTTTAACAGTGTAATGGATTGAGACTGACCCGCTCAATCTTCTGCCCTGGGTTCAAATCCCACCGATGCTACGAAGCTGGTCGGTGCCAAAATTACCAGGCGAGGGTCTTTTTCGCCAATCACAAGCCGGCGACGGCAAAACTGGTGTGGACCAGTGGACGCGGGTTTTGTTAGTCTGCATAAGGGTAAATAGGGATTCAAAGAGACTGCGAAATGCGTTTATTATCTCATTTTTATTTACTGCGAGACAGCATACGAAATGACTTCGTACTACAGTAGTTTATCGAGGACCTTCATCGCAGCCTAATAGTGATGAAGTATTCCACATTTCTCGATTCGCTCGCAAGAATACAATGAGTTCAAAGTGCGCTGGGAGAAGGCTGGAGCGATTTGGTGCGAGGACATACTTGCAATGTGAGAAGAGTCGTTCGCAGCGGTTGCTTGTCGGTGGAATCGTTTCAGGGAGGTCCATGTAAAAGTAGGCTGGAGAACGGCATTGCCGCTTCACTTGACGGAGAGCAAGAGTTGCAAAATCTTCGTTGGCAGCACACGCATTGGAATCATGAGATGGGTCGACCAGAAAGGAGGAAACAGGCGCTTCTTCTGCCGCATGCAATGGTTGATCGTTGAGGATCTTAACCACAGCATTCTCAAATCCTGGAGAGTGCACAATTTTGGCATTGACTTTCAATTGGTCTGTTACCACTGGAAATTTGCTTATGACGGCATCAAACAGCAGTCGGACGTCAGCAAGCGTACAATCTTCTGATCGAAGCTTCGCACATACGCTTTCGAGGTCCTTGAGGTCTTCGACTAGACTGATGATTCGGCGATGTGTTGCAGCACTCGGGAGCAAGTCTTCTACAGCTGGAACCATCTTGATTGTCTCCCTGATCCTGACGTAGCGACGAAGCATCTGGCATGTTGACGACCACCGTGTTCCATTAGCCTTCAATGGCCGGAGACTAGTATGCTGAGCAAGCGCAGCACTGTTGTTGGGCTGGCGAAGCTGGACGCAGAGTCCTTGAATTGAATCGATAAGGTCTTGATAATCGGACAGGTATCGAGTCATTGCTAGGTTAAAGCGGTGACTTGCGCAACCAACTAACGGGACGGACAGCTTCGTTGTGATCGCTTGGTTTGTGGCGCAGTTGTCAGCTACGATAAATAGCACCATGTTAAGTTGCTTCTCGTACAATCGCAGGACGTTGTCGATCATCTCGATATGCACATCAGCGGACTGGCCACTCTCCATCGGCGATAGAGACAGCAGCGGTTGATGACGCACTCCATCGCGGGCGGACACTGCATAAATGCCGACATAGTGGGCCGACCCACACGTCCATCCGTCAAACATTAAGCCGAACGCATTTCCCATCGCCGCAGTGATTTCGATACCGACCCTGACTCCAACGTGCTTGATGTACTTCTTCAGTGACTTGGAGGAGATCGGAGACATTCGGGTGATGGCACGAGTACGAGGGTCGTCCACCTCACTCAATGGAAGGTTTCTTTCAATTGCCCACTCCATCCAGCGGTAGACATCCGCCGTGCGCGCGTCGATGAAGCCATGGCTTGCGAGCGTCCTCGTCGAGAGCTGCGTAGTTGGGATGTTTTGTCGTCAGGTGGCTAATAAGGTTGCTGAAGCCGCTGCCACTGGCTTGCTTTCGCGTCGTGCCACAGAGTTTGCACTCAAACTGATCCACTCCTTTGTCAGCAAAGAAGAACTGGCAAATGGCTCTGTTGGAGGGCATGGTAGCAGTGAATATGACTTGGTAGCTTGGCACAAATTGTAAAATGCTGTGCTGGAACTGAAAAGTCAAGGGCATCGCGGCGCAAATGTAGAGGCATCTGCAGTCCATTCAAAAATGAGTGGATGAGAGAAAAATACAATTATTATGGACAAAATAAGGTATTGTATTGAACACTGTAAAAAACAATAATAAATTATTCAATCAATAACATACAGAATATATTGTATTATAATCATTTTTTCCGAGGCTGGGTTCGCGCGACTTCGTGGACGCACGGACTCCAGAGCCGCTGGTGATACTGCTCGACCTCGAGGCGCTTGTCGTCTTCTGCTTTCAGCCACTGCTTGGTGCGCACTTCGAACTGCTCTGTGAGCCACTCGTGCCGTTGCTGGCGGTTCCCAGCAAACAAAGTCGCTTTGCTGCTGTCGCCTCCTCCAAGGCGTCCGCGCAGAGCGTGGAGCACCGACATCGCTGAGGTGTGAGCATCCCCGCACAATCGCCGGTCAGACCTCGATGGAAGATCGGAAAAGCAATATCGCCAGCACAAAAGCATCGAAACGCGATTACTTGAAATCGGTTTTCCTTTTCATCGTGGTAGCTAATTTTGCACCCAACTGTCAAGAAACTTGTAGCGTTTCAGAATCACCGAGAGCTGAAAGTGGTGCGTCCGTTTGACAGGTTATATATGTTTGCTTTGCACACTGACCTGGGCATGCGTTAAGTCGATCTTTTGAGATATGTTGCAGCCAGCTTCTGTCTTTGGTGAAACGACTACTTTTTGCCTTTCTTGGCGCCGCCCTTGCCCTTGCCTTTGTCGCCTTTCTTGTCGTCCGGATTGAGCGCGTCTTCGGCGGCCTTGTGAATCCTCTCGCGCGTCTCCTTGAGCCCTGTGATCACCGCTGTGAACGCCTTGAACCGTTCGTGGTCCTCTACGAACGTCACAGTCTGGCGCGATAGCGCACCAATAAATTCCTCCTCTTTCAATGGACGCTTCTCTAGACACTCAACGCGGCGAGGCGTCAGCGTGTGTTCCACAGCCTTGACGATGCTCCCCGACGAGTACCCTTCGGAGATATGAGCGAGCGTGCTGATGTCAAGCTCGTCTCGGCGCAGCCACACCTTAATCTGGAGCACCTCGGTATGCTGCTTCACGGTCGAATCGAGCGCATGCTTCCAGAGCAGCACGCGCGACGCGTAATCCGGGTACGGAACATGCAAAAACTTGAAGAATGCACGGTAGTCCTTGACGTCGCCGGCACTCGGGTATGAGGTCGTGCCAACGACTAAGACACGGTCGAGCGGGTCCATTGCGGCTTTCAGATACGCGATCAAGTCCTTCTTGAACCACGACGGTCCATCCGACGACGCTTTGCTCTTCTTGCCACCTCCACCGGCAAACACCTGCTCGCACTCGTCGATGTAGATCAGCATTGGCTGCAATGACGCAACCTTGGCGAGCAGGAAAGACATGTGCACGAGCTTGGTTGGACCTGTTTTGCCCGTGAATTTGCCCACAAGATTATTCGGTGACAAGTTGAGCACCAACGCGCCGGTCTCGTTTGCAATCGCGCTCACGAGCATCGTCTTTCCCGATCCCTTGGGACCGCAGAGCATGATCGAGCGTACGTGCGGGGTCTTGGACCGCACAACAGTCGATCTAAGCGGCAAGATCGCATACTCGGTCAGATTCTGGCGCAATTGCGCTACTGACGGATCCTGCGGCACCCAATTGCCAAACCTATCGCGGCGATCGGAGTTCTGGTACACGGTGCCGAGGAAATTGAAGCTCCCAATAAAATCATGGATACGGAAATGCCGCGGCGTGTGCACGATCTTTTGCTCGACCAAGATGCTGAGAAGCGAGTCTGGTGCACGACCTTTGAGCTCGGCGATCTTGTCTCCCGGTAGCGCTTTCCCCTTTTTCTTGTCACCCTCCTTGCCGCCCTTTTTGCATTTCTTGCCCTTCTTGCCTGCCGCCGCGGCCGCTTCGAGCTGCGCTTTGATGTTCACAAGCTGCAGCACAAGCATCTCGTCGACCTGTTGCCGCACTTGCACCTCCACGGGGCCACGCACGACATCCTTGGCGAGTGCGACATCATATTTCTGGTAGAAATTGTCGAGCTCGTCTTTTTCGAGCCACACTTTTTCATACTGGTTCACGGCCGTGGCCAGTTTGGTACATAGCTCGGATGGACCTGTGAGCGGTGGAGGGTTCTCGGGAGCCTCCTCTTCACCGTCGTCCTTGCCTCCCTTCGCCCCTTTCTTGTCGCCTTTGCCACCTTTCTTTTTCTCCTTCTTCCCTTTTTTGTCGCCTCTCTTCCCCTTGCTGTCTTTCTTGGCCGCCGCCGCCTCTTCGGCCACTTTTGCTTGCGCCTTGGCCGCATCGTCGTCGTCATTCAGCATTGCATAATAGGCATCGAGGTTCTCTGGCAATTGACCGGTTGCCATGGCATCAGTGATCCATTTGCGTCGATCTTCGAGCATTTTCTCCTTCATAAACGGTCCTTCTTCGGCAGCGACAACGCCATGGAGGTCCACGAGTACTTTCTCGCACTCTTCTTTGTTCTCCGCCTGTTCGGTCTTGCGCTGCAATTTCGCGTCCGCAAGCTTCTTCTCGAGCGCTGACCGATCCGTGTTAGGCGACTTCATGCCAATGAAGATCAGCTCTTCGTCACGCTCCTTCGATGCCATCGCGCGCGAGTAGTACCCGCGAAACATACGTTGGATATTGGTCGTCGCGATATCCGGGTCCATCTCGGGTGCCTGAGCCGCCTCGTACAGTTTGCGCTGTTTTTCTTCTTCGCGAAGTTCCTTCACGAGCACACCTCGCTGTTTTCCCTGCCGTCCACGTCCGTTGCGCTCAATGGTCGCGATGGCTTCGTCCATCGTCAGCGCACCCGTGGTTGACATCTGCTCCTCGTGGGCACCCAAGTGAATCGTATCGACGCCATGCTTCAGCTTCATGTATCCTTTCACGAGCTTGAAGCAGTTGACACATATAAATGTAAATCATTTGGATATGTAGCCTATGATGTTAATGTGCCATAAAAACCTTACCCGCTCGCGTCGCAGTAACTCTTCAGCGTGGTCTTCGACAAACGATTTCGACACGGGAATCTCGAGCGCCTCGGGCGGGAGCTTCAAGTCGACGAGGATGTCGTCGAGGTTCACGTACTCCCAGGGGAAGCTACGCTCAGGTTGCGTCTGCACGTCTGGATTCGGTGGGTTCCAATTGACGAGATCGTGCTTGAGCTCCACGATCCGCGTTGTGACCACCTCCATGACTTGCTTGACGTCAATGCGCTTCTGGGGATGCACCATCTGATCGTAGCAGTCCGAGAGCCGCTGAAGGATCTGAATGTACTTGATGTCGAGACACGCATAGTGCTGGAACGCTTCAACAATCGACGCTTGCGGCGGCCACAGCAGGAAGACTGGCATCATTAGCCACGAAAAGAACATCAGAGGAAATACAGCACTTGCTTACAACTTCAACGGTCGTTGCGTCCTGGCCGTCCGCAGAGAGCGTGTGATCTTCAATGTGGACCTGCTCATTGAGCTCGGCCATGGTCTCTTGCCATCGGCGATCATACGTACTACAAAGAAAGTGTGCTCATCTGCCGTCAGTCCACGTGCACCCATCCAACCATTACATCGTGCGGCAATACAAAAGATTACCTGCTCGCCATCGTGCCACCCGCGTCCTTGTCTCGCAATTGCCTCCAAACTGAGTCTTCCAAAACACTGCGAGCTCGACGCAAAAGGGCACAAACTCACCAACAATCGCGATGTGGGACGCGAAACGACGCTTCCCTCCGGCTGAGAAGGAGACTGAACCGACACGACGTTGTAAAACAATGCACGAAACGAGACAGCGACCAAATACAACAAGTCTTTGAACAACAAAAAGTCTATTTCATAGGGAAAAAATGGTGAGCGTGCTTCCAAATACACACAAGATATAAAAGACGCAGTGAAGTCATGCAAGACGCTCGATGGACCATCCACGAAGCCATACCGTAGGTTTGCCTTTTCTCGTAAAGCGCGCCGCGTCTCGGTCGGTAAGGAGTTCAAAGAGGTGCACCCGAAGCTTTTCACCACCTTGTCCGAGTTGAACCTATTTCACTAACCGAGGAAGAACGAGTCCTTGACCGAAATCTCGCCCGACTTGAGCTTCTGCCATCGTTCGTGGGTCGCCATGATGATCTTGATGGCTTCTTCCGACGACGTTGGCTCCTCGCGGGCGAACTCGTTCACCTTTTTGCCCTCAGGGATCTTGTAGTTCTTCAACCAGTCCACCAACGCCTCGAGCACACCAGGCTTTACCTTCTTCAGGTCGTCGACGCTGTTAATGCGCGATGCATCAGGGTCGTCCAGAGAAATGACGAGGATCTTGTGATCGACTTCGCCCTGGTCCACAAGCTCCAAGCTGCCAAGCACCTTGACAGGATTCACCGAGCCCATTGGCAACTGGTGCACACCAATTTCAATAACGTCAAGCGGATCATTGTCACCACCGTTGCCCTTGGAATCCTTGACACTCGGGTCTTCCCATGTCTGAGGGAACAAACCGTAGTTGAAGAATGGCACGCCGTACAGGTAGTCGCGGCCACGAGTACCACCGTGGGTCGTGTCCTGCATGATTGGGTTGTGGCGTTCTTCCTTGTTCACTTCCATCTTGTGAGCAACGCCTTTCGGGATCTCAACCACAAAGTTGAACTCGTTTTTGCCCTCCGCATTCTTCTCCTGCAGCAAAATGTCGTGCCATGGAGAAATAAGCGCACCCTTGTCGTTCTTGAACAGCATCTTGTAATCTGGGCGACCAAACGTGCCCGTTTGTTCAAACAAACGCGTCGAGTCAACCACTGGCGGTGCGAATTGCGTCCCGAACGGAATCCATCGAGGACTTTCGCGGTTCTGGTAGTAATCAATCATGATGTCCCAGCCAGACTTGACCATAAACCCTTGTGGCACACACGTTGGCTTCTTCTCCCATCCATCAGGGATCTTATCGCCTTCACACTTCTGGAGTCCATCGCGCGCCATTTGACGCATGCGCGAGCCCGAGATCGACAGGAAATCCTGCTTGCGGGACTTGTCCATAGGCTTCATTTTGTGGTCCTGGACGTCGTAGTACACCTTGGAGAACGACAGAATGTTGAAGTCTTCCATACCTGGTGCCATGTGGAGCACGAAGCGACCGTGATCGCCATTGTAGATGTCGTCCTTGTCACCATCCGAGCGCTTGATACCAGCCGGATCACGACCGACCACAAAGAAACTCGCTCCAGCATTCTTTCGACTCTTCGCGTGCCATTGCACTTCACGTGGACCGGCGTAGATCATCGGCGATGGCCAAATCGCAAGCACCGTGCTCTCCTTATCCAGCATGCCATCACGCAGGATCGCTTCGTGCTGTCGCACACGCACATCAAGCGGCACATCGTCTTCCTTGGTCCAACCACCGAGAGGCGACAACCACAACACAGGGTTCTTGTACCCTTGTTGAATGAGCTGCTCGCGCGCGTTGTTCATCAAGTACGCATGACCGGCGTGCGTTGGGTTTCTGGTTTGGAACGCGAGCACAACATCGGCGTTCATGGATTCGAACTTCTTGCGCAATTCGCTGGGTGAGAGACGGTATTGGTCCAAATCGTCGTGGTATTGCACACGCTTCAGCAATTCGATTTCACCACCGAGCAAGTAATCGCCCGAAAGCAAGATCTCACGGATGTACGGGTGCTTGTTGTCGACCGCACCGAACGTACGAGTAATACGCTCCTCCTTGCGGTGCGCAAAGATTTCAGGGTCGTTCAACAACGCGAGTTCGTCACCAGCTGGGCTCACAAGCACAACTTGCGAAAACGATCCGATCTTAGTCTTAGTCGCCTCGTTGATCGGCAACACAATCGGCACAGGCATGTTTACACGCTTGCCCTTGGACACGCTTGCAGTCGAGTATTCCGAAAAGTTGGTTGGCGAATGCATCGACAGCTGGCCTTCCGTGAGGTTGTCGGTATCGTAGAGTACGCTGCTGAAATGCAACGCTTGCAAGTACACACCTTCACGCATGAACCCTCTGAGTGGAGCTGCCCAACCTTCGCCAATCACTTGGAGCCAGTTGACATCTTCGTCACGGAGCAAGACACGCGGCAAATCGGCAAAGTTCGACGGCTTCTTCGTCTTTGGAGCATCAGGATACATGGTCGAAAAGTTCGCGGCAGCATTGCCACCATCGGCGACCGCAACACCAGGGTACCCCTTTGGTGGCTCTTCAACACCAGTCAAGAGTCCTTCCCGTTCGAGCACCTTGATCATCAAGTTCACTTCGTCGTCCAGCGTCATGTTTGCGGTGAACAAGTGAATCTCAGGGTTCAATGGTTCTTCGTATGGCGACGAGATGCCCGTAAAGTCCTTGATCTCACCCTTGATGGCGCGTTTGTACAATCCTTTGACATCGCGATCGGCGGCAACCGAAACAGGCACATCCACGAACACCTCGTAGAAAGGGATGTTCATCTTCTTGTGCAATTCACGCACTTCATCGCGACGAGCACGGAATGGCGACACGAGAGCGACTAGAGTAATCACGCCGGCTTCCGAAAACAGCGCCGACATTTCACCGACACGACGCACAGATTCCGCACGATCGGCCTCCGAGAAGCTCAAGTCGCGGTTCAAACCAATGCGGACGTTGTCACCATCGAGACGGTACACATGCACGCGACGACGCAACAGTTCCTTCTCGAGCGCACGGCCGACGGTGCTCTTGCCACTGCCCGAGAGACCCGTGAACCACAGCGTCGCACCCTTCTGCTGCACAGCAGCGTATCGTTGTGGTCGCGAAATCAGCGACGAGTCATAATACACGTTGCGCTTCATGCTCAACTTATCAATACGTTGAGCAGCACACACTTGCTCCATTTCGGCCTTGTTGCCCGTGACGATCGCGGAAATGTCGGACGACGTGCTGTTCTTGCCGACGCCGAGGATCACAGCGAGCAGCAGCACGTACGGCACGAGCACGAACGCGCCGATGAGCAGCTTCTTGACGATCGCGCGGCGGTCGTCGGCGTCGGGGCCGCGCGAGAACTGCATGCGCGTGGACGCCGAGCCGTCGTTGCACTCGAGGTCGTCCTGGTTCACGGACGCGTAGAGCATGTCGTTCTTGCTCATGGCGGCGGCTTCTGCTTCTTCGAGGCTTCCCCTCCGTCCACGAGCGCGCAAATTGGGATCTGAGTGCGCGTTCGGGGCGACTGCATCTAGGGAAGACACACAAAAGAAAAGAAAGAGCAGAGTGATGGTCGGATGAAAGGAAACCCCCTAGCCCCTGAAGCATACAAACAGTAAGTAATCGATAACTAATGTTACGAACCTGCGGTTTGTAACCTTGTCGATTACTGCGGTAGAAGGTTCTCGCATGTGGGATGGGTTTGTTCCAGTGATGCATTCCCGACAGAGTGGTGGATGCATGTACTGGTGGTGGAGCGAGCGTCCTCGCTGTCTGCCACGGCCATGCAAGGACGCACCAACCAGCACAGCGCGTTGGATGGAGCCACTGCAGATGGACAGACGTGGTAGCGAGCAGCACGTCGAGTGGGTGAGCTCTCGGCCAATCAGAGACGCACATTGACCCACCTCATTTGTCAACGTAGATGGGACCATCTGGGGAGGCTTCTGGCGCGAGATGATTGGCTGTTTTTATCGAAGGAAAAGAGGTGGGATTGGAGGAAAAGATCCCGCGTCCTTTCAGGATCCGCATGACTTGGTTGCGTGCACCAATCGATTGATTGAACAATCATCGGCGTAGATGGACTTGTCACAGATGACAACACAGTCAAAAACAACTCAACAGGAGGTTGAAGTTTATATATGTGCGAAAACATATATAAACTCAAAGAGTATACAAAATGAGTCACTCGATTCTGCATCCAACAGATTCCCAGTGCTCTTCCTCATATGGGTACACCAACGTATATGAAATTAAAGAGACTACAACCATCGATTCTGCATTTTCCATTCCCAGCGCCGACGCGCCAAAGAACTCGCCCGCGCGCTAGTGTAGTGCTCTATCAGACTCTTGCTGTTGCTGTTGCTGCTGATATGACGTCGTCCGTGAAGAAATGCTGCTGTGTGAGCTTCGCGACGATTGCCGAGATGAGAAAGCACGGAAGTCCCAAGAACGCTTTGCTTACACCACCACCGCATGTCTCGACTCCACTCTGTCTGATTACTCGTGCTCCTGGGACCGGGAGCCATACTTTGCGCCGCAAAAAGCAGCGGATCTCGCTTTGCAATTGCGGGCTCAAGTGCTGCAGCGCGCGCTGCGAGTCGGCGTCGCCTTGGCGCTGCCATCGATATTGGAGATGCGCGCGCACGCGCGTAGCAAACGTATGCGAGAGCGCGTGGCGACATCCAAAGCGCTGCACACGCACCATTTGCTGCTCGAACTCGATCCGCTGGGCAAAGTTTCACTCCAGGATGCCGCGGCACCCGGATGTGGCATACCCATAGAACGCGATGCACAGGAACGCAATCGCGATCTGCACGGATGTCTCGGCAACGCTGCGCGCACAAATGTCGCCGTACGTCACGGCTGAGATCGAACCGATCGCGTAATGGTATGCACGCAGGTACTTGGCGAGCAGCGGGATGGTGGCGAGACGCGATTGATTGGTGAGCGGATCTGCAACGAGCATGCCTGGTGTCGTGAGCCACACACGAACAACGTCAGTGTAATGAACACGAATATGATATGCGCGAGCACGTCTTGGCGCACTGGTCGTGGAAGAAGATCGTTCCGCTCGCAGAAGAAATGGTGCTCCAGGAGCACCCATAGCTTTTCGATCTGGAACACACGAACGGGATCTGTCTGCAACCATCCAACCGGACTCTTTTCGTAGTAAGCGAGGGCATAGAACACACTTCCGTCAAAGTGGCAGCACATCAAGAACACAAAGAGGACGCGGAAGAGACCAGCAACCGAGTACGACACGACAAAATGGACGAACTCGCGTCTGAACGAAGGTCTGCGTGCTGCTGTGTGGGCTTTAAACGTGCCTGGTGTGTTCGCCAAAATAGAAAGACGCCAATTGTATCTGTGACGGCGCCGCAACAGGAAAAGACCGTCAACGCGAGTGTCCACGAGGTCTTGGCGTGCTGCACTGAATGAGGGTTGCAGAATAATCCGAACCACAAGGGAATGCTGAACAGATAGTAGACCAACTGGAAAAGCTCTATCCAGATCTAGTATTGCCGAAAATCCATAGAAACCCACCCGCTGCCAAGGCTATAGAAACAATCTCGCAACCATGCCACTGGCCACCAGGTTTTGAACCTTGAGGTTGCCTGAGGTTGGAATCTTCGTTTCGTTTTCGCACGGCCAGGAGAATGCGCAAATCGAAGAGGCAGTGACGACCACAAGTCGAGCACCGAAGGGTGATACACCTGCGGTTGTGTCGAGAGTCGACGCAAACGATACACGTCTTCAGCAATTGGCATCGCCAAATCGGCATCAGGGTCACTGCAATCAGCCACCCCATTACCAGAAGTTCCTGCGCCATCTCCAAATGCACGTTTGGAGTCGGCATGCCAAACCACATGCACAGCTTCGGATTCCAAGAATTGATCCAAGTCGTCCTTACTGCAACGTTCTGCGGCACCTTCAACTTGCACTTCGATGCTAGAGTCGTACAGCCCTGCTCCTGGTCTGCAATGTGTGGAGCATTTTCGGCACTCTGCATGGACCAGTCAGGTGAGGCCGTCTCGCCACGGACCACCTCATCCGTCATTTTCCAGTAATTCGGCTGCATGTCAATCAGCAAAATTGGGCAGCAATTGAAGCAGGCAAAAAGAACCCTATAGACTCCAAAGCCATCGAAGTCGGCTCAGTTGGGCAACGACCTCGCACTTCTCAAGCTGCTCTCTCCTTCGTAAACACCGAGTGATGCAAAAATCGATCGTCTCCATCCGAGAAAGTGACGTGTTCGTGCGAAGATGGGGTCGGTGAGCGAGCAATGGAGCAGGTTCTGGTACAAGCGCATACCCATTTTGAGCTGGCTGCCGCAGTACAACCTTCATCGGGATTTAAAGTTCGACCTCATCGCGGGGTGTACGGTCGGCGTGATGCTCGTGCCACAGGAAATGTCGCTTGCAGCCATGATGGGCGTGTCGGTGCAGTACGGACTGTACTCGGCAGCGATCGCGCCACTCATTTACCCGATGTTTGGCTCGTCCAAGGCACTCTCAGTCGCTAATGCTGCCGAGGGGAGCTTGCTCGTCGGCGTGATGCTTCGGTCTACTGACCTCCAGTCTGCGGAAGAACGCATCGCGACGGGGATCCTCTTGACGTTCTTCATGGGTGTGGTCATGATTCTCGGGGGAGTCGCTCACCAAGGTGGCGTCGTCAGCTTCTTTTCGCGGACCTCGATGCAAGGCTACGTGACTGGCATGTCGTTCCTGATCGTGGTTTCGCAGATCCCGCCATGGCTCGGCATTCGGCTGCCGTCGCCAAAACTGAACATTTTCACAGCAATCGATGTCGTCATGAGACTCGGAGAGACCAATCTGAATTCGTTTTTGCTCGGGGTCTTCTCGCTTGTCGTCCTCGCTCTTTGCAAGTGGTGTCGTGGACACCTTCGACGCATTGCTGAAGCGAACAGCAAACCTACGATCACCAGCAGCACTGAAGACTCGAGCAGTTCGCAGCACTCATTGGCTAGTGAAGAAGAAAGAAATGCGCTAGAACACGCCGAAGATGCTATTGAGGTTCAACTTCACGGTTCATTGGACGTCAAGTCGATACGATCCGCCACACGTCTTGATGGCAATGCACGTGCCGCAGTCACTCCAGTGCTATCAACGTCCGCCACGTCCAAGATCGCCAAAGCGCACCTGATTCAGTCAACTTCAAGTCTTCCACAGAGTTCCTCTAACAGCAGTACGTCTCGTCTGGAGAAGTATCTTGCAAAAAAGCCGACACTCGTGTTCCTATGCACACTCGTCTGCGACGCAGGCGCGCTGCTCGTGTGCTTCATTGGCATAGTCACCGGAGCAGCTCTGGGAGAATCGCAGCTGCAGCTCACCGGTGAAGTGCACCAGGGACTACCGGCGCCCGTGTTTCCCCTGCAGTCCTCGGCGACTTAATCCCATGGGATCGACTGCAGACGCTGATCACCAACTCCATGATGATCGCCGTCGTGTTCTTCATGGCGAGCGTCGCGACCGGCAGCAAGCTCGCGGCAAAGGGCTACGAGATCTCGCCCAACTAGGAGCTGCTCGGCATCGGGTTCGCGAACCTCGGCGCGTCCATCCTCCAGGGCATGCCGTTGAGCGCGGGCATGGTGCGGAGCGCCGTCAACGCGCAGAGCGCGCACACACCGCTGGCGTCCATGTTTACCGCGGGGCTCGTCATCTTCACGATCCTGTTTCTCACCAAGCCGCTGTACTATCTGCCGCAGGTGCCACTGGCCGCGATCGTCCTGCTCTCGGCGAGCGCGTTAGCCGGCTTTGCCGAACCCAAGTGGCTCCGCAAGGTGCGCCCCCACGAGTTCTACGTCTGGGTCGCGGAGTTCGTCGGCACGCTCTGCTTCGGTCTCATCTTGGGGCTCTTCGTCTCGCTCTTCGCGTCGCTCATCGAGATCATGGTGCGCACCAAGAAGCCGCCGGTGTTCCTTCTCGGCCAGACACCGAATGGAGAGTTCGCAAAACTTGAGGCGCACGAGCATGACGAAGACAGCGAACAACATCATGCGGTCCAGCCACTTCCGGACGTGCTGATCGTGCGCATGGAGCAGGATCTCTACTTCGCGAACGCCAGCCACCTCATCCACGCAACCGAGCGGAACCTGAAGGCGGCCGCGGCGCACGACCACATGCTCGGCGCCGTCATCGACGACTCTCGCATGAACGACGTCGACGCCACGGCCATCCACATGCTCACGGAGTACTGCACCAAGCTGCGCGCGCGACCAGACGCTGCTGTTCGCGAACGTGCGAATGGAGACCGAGACGTCGCTCGTCGCGAGCGGCCTCGTCGCAGCGCAGGAGCAGGAGCACGATGGCACCAGCTGCAGCGACCGCCACCGCCCTTCGGCCAGCATTGCTGCTGTTGTTGCATGCCTTCGACAAGGATGTTGCCATCCATATTGATGACATCCATGCACACTTGTCCGCAAACCCTCAATATCCGCGATTTTTAACTCGCTCAAGACCGATTTACATATAATAAAAACGTCTTGTATGACTTGGTAAGTCCGTACCTTCCCAGCACCTTCTGCTCACACCTCGTTATTATTCACAATGCATCAACACCCGCAATGCCACCTTAACTCCTTTATAATAATCCTTGCACATCAACATCGATAATTGTGAAATACGCATCATGCATTAAACCGTTGTATTTGAGTCAAGTCCGCATTCAAGAGACCGGTTCACCTTTCTGAACCGCGCTGGCGTCGGGCCCGACTTTGGAAGTTGCTGTTTCGGAGTCACTCGTCTTCACCCCATTCGAGAACGTGAGCTCATTCACTCTCAGCAGGTGAGTGCATGTGTCTGTGTGCCTGTGTGTGCATGTGTGTGTGAATGTGTGGACGCAGGAGCAGCTCCGGTGCCTGTGTGCGCATCGATCGTTGGGTGTTGATGACACCGCACCGGCGTGTATTTGGAGCAAACTCTTGTGATCTGTCGGGAGAATAGATGCTGTCCCAAGTGTATCTGCTGAGGCTGCAATGATCGTTCTAAAGGCTCCGGTTTTCTATATGATGTGCATTCATTCAGACGATAGCACACTTTGTTACAAGGCAGAAGGAAGGATGGCGCGTGGAAACCAGAGAGATGTGGACCGAGCAGTGAGTTGCGCATTATTACAAGGATACTGCTTGCGTATGCGCATAACGCCGAGGGTACTGATTGCAACCCTTCTTATTGCGATATAGAGAGCGCAAGCGCGCGCGGCCAAGAACGCCAAGACCAGCGCCTCCAAGGGTGATCCGAACGCGCGTCGGGAGGCCGACGCCAAGGCTTTGCAGGAGAAGATCGCCAAGAAGGCGGCTATGAAGACTGAGGGCGGTGGCCAACAGGCTCCTCCAGCGAAGAAGAAGTAAATTACAAGAAGAGTATAAAGCGCAGTAGATGAATGAACGGCCAGCAACACCAACTACCGTGGCGATGACGAAGCAAAGGGAGGAAAACCACAGACGCGCAGTGACGCTGCCGCAGGGAGAACGCAATGCGATTTCCAGTCCTCTGTTGTCGGACACATGCCTCGAACATTTTTGCCATGGTTTCCGTAGATGTTGCTAAACTTAGTAACACTGTAGATGCCTGGAAGAAGGAAGAATCATCCAATGTGAAGAGTTGTTGGAGAATGTCTTGCTTGGAAGAAGAGCATGAGACGCAGGCGCGACTCACTTGACTGAGCCAATTTCGCAGGCAGCGCGTCATGATGCAAATCCAGTGATTTTGGAGATGTTGGGCTCACTTTGGAGCCAGATTCTGGCCATTTCGTACACACTCGAACGCCAATTTTGTTACACTCGTCGTATATTTCCAGGAATCGCTCGGATACTTGATTTCACAATTAACACAATGCATTACACCAATCTTTAGTTTTGACCAGTATTCAAGGGAATCCACACTGGACAAATCCGTATTAGAGGAGATTGATCCTCAACAGGAAGATCCTTATTTTAGGGGATTGTTTTACACTTACTGAAGTGTGTCAGAACGCTGGTGTGGTGGTGACCATCAAGCATTCCACCATCTACGCTCCTTCAAGCGCAAGAACGGTTGGCAAGGATAATGGCGCTGTTTGATTATTCACTCGGTCTTCCTATTCACGACTGCAGCATCTTGCGAAAGTCCGAGACGTTGATGTGGCCGTCGCAGTCGCCGTCGGCGCACGAGACAAGGATGCCCAGGTCTTCCTCCGTGAGCGCGCCGTACCCGAGCCGCTCAAAGACGTACCGCAGCATCTCGCGCGAGATGAAGCCCGTCTCCTCCGGGTCGTACGCCTTGAGCGCCTCGGCCACCGGGTCAAAGTTCTTGACCTCGTTTGTGAGCAGCAGCGTGTTGAGGTACTCCTCCGTGAGCTCCGTCTCGTCGTTGAGCAGCAGCTTGGCATCCTTGATGCTCACGCTGTCGTAGAAGATGCTTAGGCGGGTGCACAGGTTCTCGAGCGTCACGCGCTGCTTCTTGTCAACGCCAAGGAATTGGAACGCCGCGTGGATCTGCTCCGGGGTCACGAGCACGCCACCGAATTCCTGTGTAGACGCAAAGCGTGAAGAGAGATCAGCACTATGGCAGCAATTGCATCCACGAGCAGCGCTAGAAGAAATGTATAACGCACATTTTGCGACACTTGATCGACAGGCAGGTCGTCGCTCCCGACGCGATCACTGGCAGCAGCCACTGCGACCTCGAAGCCGTGGCGTCGAAGCTCCGTGGGGCTCTTGGGGACTGCGACACTAGTGCGTGCGTTCATCACTTACTTCGCGACTCCAATGTCTTAGTAAACAAACAGTCCTCGATTCATCCAGGAGAATGAAAGCCACAGGGTTGAAGACAACAAGGTGCTCGGCCTAGACAAGTAGCTGCACGACTCAAAATGGCTTCCAAGCGGTGGTTTCACCCCAAGTGAGAATGAAAATAGCGCCAAAGCCACCGAAGACTGAACTGTGTTGTGTGTTTGTATTACGCAGAAAACGACAGTCATGTGTGGTTCCTAGACCCAAAAGCTTGCGACCTCAAGCTATCAAGAATGCAATTTGGCCAACACTTTAGCCTTATGGGGAGACGGCAACGTACTTCTGACGCGGCGGGTTCAATGGTGCGGCCGTCGCCTTCTTGGTCGCGGTTCCAGCCGCCGCAGCCTTGACGAGCGCGTCCACTTTTTCCTGCACGCGCTGGCCGTAATGCGGATCCACCTTGAGAAAGTTGGCGATCGCGCGGTCTTGGACGGGTTTCGAAGCCTTGGACAGCGTGCCCGCGATGTTGGACGTGAGCCGTTCGCGCGCGTCGGCGTCGAGCACCTTGCGGTAGAAATCGCCGACCTGGTTGAAGTTGTCGTCGTCCTTGGTGCTGTACTTGGTCACGACGGCGTGGTCGCCCGAGTACGTGTGGAAGGCGTGCTGCGTGGATTCCTGAGGCGCGGCTGGGTCGGTGCTGTTTGGGAACCAGTTGGGCAAACTGCTCATGTTGCCGTTCACGGTCGCAAAGCCGTCGCGCTGGTACGTGCGCACCTCACAGCGTGGCTTGTTCACGGGAATCTGCTGGTAGTTGACGCCGAGACGGTACCGTTGCGTGTCTGGGTACGAGAACAAGCGGCCCTGGAGCATCTTGTCTGGCGACGTCTCGATGCCAGGCACGAGGTGCGACGGCGAGAACGCGATCTGCTCGATCTCGGCAAAGTAGTTTTCCGGGTTTCGGTTCAGCACGAGGCGGCCGACTTCGATCAGCGGGTACTGGGCATGGGACCAGACCTTGGTCACGTCGAACGGGTTGAACTCGCACTCGTTGGCTTGTTCAGGCGTCATGACCTGGATGTACGCCGTCCAGGTGGGGAAGTCCTTGTTGGCGATGGCGTTATACAAGTCCTCGGTGGCGTAGTCCGGGTTCGAGGCTGCGAGCTTCTCGGCTTCGTCGACTGGCAAGTTGCGGATGCCCTGGTCCGTCTTGAAGTGGTACTTGACATAAGTGATCTCGCCTTGTGCATTCACGTTCGTGAACGTGTGGCTGCCGTAGCCGTTCATGAAGCGGTATCCATCGGGTATGCCTCGGTCCGAGAACAGGAACGACATCTGGTGCGTGGTCTCAGGTCGCAGCGAGAAGAAGTCCCACATCATGTCGTCGTCCTTCAAGTGCGTGGCCGGATGGCGCTTCTGCGTGTGGATGAAACTTGGGAACAGGATCGGGTCGCGAATGAAGAAGATCGGCGTGTTGTTGCCCACGAGGTCCCAGTTGCCTTCTTCCGTGTAGAACTTGATGGCAAAGCCACGTGGGTCACGCGCGGTGTCAGCGGATCCAGATTCACCGCCGACGGTCGAGAAACGGATGCCGATCGGGGTGCGTTTGCCGACTTGGTCGAACAACTTGGCCTTGCAGTACTTGGTGATGTCGCTGTGCGTGACTTCGAAGTACCCGAAGGCACCGGCACCCTTGGCGTGCACGACGCGCTCGGGGATGCGTTCGCGGTCAAAGTGCGCCAAGTGGTCGATTAGCGCAAAGTCCTGGAGCGCGATGGGACCACGTGGACCTGCTGTGGTGGACGCCGTGAGTGCGTTTGGCGGCAATGGCGCACCGTTACTGGCCGTCGCGAAATTGGTCATGGTAGCTTGATCCTGGGTTGTGGTGGATGACGCTTGCTCAGCAGAAAGAAAATGGAAGAATGAAGTCAACGTGACAGCGCTTCTTGAGATTGGACACGTGAGATTTCACCTGAGCGCACCCCTTGCAGTTCCGGAGGTACGACAAGGGATGGAATGGGACCTTGAAGCTCTGGATGCTAAAAGAAGAGAGCGAATCGATGTTGAAGGTGCTCGGGTGGGTCTCACTTCTCTCACTCTTGGGCTCAGCATACCAGGGAATCCGTTTTCTGAATGTGGTAATCATTGCATGGAGCGCGCTGCGAGTGGTTACGGCTTTCAGCTTTCGGTAGTTTCATTCCTCGTAAACATCCCTAGCTCCCTAGACCACCCTCGTCGTACCTATCGACCCGTACGTCAGTCAGTTGTACACAGAGAGAGATGGAATGAGCAACTGCAACGAGAGACACGGATGCCCTCCATCCCCCTTTCTCCACTGTGCTGCTCAAAAGGCAATTAGGTCGGACGTTGTCGTACCTCCAGGAAGAGCGCCGTTGAAAGATACAAGAAGATTGAGAGTGATGGTTCGATGGTCATCAACTAAGTGCTCATGACTGAATGTCGGAATCGACATTCAGCGTACTTAGTGTAATTTGGCAGACGTTCATTGGACGAAACCATTCAATTAATGCGTACTTAGTGGAGATGTCGCACCTACTTGCAAAATGGCTACATTCTGGAACGACAATAGACGGACGACATAGGAGCTTTTCTCATCTGAATAGAACTATTGTCTACACCATTTCGCGGTCAATATCACATTCTCCTCTGTCACAGCCAAACACCTTCACACTAATGTCCCATCACCTCTATGATGTAGTACCATGCCAAGTGTTAGCTATACCAAATTATTGTTCAATAACAGAGGGTGGGAAAGACACCTCGTCCACGAACACTGCTTTGGCATCAGGATAAAGAAGACGGAGCACGAATCAAAGCGAGTGCTGGACTCTACTGTGCACGCGAGGGATCATAATTGGCGGTAGTGTGGCCGCCCACAATGGCGTTAAGACGCACAATTCGTGGGAATGGATCTCTGCTTCTCATGCTCCAGACAAGGGATCGTTTTTGAATTGCTGACTCTTGTGCCGCGCCGCAACTGTTCAAGCCGCGTTGTCGCTGCACTCCAAGTTCGATACTAGTGGGTGTATTCGACAGAGAAAACATGCCAGCAGGTCAGCACCAGCAAATGATCAACACTGCATTAATCCAATGGAGCGAATTACACAACATCCCAGGGATTACAGTTTATACAGCCCAGACTCTTCTCCGGCTGAAAGCCAACCGACTCTCCATGTGGAACTATGAGAAGGCTGATCTATCCTGCTCGAATCCCGAATGCTCCCAAGTTGTCCAATCTTCTGTTCAACATCTATTCTGGGAGTGTCCGAAAGCCAAACTCGTGTGGAACTACTTCTATGCGCTATGGGCGAAGATCGGAATCACTCCTGGTCACGACCCCGCAATCTGGATCTTCAGTCTGGATCTACCACATACTCCAAGGCATGCATGGACCTCGATCAAGAGACACATTATCGGACACAAGTTCTCCAATGAACATCTCCAAGGTCATCTCTATCCCGTCGCACACATGCTGTGGCGATATATGAGCGCGTCGCTCATACAGATCATTTGGTGTGCGCATCTGCGACGCATGGATTCGGATCCAATCGAATCGACTGCTGAGATGGCGATCATGATGACCATATTAGAGGCAGGAATGCGAAACCTCACACGACTCGCTGAAGCGCAAGCTGGAGACTCTGACGGTCACACCGTTGCAGCAGTTCTCAAGGCATATGTCGACTGCTTTCTCAGCCAAACCGACGCCATCCCCTTGACTCCAAGTGATACTCGCGGCGTTTACCTGTTGTTTTTCGATGGTGGGTCACGCGGCAATCCAGGACCAGGAGGGACTGGATCCATTATCGTGCGTGTCCATAAGGACTCGCACACAGCCAGTTTAATTTGGGCCGCGAGCATGGCGTATAGCAGGAAGGACACGACAAACAACTTTGCCGAGTACTGGGGTCTCATACATGGACTCCGAGAAGCCCAACGCAGTCACTTCGAACCGTTGTACGTGATTGGAGACAGTGCGCTCATTATCTCCCAACAGCGAATGCATCGGTCCCCTCGACAGCACCGATTGGCACGTTTATACCAGACAAGTCTACGACTCGCGGATTGCATCGACATCCGAGGATGGTACCATCACTACCGTGCCTTCAACAAGATGGCGGACTCAGCCGCCAACCTAGCCATAGACACCAGAACCTCAACGCAGGTTCACTTCCCAACTCATCGAGCTGCTTTCAACAATCTCGCCCAGGATCTTAACGACGTCATGCATTGGCTTGTGCGAAGTTCGGAAGACCCAAGGTCATTGGACAACACAAGGCAGCCTCATATAGGACCAAGAGAACATGCCATCCTGGTCAAAGATTATTTAGCATTCAGAAGTGATCTATTGCAATCCGCGCTGTAGACACATTTACACTCCAATATGAAATTCGTAATGAAGATTAGGTAGGAGAATGGATATTGTAGGTCACGACAATGAACCTAAATATACCTCACCTGATAATGAATGAATTCGTTGAAGTTTTAAATATCCTTACAACGGCAAGCTCGCTGTTTTCTCACTTGCTGAATTCGATGCGGCATCGGCACAACAGGTCTAGACCACATGATTGGAATAGGACTCGCGGGTAATTCAATTCGTCTCTCTCACCGAGATCAAGGGACGCAGTTGGTCTGTGACAGCACCAAATGCTCGTTGCGGGTCGCAGCATCCACCTTTCGCGGATAAAATCGCTCGACCGAGAAAGTGATCAGGGCGAAAATGATGGCTGAAGAATGTGCGACGAAAAGCTTCCAACTACAAATGAATCCCAACCGACGCGACCGCGAGGAACACACACGCAATGAATGCCGAGTGTGCAAAAGGACAAAGTTCTTCCACGAGGTTCCCTTCTCAAGCAAATGCGCTGCGTCGCATGCAACGAAGAGATTCGCCGTCAAAAGGAGGAGAAGAGGACGCGAAAGTTGAGAGCACATGAGACCGCTCGAGTTAAGCGAAGAGACACCAAACCACCATCGCTGGCAAGCACACATGAGGGATCCAATTTCTCAGCCATTCTCACATTTGTACCGAACAGCCTCCACTACCCAGCTCCGCAATACAGTCCGTCATGTCGAAGAAGATCTTGATCACAAGCAACGGTGCGCCATTGCCGCCAAACGCACTCACGGCGTCCACCACAGCAGGTCCACGTGGTCCCATCGCGCTCCAGGACTTTGCGCTAATCGACCACTTGGCGCACTTTGACCGCGAACGCATCCCCGAGCGCGTCGTGCACGCCAAGGGTGCCGGTGCCTTCGGGTACTTCGAAGTCACGCACAGCGACATCACCAAGTACTGCAAGGCCAAGTTGTTCGACCAAGTCGGCAAACGCACCCCGATCGGCATCCGTTTCTCGACCGTCGGCGGTGAATCTGGATCCGCTGACACCGCGCGTGACCCACGTGGCTTTGCCATCAAGTTCTACACGGAAGAAGGCAACTGGGACCTCGTGGGCAACAACACGCCGATCTTCTTCATTCGCGACCCGATCCTGTTCCCAAGTTTCATCCACACGCAGAAGCGCCATCCGGCCACGCACTTGAAGGACGACGACATGATGTGGGACTTCTTCTCGCTGCGACCTGAGACCACGCACCAGATGTCGTTCCTGTTCTCGGACCGAGGCATACCCGATGGATACCGCTTCATGAACGGCTACGGCAGCCACACGTTCACGAACGTGAATGCACAAGGCGAGATCACTTATGTCAAGTACCACTTCAAGACGGACCAGGGCATCCGCAACTTGCCAGTCGACGAAGCCGAGAAGCTCGCAGCCTCGAACCCGGACTACGCCACCGAGGACTTGTATAACGCCATCGCCAACAAGGACTTCCCCACCTGGACGGCGTACATCCAGGTCATGACGCCTGAACAAGCCAACGAGTGCGAGTTCAACCCGTTCGACGTGACCAAGGTCTGGTCCCATGCCCAGTACCCGCTGATCGAAGTCGGCCGCCTCGTGCTGAACCGAAACCCGGAAAACTACTTTGCCGAGATCGAGCAGATCGCGTTCTCGCCGTCGCACCTCGTGCCTGGCATCGAGACGTCGCCAGACAAGATGCTCCAGGGCCGCTTGTTCTCGTACCCAGACACGCAACGGTACCGTCTCGGCGTCAACTACCAGCAGATTCCCGTGAACAAGCCACGCTGTGAGGTGCGCACGTACCAGCGCGACGGCTTTGCGACCGTGAACGGCAACATGAGCAGTTTGCCCAACTGGTTCCCAAACAGCACCGACCCAGCCGCGCCTCAGGAATCCACGCAGCACGCCTTCCACACGTACTCGGGCGACCACGCCGTCGTGACCAAGTACAGCACCAAGGACGACGACAACTTCAGCCAGGTCGGCGATTTCTACCGCAAGGTGCTTGATAGCGCTGCTCGGGATCGCTTGGCGACAAATATCGCGAAAACACTGTCAAAGGCGTCCAAGAAGATCCAGGAGCGCGCGATCGCGAATTTCTCCAAGGTGGATCCGCATTACGGCAAGCGTGTGCAGGAAAAAGTGGACGCGGAGCAGGCCGAGAAGGGCATGCCGAAAGTGTCCACCTCGGAGACGCGTCGCCATCCAGCCGAGCCTGTGAACCCGCCGCGCGAGGTCTACACCCCCGTTGCCCCGTAGACATAAGAGTTAAAGTACCGGCGCTTGTGTTCCGTGTTACGCGGGCACCAGACACCACCTTACGTGATAGAGTTCCAAGCGTTTTATTTCTTTTGTGTCGTTGAGTGCACTCGTCAAAAGTCACCAACAGGACAATCATTGCGATTGTTCCTTAACCGGCAGAGCGCATATAGTTTGAATGGTTTTGCAGTTACCCGCCACTTCTAATCCCCAGATACTCCGACACCGACGCAGATCCCTCTATGTGCTGCCGAGATGTATGCGGTGTTCATCGGTCCTTCAAGCCGCTCTGTCTAGTGTGACAGCCATCCATCTCATCGTGTCACGTTACCTAATCAGGTGCACAACGTTTCACTGTTTGATTTCAAAGGTTTTGAATGGCATTGTTATACTGAAAATGTTAGTGGTCTTTCCAAATAGGCAACATATCGTAAAGCGTATAGCACATTATATGAAATTGTGGAGGTTGCTTTGCCGAGAAACTCCAACGGGTTTCGACATAAACTGGGCACATGAGCCATTTGTTGACACGAGGTGGCATTCCTGTCAGATCTTTTCAGTCAGTGAGCACCCGTTGACCTCTCCTCCACGATCCATAAGAGACTCGTGTGTGCACAATACGTGTCCAGCATCGAGAGACGCGTGTGCCTAGCCACAGCTCGTGTGACATCCACATCGAGCCCTCTTCTTGGCAATCTAGCACTTGCCACTCACTTTTCAAAATCCCACTAGCATTATCAACGAGAAGGTATTCAAAAGACACTCCCATATATGCTACTCACCAAGTCTTCCGTCGCCGTCGTCGCAGCGCTCGCCGCTGCTGAGTTCCAAGCCGTACATGCTGTGGACTACCTTGGCGGTTGGCTTGCCACGGCTCCAACCGAGCAGTGCGTCGACATTTGCGTCAACTCCAAGGCTACCCCGACGTGTTTGACCTCGGACCCGCATGCCTGGCCAAGCTGCAACGTCCTGGTGACTTCGACTACTTGCTCTTGGAGCAAATCTACATGCCCCAATTCTGCCGCGATTTGCTCGTCGGTGTCGACTCGACCATCTCGCACCAGAATGTGTCAGCGTACCCAAACGGCTTGACCTGCCAGTCGGACGTCGTCAAGAGTGAGCTCACGATCCACGGTCTCTGGCCAAACTATAATGACGGTTATGCCGGCTGCTGCAACGTCAGCGATACCATCGGCAACCACCCGTACAACGCATTCGAGTTTGCCGTCAACCAGGAGCCTCTGCTTGCGGAGATGAGCGAAAAGTGGATCGACCCAACGCAAAGCAACGCGTACGAGACGCTTTGCCAGATCTACAACCACGAATTCCAAAAGCACGGCATCTGCTACTATGCCGCAGAAGACAATTGGGAGCAAAGTGCCGTGACGTACTTCCAAGCCACGTTGAATGTTGCTGCCACTCTGGACTCGGCCACCAAGCAGATCAACGAGTGGGCGGCGTCTTCGGTTGCTGAGGCTCCCTCACCAGCAGCGATCCGAATGTTGTACTCGAAATACACACAAGTGCTCTGCTCGGCTGTCGACGGTGTGAACCAACTCTCGGCCATCCGTACTTGCTACACCAAGCCAGCCAACATCACGAGTGAAGGTCCCTTTGTGCAACAGGACTGCGCTCTTCCAACTGCGACGACGACGTTTGCGCTGTGCAATGAGAGCGCGCCAGTGTCTCTGGCAGCATACGTTTCCCCACAGTAGATGGTTCTCAGTTTGCGCATTACCAGAAGTTGTTGGTTGCCACTCAGTGCATGCATTCTGTTTGAACCGTTCTACGAATGCACTTTCTCTGATCACACTATACGGTGAATGGTGGTCGTCATAATTGTTCTTGACACTTTGTCTGTGATGCATTCTGCTCACTTTTCGACGACGTCCATTTTGCTGTTGATATTTTGACAAACTGTCGAGAAATTGATGTCGGCATTGCGTGCACGTTTTTGACTGCTGGCTTGTCATGTCCATTGCTCCATTTTGCCTACATCCAGTAGCATGCTGCCGTCCCTCGTTCTGCGCCTCTGCGCCTCGCGCACTGGTGTGCCTACACATCACCACACGCTCTGCATGTACGCAATAAGAGTGCCTCTGACCACCTTCATCCTCTTTGTCTGTCTGCTTCTGTAGCGCTGTTCTCTGCAGCTCATCCAACCACCAACACCTTTGTGCGCCACATCTCCAAGAAGAAGGCACGACTCGCGAACGTGCAGGTGCTCTGGCCGATCGCAGGCGTAGACGAGCCACCGCAGCTGCTGCCACACGAGATCGACTTCACGAACCGCCTGTTCAAGGCCGAGTCCAAGCTCATCACGTCCACGGCTGACGTGGACGACCTGCCCGAGTGGACGATCCCGGAGATCGCGTTCGCCGGCCGCTCCAACGTCGGCAAGTCGTCCATCATCAACGCGATCGTGGGTCAGGCGGGGCTCGTGCGCACGTCCAAGACTCCCGGACGCACGCAGAAGCTGCACTTCTTCTCGGTCGGCGGCAAAGTGGGCAGTCTCCCCGATCTGTCGCTTGTGGATATGCCCGGGTACGGCTTCGCGACGGCGCCGAAAGCTGTGGTGGACGAGTGGCACGACCTTGTCGGCGGGTACATCAAGAAGCGCCGCGGCTCCAACCTCAAGACGATCTACCTGCTGATCGACAGCCGCCGCGGCATCGGCAAGGTCGACGAGGAGTTCATGGACTACCTTCACGACCTCGGCATGATCTACCAGGTCGTATTCACAAAGGCGGACACGGTAAAGTGCTTTTGAAAGGTTTTAAGCAGAGCCTAGAGCTACGCTGTCACTTTGGGATTTCTGACTGAGCTCATGATGGTTTTCTGGCATGACTTAGGTGACGATTCCGGAGTTGACCAAGCAGATCCAAAAAGCCCAGGAGATCGCCATGCGGATAGATCGAATCGTACGTTTTCGCTTTGACCTGGCATATTCGAGAATTCGTGTTGTTTAATGGTGGTCGGATAAGCTGACTGACCTCACCGTGTGGTCTTGTACGTCTTTGTCTTTTTGTCAGAGTATGAACCCGGTCATTCACGTGTCGAGCACGAAGGAAGACTTTGGCATCCGTGAGCTCCAGCGCCACATGATCAGTATGACGGGGATGCTGCTGAACCGGTAGTTCGAGCCAATGAGCATCAAAGGAATTCCGCAGATGACTTTGGATTCTGGTGTCGTCGGATGTCGCAATTCTAGAACGTTGCGACTGTCGGAGCATTGTCAGGTTGCCAACCCTCTATAGGACAGAAAAGTCGCCTTCAACGATTACAAGTATCTTCTTTCTTTCTTGCGCGGCCAGTCATTCTGCGTTGCTGCTCCCTTTCAGATCTCGGGTTGCTCGACTATTCACTCCCGTCGTCTGTATGGCATTTCTTGATTTAGAACTCGGAGAGATACGACTCGGGTCCAGATTGCTCCGATGCGTCCGAGTCGTCATCGTCCGAGCCAGAACGCGCATCATAATCTTCTTCTTCAGCTTCCCGACCATCACCGCCACGTTTACCGGAAACGAGACCGCATGCTTCCAGCAGCTTCTCCTTGCAACTTCCACCACCACCTCGGTCTCCTGTCACGAGAGAAAGCAGTCGCACGAGCGGCAACTCGACGGGCGATGACAACGCGACTCGGATCAACTTTCCATGTCCCAATTTGCTGGAAGGCGGAGTGGGGCACAAGTAGCCGCGGTCGTAGAACGCTCCGAAGTCTCGTGTCTTGTGAGACTCGGTCTCTATTCCATCATGTTGCTGCTGTTGCTGACCAAGAGCTGACACCAGCGCTTGCCCTGCCTTCGATGGCCTTCTGTCAGCACTGCCAGGCATGATCGGAAGCACGACGACCTCGGATGTTCGAGCACTCGCCAACGGAAGTGCGAGTAGGTTCTCACTGAGGTCTTCCATATCAGACATTGCGGATGCGGACTTCTTGGAAAACCGTCCCTTCTTGCTGCTCTTTGATTCCTTTCGCTGCTTTGTAGTCACTGGTTTCTTCTTCACGGAGGCTGAAGCAGCTTCAAGAGGCACTGATCCCTCCTGCATCTCGGCTGCTGGTACTTCTTCGCAGGCAGCAGCATCCTCGTCCACTTCTTCATCATCATGAGGAGATGATTTCTCTTTGCTGCCTTTCCTCTTGTCTTTCTTGGACTTATTCCGCTTGCTGCTTCCTTTCTTCGACTGTTTTCGTGCAGCTCGTGATCCCTTTTGGCGGCAGGAGTGTCTTCTAGGCTTCTCCGACGTCCGTCGCTCCCCTTGGCTCCCGTTTTCTGGCGCACTGTTGTAGCCATGGAGTGGATCATCGGCGCCAATTTCTCCATGGAGTGGGTTTGGAGGAATCGGCTCGTCCTCAGCGTCAGATAGATCTGAGTCTATCGATACAAGATCGTCGATCTTACCGTCCAGGTCGACTCCAGGGTTTGCAAAAAGCTCTGAAATCGCAGTTTGGCAGTCGCTGAGCAGATCACTCGACATCTCCATCGAAGCCGCGAGTCTAGCTTCGTTATCAAGCTTTATCGAACCACTGGACTGGGGGATTTGCATGTGACTTGGTTCTTTAGAATGCTGTTTCACCGAGTCTTCTCCTTGAGCATCCAGCATTTTCACCTCGGCAACCAGATCAAAGTAAATGAGCAAGCTCTGACACCATGACTTGCCCATTTCTTCGAGATCCCACGTCGAGAACTGCGTGTCCTTTCGAGGACCAAAGTCAGGACCACAGAAGGACGCCTCGAGCGTGTAGCTGTTGATCACTCCGAGCTCGTGGTTGACAACCACGCGGGCCGTGTTCACTTTCGACTTGTGGACTTTGAAATCGCAGCTTGCAAACGAAAAGAAATGTGAGTTCTTCGCGACCACCATCGGAAACACGCGCGGATCATTGCTCAACCTCGCGCAAAGGTTCGCCGTGCTGCTCGTGTACATCGCTGGGCTCACGCTAACGAAATTCGAAAAGCTGCTCCTCATACTCACACTGAGCGATGCCGGCGCTGTCGCTGCTGCTTTCTTGCTCGATTTTTTGTTGTAGCAGCCGTATGTGAAGATATTACGATTGAGACTATGGCCGTGCAAATCGCAGTAGATCGCGACGCGGTCGCGTGCCTGGAGGTTTGCAATCTGGCGCTTTAAGTGATACACCGTGGGGAACAATTTCTCGACCGGGTACGACCATTTCCGATTAAGATCCCACCCAGCGAGGCACGCCATTGCGCACTTCAAAGTAGAACCACTGACGGTACGCGCTGTTCTTGATATCCGGGTGAATCATCAGCTCGTACTCTTGACCTGCATGCCACACGAAGCAGTGAGATTGAGAAAGAAGGGAAAGGAAAGAACACACAAATCGACTCGTACGGTTCGTGGATGGTATGCTGCTGTCTTCGTGTCGATAGATGCGCTCGACTCGCATCAGATTCCCGCTTTCAAAGAGCGAGTCAACACACCAGAGTGTCCTCGGGCGCGCCGCAGTTCGCATACACCTCAGGTTGATTGTACTCGTAGACGCGGAGCCGCAATATAACTTCTCGGGCTTCGTCTTCCTCCGCTTCGCTCTCGATCAGCATGCGATTCTCGTGCAAAATCGACTCGGACTCTCGCAATGACATCAGTGACGACGAGGAACCATCCGCTGGGTTTACACGGCCAGCGGCACTCTCGATGAGGTGGCGACGAACGGGTAAATGCATGGGTCGCACACCAGGGACCCCTGTACGCGCGAGGCGAACTTCGTCGGGCAAGTGGATCAGAGGCAACGGTGGTGGTAGAAGCGTATCGACGTTTTCGCTCGCACGGAAGCGATTCGAACGGAGCTTCGCTGCGCTCATCGACATGCTTTCCTGTTGGCGTTGGTGCTTACGTCGGATTTAGGTGCTGGAATCATGGAGTAGCAGAGCGATCACGGTCGCAACTTTCCACGTCTGCCGGAATCATTACTGCTGCCGACTTTGCTGGTATGAACGGATAATTGCTGAGGCCGAAGGCAGAAGGAATCAAAGCTCAACAGAGTCAGCGCAGCACGCGATCGGACAACACCCCAGACACCAGCATATTTACCTTTTTGGTCGGGTCACTTGGTTATCGCCGAAAGGACGTGGGTTTCAGAAAACAAAGCAAACAACACATGCCACCACACGTTGTTGAAACTGCTGAAATCTCGATGGCTGCACTGAGAACTGCATATCCACTTCTTCAGTCCGAGTCGCTGAGTAGCCAAGTGAAAAATGACGTCACTCCAACAGCAACCAGCAAACAGGGAGCCCAGCATCACTAGTGGTTGCCTCGTCACGTGCGACTTTGCGATAGTCTCGTCCTTTCGTCTGCAGCCTCATAAGTTGCTCCTGTATGGCAGCTTCCCAGACTCACCACTGGCTGGCGCGAAAGATAATGTCGATGCCGCAGTTGAAGGCAAAACAAACCCAGTCCAACGATGGCATTCCTGTGCCTTCAGCCCACGAAAACTGCCACATTCCACATTTCGCACTCGCCGCCACAGACAAACAGCACTCACACGGATGACTGCCAATTGGACGCGAGACGAGAACATGCTTCTGCTTCGAGTGTGGGGTGAGACCAACAGCGATGATCGAGCCAGCAGTGATCCGCAGTGGGCGCTTCGTCGTGCATACAAACTCTTTGCGCATATTTGTGGAGAAATGGCGACACGAAGTGAGTCGGCAGTGCGCGAGCAGATTGCGACGCTGCGCTTCAACTTTGACTTCATTCAGCAGTTCGACGAAATGCAGCGAGAGCGCGGGAAGAAACGATCCGAGAGCTGGTTTGCTCTCAGTCCGCGACAGCGAAAAGAAGCCTTTCGCCACAAGGTTGGAAGAAAATGCACGTATATCCCCTTGGATTACCGCATGTTCGCAGCATTGGAAGCAATCCAAGATCAATCCTGTGATGCTTCGACAGAAAGATCCTCATCACGAGTTGCCGACAGCGCAGTTCATGGTCCCCTCGCAGGTGGCGTTTGGACGATTGCCGAGTTGGTAACGCTCGTCCAAGCGTGGCGGGAGATCATTGACTACGCTCAGTGCACGCTGAAGTCATTGCCACATGATCTGAACCAACGAATCTATTACCTGTTCGTAAAGCTTTGGGGAAGGGCTACGCAGCGAACGACGAAAGCAGTCTACGATAAGAAATTGGTTCTCGCGTCCACGCACAAGACGGTCACGAGTCTCTTGAACCACCCACAACAGAAGTACCGCAAGTGGTTTTCGTCCTCGAAAAACCGCAAACTCGAATTTCTGAAGTCACAGTGTGACCCGACGACCAAGGTTCAAGTCACAGCCTTTGACGAAGATCTTTATGAAGAACTTGGAGACATTCTAGCAGCTGAAGATGCGCTGAGGGATGGATGCGATCATGCGCGTTCGGAGAGGAACGACAGCGATGGTGAGGCTGACTTCCCACCACTCACGCTGCGCAATGACAGCGACCGAAAACGTCATCACGCGTCAACTCCGTCGACAAGGAGCACGGCCAGCCGAGTGCTCGATTTGTCAATGGAGCACCAAGCGCATGGTACACAATATCGAGACTGTGACCAACGGAGTCGAGACCGGGCAAAAGCTGCCACGGCAGTCAACGACGAGAGCAAAATCGATGCGATCGAGACTCGCTGTCGCGGAGCCGCCACAGGGTATCAATGTGAGGTCGCATCGGAGCTGCGGATGATTGCACATGCGCTTGAGGATCAAGTTGAGCGGATCCAACGCATTCTCCATGGGCTGAGTCGCGATCAATCGAGCGAGGATAACGTTCTTCAAGATCGGGGTCAAAACGAGGGACGTCGAAAACGCGGAAATGATGAGAACGTCGGAAAGGAACGGAGAAGTGCACGCTGCCAGTACGACGACGACGACGATGATAATGAGGAGGAACGGCATTCACGCAAGTGGAGGCGGCTACGGAGACGCAAAGATTGAGTCAGTTAATCCCAGTTGAATGCGTGCAAGCGAGGGTAAACAAGAATACAGTACGCGCTTACTTGAGTTGTTTGTGTTATGGAGAACCAATCTCATGATGCCGGCGGAAACGCCCCCAAAGTTCAACGTCATTCTGCACTCAGAGAATCAGATGCTTCTCGCGATCGGCGTCTTTCGGCTTGCACAAACAAGTTGTGAGCTGGACCGTCAAATAAAACCGCTGGGCTTTCGTCGCCTGATCAGCTGCGATCAGCATAGCATCGTTGTCCTTCTTCAGGCTACTCTGTATCAGGAACCGACGATCCTGCGTTGCGGCTTCGCACCAACTCTTCCAGCAATACACGATTGCGCGCACGCTCCGCCAGATGCTCTCGGTGTCGTCTCTCGCGTTCCTGTCGCTTTGCCTCCCTCAGCAGCTCCTTTTCGTTTCGCAGTTGCCTCCGTTCGTCCTCCTCGTGTTGTATCTTGTCTCGAATCTCCTGGATCATGGTGTTCAGGGCTGCAGCCTTGACGCCGAGTTGTCTGACAACGCCTACAAGCGCTGCTTCTGGATCGACTTTCAGCTTCTTTGTCGCGCAACTGTTGTCATCATCCCCAGGCGGAGTGTCATTCTCAAATTCTGCATCGAACGGCACACTCGCAGGTTCCTCCAGTGTCCCATAGAGCTGCAGATTGCGGCGCGCAATCGCTAGTTCCTGCTGCGCGCGCTTCTCGGCCGCCGCCTTGGCTTCCCTCGCTTCCTCCGTGAACGATTCCTCGATGCCGTGGATCACTTGCAGCTGCGCGAACATGGCTTCGTCCAGGTCAATGAACGAGTGCTTCGACTGCTGCTTCAGCTCGTACACGCGCTGCTCACGCTCGCTCTCGCGCATGGTGAACCATTCCGGCTGGTTCGCAGCGCGGCGCTCGGCGTTGAACTCGAGAATGTATTTGAACGTAGTCATGAGATGCTTGCGCTTGCCATTGAACGCCTTGGACCTCCGGAGCGGCGTGTGGGGCTCCGAGAGCGCAGTGAACCGCTCGAAAGCGCGCGCATTGAGCACACCGTTGGTCTCCTGCGCGACAGCGTCGCCTCCTTGCTCCAGAGCCTCGCGCCACGCGCGCAAAAGCCGCATGATTTCGTCGCGCGACCAGCGCACCGAGACGTTGTCCAGCACGCGCTTGAGCTTGGACTGGCGCTTCTGCTTCTGCAGCCCGGCCAGGACGCGCAGCTCGTTGAAAATCTCCTCGTCCATTTGAGACACAAACTGCATGGTCCTCATTTTAGAGAAGGATGCGCGCACGTGGACCTCGCGCTGCTGCTCCGTGAGTGTCTGGAACCAGTGATTGCGCGCTTCACCGTCATATTCAGCGGCTCCAACAGCAGAAGCTGCCTTGGCTGCATAGTTAGTGTTGAACTCTGCCACGAACTTGTACGAGCGCATGAGGTTGTACATCATGGCCACGAGCGCGGACGCATCCTTGCTGGTGCTGGCTGCGCGGAACGCGTCGAACACGCGCGCGTCCGACGCCTCATCTGGTGCTGCGCTGTGGTCAGAGGCGACGAGACGCCACGCGCGCAGCAGCTGCACGATCTCCTCGCGCGTCCAGACGCTCTCTGCGGCGGAAGCAGCGGCAGAAGAAGCGTCGACGGTGTCATGCTGCGCGTCCATTGCTTTCTTTGCATTATTTGGAAAATGGTGGGGACCTAGGTGACTTTGGAAGCGTCTATCCTCTAGTAATGGATAGAGAATATTATCTGTTTATAAAATGGTATATTGGAATGGTTTGCATGATCAAACATTAAGTTTACTTCTGTTTAGAAGGATGAACTATCCATATGCACATTACAAAGGGTTTAAAAGTATGCTGACAGTACTCTCTGAAGTTTTTTGTTTTTTGTTTTTTGTTTTTTGTTTTTTGTTTTTTTCGAAAGCCCTTTACCACCTCTCCATTATCACAAGGCACTTCAAACCAACATGAGCACGACGATCGCGGCTACGACGGCGTCTTCAACGCAGCACCGCGGCAAGTGGCAGCGCGAGGACGTGCTGCTGCTGCTGCGCGCGTGGAGCGACGTGGCCGACCAGCGAGACTACGCCGGCACCATCCAGGACAACGAGAGCGAGAGCGACGGTGAGAACGATGGCGACGCAGAGGAATCCGCACTGGCGGCGTCCAACGATAACGACGACAAGGACAAAGACAGCAGTAGCAGCAGCGCTGTGACTTCGGACGAGACCTCGAGCCAATCTGGTAAGAAGCGGCTACGCGCACGTCTCTATGAGGAGAAGATCGCCGAGTTCGATGCGCGCGTGTACCGCCACTTCCTCGTGCTCAGTGGCGGCAATAATGCCAGCCGTCCTTCTTCTAATGCGGAAATCGAGGAGAGTGCTGCAGAAGACGCATCAGAAGCCACACAAGAGATAAAGGAGGAGGACGAAGAGGAAACCCCTTCTGTTGACCCATTGGCGGAGCCAGTGCCGCTGAACCGCACGGAGCGCGCGGTGATCGAGAAGAAGGATGCGCTCATGTACTCGTACCACTTCATCGCGCAATGGATGAAGAACTCAGCAAACGGCAACACAGGCACTGGTGGTGAAGGCAGAAACTGGTTTGCGCTCACCAAACAGCAGCAGAAGCAGGAAGTGCGCAGCGGGTTCAAGCGCATCGCGTTCGTGTACCTGGACCACGAGATGTTTAACGTGCTGGAGCAACTCGCGCAGAAGAAGCAGAAGTCCAAGATGCGCGACCGCGTGGGCTTCCAACACTGGCGCGACAGCGAGCACATCCAGCTACTGCGCGCGTGGGGCGAGGCGCTGCGCATCGTGGGCACCAAGCGCGACCTGAACCGCGTGCTCACGGAGCGGTTTCTGGCTCTCGGGTGCGACGAAAATGGCGGCAAGCGGCAGCGCTCCGAGGCGTCCATTATCGCGCGCAAGGAGAACATGGTGTTCTCGTACCTCTTCATCTCGGCGTTCAGCGCGCAGAACGAGCACAGGGACTGGTTCTCGCTCACAAAAGCCGAGAAAAAGCAAATCCTGCTGAACGCGGGCCACAAGTCGACGCGCTTTGTCGACATCGACGAAGACATGTTCGACATCATCGGCATGCATCTGCACACAAGAGTTCGAAAGGCGAGGCAGGCGTCAAATGGCGAAGACGTAGTGGCGATGGAGACGTCGGCACCCTCGACGCCGCTGGTGGTCCAGGAAGCAGAAGAGAAGGGTGTTTCTGAAGACACAAGGCTTATGGAGTACGATTTGAGTGCGAACGAGACGTCGACACAAAGTGACGGTGCTGGCGCTGCATTGGATGTGGATGCAAACCGTGATGACGAAGGCGTGACCTCAATGGTAGACCAAAAGAACCTTCCTCAGAGTTCTCTTTCAAGTGCTGACGCTACGCTTGATACTGCAATTCACGAAAACGAGGCGGCACAGAGTGACGGTGCTGGTGCTGCGTTGGGTGTTGGCGCGCACCGCGACGAAGAAGCCGTGACTGCTCCGCCAGACCAAGAGAAGCTGCTTCAGGATGCTGTTTCAAGCGTTGACGCTACGCGTGGCGCTGAGCTTCGCGAAAGCGATGTCCCAGAGGACTCACCAGGCAGCGAAGGCAATGCTGGTTCATCTGGTGACCCAGAGGGTCCACGCAGGAACGAAGCAGATACACAGCCACTTGATACTCTTCTACCCCCAACGTCCAGACCAGATGGCCATGCACTCGACAGTGAAGGGTCGAGAGGACGTGGTGACTCGCACAACGATATGGAGATTCATCAGAACGAACCAGATCCACCTAGCAGCGAAGCATGTGCTGAGCCACTTGATGCACCTGTGCCTGAATCCAAACTTCATGACGACGTGCTCGACAACGAAGCCACAGTACATGACGATTTACTCGACCATATGGAGATTCACCAGAACGAACCAGATCCACTCGGTAGCGAAGGAAATGCTGAGTCAGTCGAGTCTTCTATGTCAGAGTCCCCCAAAGTACAACAGCAGCAACCAACGACGACAGCATCGCCGCTGGAATCCGGTTTTCCCGAGTGGGACAAGGAGTACACATCCGCCAGGAACAGTGTGCTTCCAGCGGAGGATAGTCGCGATGGATCCACAACACCACCAGCAGATCCCGAACAAGAAGCTACTCTCAATCTCTTCCAGAAGTACGCGGATCACTTTAACACGACGCTACGGCAGATGCAGGAATACGAGGAAAACGGACGGGAGCAGCGGAAGCGAGAACGAGAAGAACTGAGAGTAGAACTCGAGAAACGGCGGCGCTACCGTGAAGAGCTCGTTCAAGACCGTGAGCAACGTGCACGTGAGCGAGATCGCATGAGCCAAGAGCTGGAGCAAATGCGCGTTGAGCGACAGCGCGAACGAGAACACGACTTAGCGCTTCTACGGACAATCTTGGAGCAATCGCGTTCCTAGATGTTCTGAGCATTTATGCTATCACAGACGCATTGTGCAGCTACGAGGTGAGTGAGTTGTGTATGTGCTTCATTGGAACAATAGAAACTTGTTGCCTGCTTGGGTTCAACTCTTGGGTTCGCAGTAAAACGGCAAAAAATGTGAATGCATGCGACTATGTAGTTTACATCTACGAGACTCACACACTGCTGGCGTTGTAGTAGAGCTGGCGCTCCTCGTCGGGGTGGCAGAACGGGAACAAGATCGCGGGGTCGACTTTGTCCGGGTTGAACAAGTTCTTGCCCGAGTTGTAGGTGACGTAGCAGCCCAAGATGGTGCACACGAGGGCACACGTGATCGCTGGGATCTTCTCGTACATGGGCATCGACTTCCACATCACCTTGACATAGAAGATGATCGGCAGGATGATGCAACTGAGCGACATGGCCGACGAGCCGATGAAGTCCTGCAAATCCGAAAAGTCGTCACGCAACACGATCGCAACGACGACGAGCACGATGATGATGGCGATACGCAGGAGAATGTACTTGATGACGTTTGCGCCGCGGTATTCAAGCAGCTCTTCCTCGGGGTCCAGCGACACTTTTTCAATGTCGGCGACCGAGACGACCGAGCCCTTGGAGATGCGCGACTTGAGTTCGCTACGGACTCCTGGGGTTTCCGAGGCTTGGTAGTTGAGCGATTCAATGTCGTTGGGCTTTGGCTGGTGCATGCCCAAGAGCATACGCTCGGACAAGTAGAACGCAGGGGAGACGATGACAGCGAACGCGATCGTGATGTGCAACTGCATGCACATGTAAGCGAGGATAGCGAGCCCCTTGTTTGAGGAGAACCCGAGCTTGCTCAATCCAGTGACGGAATCAGGGAAGATGGAGAAGAGCATGTTGCCCGAGATCTGGCACCCGACCGCTGAGTACCCCGTGCTCGCCAAGACGAGGAACAAGCACGAGATGAACGTGATGGTGACAAACACGACACGAGGCATACGAGTTGGATCGCTGTGTTGGCGTTGAAGAGCAGGGATCACAATACCAGCACCATAGGCGAGCGACAGGTTGCCGAAGGTGGTGGCGACTTGCTTGAATGAAATGTCAGGGACAGGCACCGAAGGGTGGCCACTCATACCGTGAAGCAACATGCCCAGCGCGAGGAAATCCGCAACAAGCGTGCCGACACAACCAGCGAAAGCCGCCGCGGCACCTTCCTTGAGCGTCGGTGTCAGGCAAACTGGTGTGACGGAAATCGCCATCAAGATGACCCATGTCGACTGACTGAAGGCGCCAGGAAAGAGACTGTCGAGCAACGTACCGCCGAGCACAAAGTACCAGATCGGGATCGACAGACAGTAGCCCATTTGGGACACCACGACTAACCAGCGACCGACCTTGCCCATGCAAAACTCGCCGAGGTCACTGTACGTCTTCACCGAGCTCGGCGCGAGGAGCATCACCTTGGAGATCACGACGGACGCGTAGACGTTGGCGGTAGCCATGAAGAGCATGGCAAACACGGCGATGAACGGACCGGCGCGCGAAAAGTTGCCCGGCATACCGAGCGTGCCCACCCCGTAGACACAGCAGAAAAGGTTGGCGGCCACCTTGGCGTCTTCTAGCGTAAAGAGCGGTTTCTTCACCATGGTTTGTGACCTCGAAGACTTGAGTTGCTTGCGCTGGAGCTTTGATCAAGAGAAGGCAAATTGTGAAATGAGCTCAAGTCTGTCGTGCTTTGGCTCTTCTCGGAGGTACGGCAACAACGGAACCCATGAACTTGCAGGAAGCTGGCTCCAGTTCGCTCATGAAGTTGTGCATCTCATGGCAAAAGGTGGGAGGGATGGACCCGTCTGGAAAGGGAGGAGCTGTGTGTACAAGGAGGACGACGAGTTGGTGAACAGATCCGCGAAGAAAGTGCAATCAAAAGAAGCGTCACCAGGCACACTTCGGAGCAGAGGCAGAAAGTTCGGAGCTTCTGTAAGTTCAACAGTGCAGCCGCGAGGTATGGCGGCTTTTCTAGAATCATGTGAGCTCATTTGCGAGACTTAATCCGGATCTTTAGTGATCCCACTTTGAACTGCGCGGTGTCCGCTTTGTGCCATGCACCACGTTTTGTTCAAGGCTGCGCCTTTATTGATGTGCACAACTCAGCCAACCTTTAACCCGATGTACCGGATTATTTGTTTTGTCACGCCAACAGATGTCCGTGCCTTTCTATCCTCTCACTCCGTCCAAACGCGCAGTTTGACGCGGGAGCGTGCGTCAAAATGCGTGATTAGCCACTTCGACATGGCACCCTTTTGGGATCGATGGGTTCCAAATAGAGCGAGAATGAAAAAGAAAGAAAATGCGCAAACAAGTTGGCTCAAGACACTGCCATCAGCATGGTGCAAAGTTGCGCGTGCCGCAGAAGGAGCTTAAGTGCAACTTGAAATGATATTTCTACTGCGGAGGGCATATTTGGAAATATTCAACACAATAAGATTCACGAGAAATGCTTCCTCCATGCAAAAGACAACCACAATGCCAGATTTTACCGTAAGCTGCGCGACCCTGTGATGTGGGTTGGTGTTGATGCCATAGGTGTTCTCGTGTCCCCTGTACTAATCTATTTATCGGATATGAGGACATATGGCTTAGAATGAGTGGACATCAAGAAACTTGACTCTAATCTTTTTGTTTAGAAGAGCGACGAAGAAACAGCATACCTCGCAACACTGCGACAAGCAGTAGGTTCGTGCCAGACACATTTATCTGTGTCAGTCCGACACCAATCGGGCGGCATCATGCTGCTGTTATCTTTAGAGACCTAAGAGACGAACCATGAGCGTTTCGCTTTTTGCAGTAGAATGCGCAAGAGAGGTCAGATGACCTCGATGTGGAAGTAACTATCGAGTCTCCATCGCCGGAATATGAGATGCAGTAGAAAAGCACACTAGCTCCGAAGGCGCTTTTGATTGCTTCGGGACTTCACGCAGTCGGTCACAATTACCCGTTTGCTCATGGCTACGCGATTCGCTCGGAGCGAGGCGCCTGATTGGAACCAGCACGAACCAACAGCCCAACGAAAACGGACATTACATGTTTGAACTCATCTGAGGTTACACCGGCGCTTAGCAGTCAAACAGCGTTTTGCCTGACTAATGAGTGGCACGCTGCGACCACCATACAATTAACCAACGGCACGCATGCAATGCGCACTTCACTTGGCTGGAGCTTCTCAATCGCTTCACCCCCACCAGTGCAAAAAGGAGGCTTTGACGCTTTTTGTCATTATACCTTTCACTGCACTCGTCTTGCCATTTTCTGATATTGGTATTAGCATGATTGGATAAAATGCGCTCTTTGTCGATGTTGCGCGAACGTCGTCCTAGAATTTCCGAGTCAGCGTTTTTCCTGGTAAAAGCAAAACTTGAGCAAAGAAACCTGCGATGGACACGCCGTGGGACCGCGACGACCTGCAGCTCCTGGTCACGGCGTGGCGCCACGTCGCGATGGAGACAGCGGGACACGGTGCTGAGGAGCTCGACAGCCGCATTTTCCTGCAGTTCCTGCTGCTCGACGGCGGCGATTCTTCCCGCGAAGGAGCGAAGATCCCGAGCACCGCGAAGACGGAGAAGGCACTCGTGGAGCACAAAAATGCTCTCATCGAGAGTTTCCATTTCATTGTGAGCTTCAACAAGACACCGCACAACCCGAGCTGGTTCACACTCAGCGATAAACAGAAGATGAAGGCCGTGGAGCAGCTCTTCACGGGATCGTGGTTCATCCACCTCGACCAGGAACTGTTTGCCGAACTGGACTTGGTCACGACGATGACGAATGCGATGTCAACAAAATCGGCTATGCCAGTGACTGAACCGACGTCGTCTTTGTCTTCTGCCATAAACTCAATGAAAGCCGAGAATGCGACGCATGGCTCCGCGGAGTGCAAGCAATCGACAGTGCCGGATCAGCTCGTGAAGCTTCAGGGTACACATCAATTAGTGTATCGTCCGTACTGGACGAAAGCAGAATTCTCGCACATTTTGCAAGCCTGGGAAGAAGCTCTTGACACAGCGCTTGCGCCGGGCAAGAATGCGCTCGACTTAAATTTGCGGGTGTACAATCGCTTCTGTGATCTCTTGGGCAGCAACACCAGACGGATTCAACCAGCGGTGCAAAGGAAAATTAAAGCGTTCCGGAAAACCTACGACATCATTTCGCGGTTCCGTCAAGAAGAGACTGAAAACTCGCTGACCGCAGACTGGTTCTCCTTAAGCAGAACAGAGAAGGCAAAATACGTGAAAATATTGAACTACAAGTGGCATAACTATGCGGATATCGATGCGGACAAGTTCGTCACGCTGAAGAGAATCATCGCAAAGGAAAGGGAGCTAGCTGACAGGGATGACCCGACCCAGCAACCTGAAGCGCTGGACTCAGATGACGATGACAAGTACGATTTCACAACTGGTCGTACGAAACGTGGCTGCAAGAATTGGTCTCGAGAGGAGCTGTTGATGCTTCTTCGTGCTTGGCGGATTACTACAGAAAGTTCCCCGATTTCCGGTGAAATGATCAGCGAGTTTGACAAACGCATGTTTGAGCAATATCGAGTTCTCGCGGGTGGCAAGCTGAAACGAAGACCTCATGCAATGGTTAACAAGAAAGACGCGCTGATGCATTCGTATCATTTTATCTTGGAGTATAACCAGAATCGCATTGAGACAAGTGAAGACGGGACAAAGAGTGAATCGGATTGGTTTTCATTGAGAAAATCCGAGAAGAGGAAGATTGTGGCCGAGAAGTTTGCCAAGTTTCAGTTTATCTACATGGACGAAGAGATGTTCGGCGAGCTAGAGATCCTTGCGGGCCAGGAAGAGAGATCGACGATGCGTAAACGAGTTGGTGGTGCCTGGTGGAGTGACGACGAGCTTCTTCTCCTCCTGAGAGCCTGGCATGGCGCCCTCATTGGTCCAAGGAATTGCAGTCTGAAAGACAGTATCTATAAGTGTTTCGTGGAGCTGTGCCATGGCAAGGAGGTGAGGACAGCGATGGCTGTTGCACAGAAACACAATTATGTGTTGGAGTCGTATGAATTTATCTCCAGCTACAACCTGAAAAATGGACGAGATGCTCAAAGTGATGAACCAAATCGAGATTGGTTTTCTCTGCCAAAACCGAAGAAAAGAGAGGAAGTCGTGAAAGCGCAGATCAGTTGGAATCATTTCGTGGATCTCAGCGAAGACATAGTGCACACGATCGAATTGATTCTTCATTGCACCCAAGAGCCCAGTAATGATCAAGAAACGGTTCTTGCTAAGCTAGACGAGCTCAATTCAAAGAAGACTGACTCGACTCGGGCGGTTTCTCAGTCTGAAGGTGGCATCAACACTGCGATTTACAGTGACACCAATGTGAAACTGCCGTCCTTAAAAGAAGGAGATGGTGAGAGAAAAAACGCACTGGCAGCGGTTGGGGATCTGCGCGCAGAAGAAGGCAGTGTGAACGGTGAAGCTTTGGCGGAAGCTGATTGCAGTGGGGGGAAGAGAAGCGACAGCGAGACAGAATCTGAGCGGTATGATAGCGACGGCAGAAGTGAAACAGAAGATGAGAGCGGCGATAAAGAAGACGACGACATTAGTGACAGCCAGATCGTCGACACCGAGCAGGACAAGGTGGCAGTGAAAGTTTCTTCGAGTAAGCACGTCCCTGTAGAGAACATATTGGCGATTGATGATGTTGCAATGCTATGCCAGATCCCTGTTCAAGACTTTCCCGAGAGAATACCCACCGCAAATGAACGAGCACATGTTGGCGATGAAAGTGCTCAAGAAGCACAGAAAGTTTCTTCGCCAAACAAGAATCAAGGTTCAGACCCTGAAATCATTGATGTGATCGAAATCCTCGATAAACAGGTACACAATCTGAACGCAATGATGCAAAATATGTTGGAAGATCGAGACAGGAAGCGGAAGTTCAGGAGCGAAGAAATAGAAGCAATCAAGCTGAAGCGGTTGGAGATGCAAGAAGAGTGGGAACGACAACGACGCGCAAGGCTTGCCGATCAAGAAAAAGATCGCCTCTTCTTGAGAGAGTTGTTCCAGTAATAAAAATGGGCGAAAATATTGTTCTCGATGTACAATTATGCTATTTTCCTTATTTGGGCTCATATGTCTTTGCTTTAGTTGCATCGCGCTACTGTGACTGTCACAACTGGCTTTGGACGTGAAAAGATTACCAACTGACAAAATGCTGTCTTCGATAAACAGCAAAAATGTTGGACTCACTCCTACCTAGACACAGACAACCTGTGATGCATACTTTGAGAGTTATCACATTCGGCTAAGACAACCGCGGTGTCGACGAGCTATATTGTAAGGTCACTTCCGTCTCGCCAGCTCGACAGGTTTGCCTCGCAACGCGTTGCCACTACTGCTACAGCACGACAGGAAACGAGAGCAATGAGGTTGAAGCTCTGACACATGGTTCACAGAGAAACGACACATACATCACAGATAAATAACACTTTCGAATGTTTGAAACAAAGAGCTGCGTTTCTGTGAATACCCTTACATCCGCATAACTGACAGTCCAAAGTCTCCGAGTCTCGAGTCCATCAGAACAGTTATTTAACATTTCCGAAGCACATCATGGCACGACGGAAGCGCAGGACACCAAGGAGGCGCACGCCTCAGCCCTTCTGGCTCCGCGACGAGCTCCTGCTGCTGCTGCGCGCATGGCGGGACGTCCAGGGCGAGGACGGAGACGCGTCGCCATCGCTTCCTACGTCCGCCGGTGCTGTGTCTGGAGATGCTGGCGCTCCTCCAGCGCTTGATGGAAACCACGAGAAGGAGGGATCCACACTTCTCCTTGATGCGCAACTCGAGACTCGCATCTACGAGCGATTCTGCGTGCTGGTGCTGGAAAAACATAATGGCCCGAATTCGATGAAGCGATCTAAGTCTGAGGTCCAGATCCAGCTTCGTGACCTCGTTGCAGCGCTCGCGACAATCTCGCCGTCTCAGAAAGACTGTACTGCTGCTGCTGAACATGAACAGTCATGTGATGACGTGGATTCCGAGTTAATGGAGTTATTCGAGGAGATAAAAAGCAGGAAGAAGCCGACGGGTGTGCCGTTGGTAAGCAGTCGGGACGCAGTTGAACGCTCTGGGACGACGCCTGTCACAGCCGAAGTATCAAGTGATGCTCCAGTGACAAAAGAGGAGCTCATGCTGTTTATTTCAGCATGGCAGACCGTACTGGATGGACTGACTGCAGTGACCGAAGATGCGATGGCAAGCGTTGACGTTGACATCTTGAGGCGCTTCCAAGTCTGCAGTTTCACGAGGAGAGCGCCTGAAGTGCTGTTGCAATGGAAGCAGGCGATGCGCGACACGCACGAGAGACTCTCCAAGTTGCAATTGGAAAACGACGACCGGGACTGGTTTGCGCTTAGCACAAAGGTGCGATCGCTCATCCAAGCGACATGGGAACTCCGTGAGCGCGACGACAACGCAGCTGTTGTGGACATGGATCGAGACATGTTTGATGAACTCACGGCGCTTTTCGAGAAGGAACGCGAATTGGAATTGAAGAAAGAACGAGCGAAGTCTACGAATCCGATGTTGGAGCATACTATGGAACAGCACGTTGCGGAAAGTGAAACCGTGGAAGATGGTCTGCGTGGTGGTAACGCTGTCGTTGATAAAGGCGCACAAGTTGGCACCAGTGAAGGAGGTGTCGGTTCGGCAAGTAAGCGGAAACAGCCAACTTCTGAACACATGGAAGAAACACCAGCGCGCAAGAAAGGCAAGCTGAATATGTCTTCTTCAACGAGCTCTTCCTCAACACCTACAGATGACGCATCCGAGCTTGTGGTAGGTTCAACGTGGACTCGCAGCCAGCTACTGACACTCCTCCGTGCTCACCGCGAGATGAGCCCTCGTGAAGCTGGCGAAAGTCTGGGGAACTTTGATGATCGCATCTTCAAGCATGTGCTTTCTCTTGATAGCAGCTTGGCAAATCGAACACAGCGGAACATGGTCGATCACAAGCGAAAGATTCTTCAGTCTCGTGAATTTATTGCTGATTTCAATAATAAGGAGCACTGCAATGGAGCGGGGTCATCAACGGAGAGCAAGTCCTGGTTCTCTTTGACTCAGAAGGAGCAAATGAAGGTCGTGAAGAGCAAATTCTCGAGACCTCAGTTTGTGTTTCTTGATGAAGAACTGTATGATCAATTGGATGCCGTTGCTGGCGCAAATGAGCTTTTGTCGGGTGCCGAATGGAGTGACCAGAAATCATCATTAGCGATGATCTTGAATGCGTGGCGCGAAATGCTCGCAGTCGCACCTCAGAGGTCAAGCGAGACAGAAGACTCTTTTCTCGGCTTCTTCTTACAGCGCTATAGCTCGCTCAGTGCTGGCAGCCAGATGCAAACCGACAACACCATTTTCCAGAAAATGAAGCAGCTCCGAGCAACATATCACACTGTTCTGCAGTACAATAAAACAAAGCAAGCTGAAGCAGCGGATGCGGACTCGTGGTTCTCTCTGCCAACAAAGGAGAAGTACGACGAGATCGTCTCGAACTGGAGCAAGTGGAAGGATTGCGTGAGAATCACGCGCGACATGTTTGACACTTTGGCGTTGATCACCACAAAGGAGCAGAGCCGGAATCAAGACGCGACATCAGTGCAGTCAACGGCGAGTGTATCTGAAGATAATGCGGCTGAAATGCAGCAAAATGGACACTTATCACCAACACCAGCGAGTCCTTCAAAAGACCCTCAAATCGAAAACGAACTCAATACACAGCCAAAAGAAAAGAGTTCTTTACCCAGCCACGCGGCGGTGTCCAACGGTGAATCATCTCAAAAAACCCCAGTGGTTCCTGCCGCACCTCAGGCTGATGACTATCTGAAAAAATCTGACGTCGAGAGTATCTCACTTAATACTCACGTTTTGGACAACGCTGTCGAACGTACAGCGTACGGAATGGCCGACAAAGATGTCGCGAATGAACACGTCAATTCGACTCTCGATGATCCCTCAAGCAACATTTCCGAGCAAGAGCCAACCAGCTTTTTACGTGTGTCTGGGAATCAGTATCCGCCGACGCACCGTGATTCTACCCCTGAAAAGCATACACTGCTTGAAATAGCCACCTCACCGACCAAGCACACTGAAACTGAAGGAATCAGTGCAAATCTCAATGATCCTTTGAGCCAAACAATCGAGCAAGAGCCAACCAGCTTTTTACGTGTGTCTGGGAACCAGTATCCGGCGACGCACCATGATTCTACCCCTGAACAACGTACACTACTTGAAATGATCAGTCATCTCGACCACCAAGCCACACAACTTGGAGTCTTGATCCAGCAACTCCAAGAAGAAAAAACTGCTGCGCGAGAAGAGCGACGTCGAGAGCGACGAGAACGAAAACTGCAACGAGTGGAACAGCGAAAACTGGAGTCAGCGAGAAGACGAGAAGAGAGATTGCTCGAGAAAGAGAAAGATCAAAAGCTATTAAGAGAGTTGTTCGGGAAGAAGTGACTTAGCGGATCCCAGTTTTGAAGTACGTTCCTAGTCGGGAAATACAGATGACCTGAAGCTGGCAGAAGCTGTCTGAAGAGCTACTGATGTGAGGCTCCATCGATGGTCCACACTTTCCATGTTCGCAGTCCGTTGGATCACCGCACCGCACGAATGCGAGGCAAAAGATAGACCATCGAGCGAGCTAACTCACCGGAACTAGCAGCCATTTGGCGTTTACCTGTTGCAAGACAGATCTTGGTAGGTCTCGATTCCCCCCAACTGAAACTATGGAGAGCAATCGAGACAGTGAGCCACCGTAGCCGAGCTCACCTTAGCTACTTCGAAGTATTGATTTTAGGTTTCTTCAGCTTCGCTGGTGAGTGTGGGCAGCATCCTCAGGCACATTTCGCTAGATAATTCCAATAAATTGCACTCACCACATCTTGATGCTTTAAATTAGTTCATTACCATACAACTGCGCTTCGTTGACATACCAATCAGCAATAATACTACAGCCTCACGCAAATTGGTTCAAGTCGAGCATGATTCACCGCCGCGTCGTGTCTCGGTCTCGCTTGAACTGCTCTATCATTTGCTTCCTTTCTGCTCGATCTCTCTGCATTTCTTCCAGAAATCTCCACCGCTCCTCGCGATCGCGCTTGTACATTGCTTCGCGAAGCTCTCGCTCCTCTTTGATCTCGGCGCGCATTTGGGTCGCCAGCATGCTCAAAAACCGGGCTTTCTCCTCGAGGATGTTAATGACATTGAGCACATCGGAATCCAGTCTCCGTTTCTTCTGCGCTCGTGAACCGCGCTTGAGAGAGTCCGCGGGAGAGGTTTTGTCTTCACTTCTCGGGCCGCTATCATTTCCAAACACACTTTTGGCTGGTGAAGAAAACGCTTCCGATTTTTCGGGCGAGACTGGAATAAAGGGAATGGAACGCGAGCTTGATTTCCTTGGAACTCTTGCAGTCCACACCGTGCAGCCAGTATCGCTATCAATAATGCTTTCTCTCTCCGAGCTTGAACTCCCTGAATCGTCATCTGAGTCATCATTGTGTATAGACATTCCGTCATCACTCATCATATAATCGTTCGCATCCGGCATCTGCACCAACTTTGATGACGGGATGTCTTCGCTGATCATCGTGTCACTGAAGCTGCTGGTGAGACTATCCGCCGAATGATGCGACGGTGAGTGCGTCTGCATTGCGTTACTTGATGCTGGTTCTATGAAGTCGATAGGCTCGTTCTGGATTTGCCGGATCTTGTCAACCATGCCAAAGATCTCTTTATCCATCGCGACATAATAGCGAGAAGTTTGGTTATCCGCCGTCTTGGTGATCCTCAAAATCTCGCTTTTGCGCTTTGACTCTCGCAGTTTGAACCAACTTTTTCGTTCCATTCCCTCGTTGTTGTCCTGTGACTCGGTCTCTGCCATACTGTTGTAATCGGCAATGTGCTTGTGCATGAGCACCAGGTACCTGATCTGGCGAAGTACGTCTTGGAAACTTGCGCCTTCGCACAAACTGCAGAACTTTTCATAAATAAGCGTATCCACTTCTTCTTTCGAGATCCCTGTCATGAACGTCACATCGTCCGCTATCTCGTGCCACGCGTGCAACAGCAGGATGACTTCATCTCGGCTCCACGTAAAATCTTCATCCACCGTCGTAGCATCAGCAGCGTCACGAGATATCTTGACCGATCGCTTCACGAGTCCCTCCATCATGCGAAAACCGTCTTCATCGAAATACATGAAGCCTCTATTGGAATGAGACGGGTCCGCTGCGACGAGCTTGTTTTTCTCTGTCTGGCTCAGTGCAAACCACTTCGCTGCTTTATTTCGCTTCGCCTCGTTGAACCTGGAGATGAACTCGAACGAGCGCTGCATCACACACCTCTTCCACACAACTGATCTCTTGGTTCTGAAGCTGCTGTCTGCATCCTCACAGAGCTCCGTGTAGCGTTCGTAGACACGCTGGTTCAGCGTTTTAACGCTCTGCAACGGCTTCTGGCGATTTTCCGCGTCCTCGACGACATCCTGCCATGCACGCAGCAATCGGTCTCGCTCCTCCTTTTCCCAGGGGCCGCTCATGTACGATTCCTCCGCCTGTAGCACTTTATGGTCGTCGCTTTCGTTGTCTTTATCTGGAACCACCATCCGCACTCTCGGCTTCGTCCTGTTCACTTTCATGGTCTCATCGCGCTTATAGGCACCGCTTTCCATAATCCGATGCAATTCGGCGAAGATCTCCCTGTCGACCATCATGAGCGTCGAGATCACGCCAACGTGCACGACGTCGGCCACGCGCTCTTTCCGCGAGCTGAGCGAGAACGAGAACCAGAGCCGCACGCGCGCGCTTTGTGCTTCGTCATTAAAGTCGCAGATGAAGCGGTAGCTCCACACGAGCTTGCGGACCTTGTCAGTGATCGATGTGGGCGATCGATGCGCGCTGCTGCTGTGCTTCCTGTCCTTCTTGGCGAGCGCGTGGAAGCGCGCGGCGAGGCACTCGTACAACACGTGCATGGAGCTCTTGCCCATGCTCTCGTGGCGCTTGGACGGCGGGGGCAACACGTCGCGCCACGCGCGCAGCAGCAGCAGCAGTTCGTCGCGGCTCCAGAGACCGTGCGGCGGCGCCGCGTCTGGCGCCTTCGCCTCGCGTCGTGTCTTCATCGATGGTCGCCTGGTCTTGATCCTTGTCGGGTACTGATGCAACCCCCCATTTTGGCGCCAATTGATCACCAGTCGCAATTGAACCGAGACACATGACTTGTGATTGGCTTAAAATAGACATTTGAGGTAAGATGATTGGATGACATTCGATGCATGACTTTCAAAATTGATAAGGAAAAGATAGAATGAGGACGCTTTTAGGACGAAGAATGTGATTGACGGATGAGGAAGCGTTTGCAAAAAGGAGATACGAGGACAAGCATTACCCCACTCACCTGGGCAACCAGCTATCGATAACTCAGGATCTTTTTGATCGGTCCACGTGAAGATATACGCTATTCCGAGATTGTGTCCAAGTTTAAAAACCATGTTGCCAATAGCGAGCGCGTACCACTCACTCAATTCCATTTCTATTTAGCAGATCGCAATTCTCGACACTTCAAAGCTTACTGGATCTGCAAGAGGAATCTCGAATCATCTTGGATCTCAGAGACTACGAGGAGCCAGGTTCTTGTATCGGTTCACATACAAAAACTTGACGACTTCTTCGTGTCCTTCTTCCATGGCATGCCGCAGCGCCAAGATCGAGCACCCTTCGGTTCGATTTTCGTGTAGAAATTTGACGACCTCGAAATGGCCACCAGCTGCGGCCAGATCGATCGCGTTTGTCGTACAGCCTTCCTCGCGGTTGTCGTGGAGGAATCGGACGACATCGAGATCTCCCTCTGCTGCCGCGCAATCCATCGCTGCTGTGGAAAAACCGGTCGGACGATGCTCGTGAAGGAATTGCACCATTTCCAGGTAGGTATTTCTCGCTTTCCACTTGGTTCCTCGATCTGAGAATCCTTCCGTGCGGTTTGCATGCAGGAATTTGAGAACCTCCAAGTGGCCATTGTCTGCAGCATCGTCCATCGCTCTGGTCGTGCACCCTTCGGCACGATTTTCATGCAAGAACTTGACGATCTCGACAAATCCGTTGCCTGCAGCACCATCCATCGCATTCCGAGTGCACCCTTCAGGACGATTTTCATGCAAGAACTGGACAATGGGAAAGTTGCCGTTCTTGGCGGCACGGTCCATCGCGGCCATCGAGCATCCTTCGGTACGATTTTCATGCAGAAACTTCACGATATTGTAGTAGCCGTTAGCTGCCGCACCATCCATCGCGTCCCTTCCGCAGCCTTCGGAGCGGTTTTCATGGAGGAACTGGACAACTTCTAGATACCCGTTTGTCGCAGCAAGATCCATCGCCTTTGTCGTAAACGCGTAATTGTGTCCATGGATCCATCGAACGACTTCCAGGTGGCCGCATCCAGCGGCATGCGCGATATCCTCGCCGGTCAGCTTGATGCTCTCTTGGGGACAATGGCTGTACAACCACTCGAGAAGCTCGAGATCTGGGCAGATGCTGTTCCCATCCGTATCACAAGACGCAGTGACCGCTGTCTTCATCAGATCGACCTCCCACTCCCACGTCGGATCCACCGTTAGCGTCTGCACCAACCACTGGAGCAGCGCCAAGCGGTTGTACGCAACGGCACAACGCACGACGTCGCAGAACTGGAGTTTCCGGAAGCGATGGAGCACCTCTCGCTGACCCCCGATCATTTTCAGTACCTTGGCATCGTTCTCAATGATCGCAGCGTGCGTGAAAAAGCCGTTGCCTCTGGGAAATTTGTCACGACGGAACGGATCCACATTGTACTTTGGCTTCTCGTCCTCGCCACCCTCGCGGATGTACTCGATGAACTCCCTGATGAGCCACGGGATGCCGTCCATGATGGCCGTGATGTTGCCCCAGAGCTTTGGGTTTGTCAGCACTTGGAACGCGAGCGACGATGACGACGACGACGACGAAGTGGGAGGCAGCGTGCGCGTCTTCTTGCTCACGTGGTGGGTACCATACGCATCGCAGGCGTCTGGCGCATCATCAGAAAATGGTGAAGGCGGTGGATTCGCTGGGGAAGCGCTCACAGCGGCGTCCATGTTGCCGGCGTTGCGGATTGTCGTCATTCGCATTGACGATGCTCTCTCAACAGTGGGTTGGATTTTTGAACTTGGCAGCTGTTTTGCAAGTATCCAATCAAGACCTTCTATTATTGGAAAGTTTGCCACTCAGCCAATGAAAGTAGATATTGATCGCATGTATTGGCCAATCCGCATTGCCTGGATCATTGACACTCCTTCTTCAGATTGCACCAGCACGCAAAGAAAAACAGGAAACTCAATAGAGATGCAAGGGAGTGTGCGGAGACAACCGGAGTTGCTGCTGCGCGCGAAGGACTCCACCATGACCCAGCAGAAAACCAACGAGCGCGTCACGGAGCGCTTCTTCGTGCTCACGCAGTCCACCAGGCGCTCGATTCGCTCGGTGATTGCCCAGCAGCGCCGCTGGTTTGCGCTCACGAACACGCAACGGTAAGACCGCGTCACCAATCTGGTCAAGGACAGCTATATCCTCCACCTTCTGCACGTGATCGAGCGCGAGCTGTTTGTCAGCTTGCTCGACGCAGTTGCCTTGGAAGAAGATATTGCGAAGGGAAATGGGACTGCAGAGGGTAGCAGCGACGAAGAAATCACACCAAAAATGATGATGCGCTCATGGCCACCAGACGAGATTGGCCGATTCGTGCGCGCTTGGTGAGACGTCGTCTTTGAAGTGGATCTGGATCCGAGTCGGAAGCAAAGCTTCAACGAAGCTGTGTTTGATCGCTTTCTGAAGCTCTCTGACGGATTCACCACGAAAACCATACATGCGACAGCAGCGAAGCGACTTTCCTTGGAGAACACCGTCGAGTTTATCTCCGAGTACAGCCAGAGCGAAGCACAAGCAAAGAAGAAGTGGTTCTCACTCAGTTTGAAGGAGCAACAGCGCATTGCGAACGTGCGCTATCAACATTCCACCAAGTTTGATTTTATTAGCGCAGACGCTTATTCAGCGGTGTGGCGGATTTTGACGCAAAAGCAGGTGATCACTGTGGTAGAAGATCGGTTCATGTGGCGCCGAGACGACGTTGTGCAGCTGTTACAGGTGTGGGAGGAAACGGTCGGCGTCGTCTCGCACTTTATCAATATCTCGCAAGACGAAATTGAGAGCTGCATTCACAAGAAGTTTTACTCTTTCCGCCAAGGGGCTAGAACGCACAGTGTGGTGCGCCAGATGCAATATCTGACACTTGTTCACAAGGGTATTTCGGACTACGAAAGAGACAGCATCAATGAAAAGTGTCCAACCGGCGAGTTCAAGACACCACAGACTCGAGATTGGTTCTAGGTGCATTTGCCAGGAAGGTACGTCAAAGGATAATGCTGACTTAGGTGAAGAAACAAGGATGATCTTCAGGTCGAGTGAGAGCACTCGCGTCGGGAAAGGTAAAAGTGTGATATGACGCGCGACACAAACGACGACTGCAGAAAATAATCAACAATTTAACCGCCGTGGTGCATGAGCAGTTGCCACCGACATTCATCAATATCGTATCTGCAGATCGCGCCAAGTCTTGAGATTGAGATTCTCAAGAGAATACTTTCAGACAGAAAATAATGTGCAAGTTAAGTTGAGATTTAAAAATCTCAGCTGGGCTTGCACATTTCTTTCTGTGTGCCAGCAAGAGTTGATATCCGTTCATCATGTTGGCGCTTTGCAGCTGCCTGCTCTCGAAACAACTTTGCAAATGCAGCAACGAGCTCCTTGCGTTTGTGCATAGGGTGCTCTGCACGAGGCACGCAATCGGGGTGAAGCGAACGACCCCACATCCACTTCACGATCTCGGACTGATAAGAAGATTGACTATCCACACAAGCAAATTTTCCCGCAAGTGAGGTGCATCTCCGTGACAACTTGTCGGGCGGACGACTTTGCTGCCGACAAACGATGCAAAGGAGGGGGATGGACCATTTGCCCAGAAAAAAACCCACGAAGGAACAAGAACAACCCATCTTTCGTTTTCATGTCTCACGTCCCTTCCCTCCCTTCCCTTCGCGTTCTGTAGTTCGACAGACCACATAGAAAAGACCCACTCGTCGCCAGCAGCGCCCTCATCAGCAGACAACAAGGCGAAGCGAGAAGCAGCCCTCCATGCGCGTGAACACGGGACTGCGCGTCGGGCAGCGCGAGCGACGCCAAGAGCGTCATGGCGGCGTGACCCTAGAGGTGAAGCCGCTGCTGTTCTGGACCCCGGATGAGATCGCGAACCTCCTGCAGGCATGGAGAGAAACGATCGAGAATCCTCCGAAGGTGAAGCGCAGCGCCACACGTGGGTTCAATGCTTGTGTCTATGCGCGCTTTAAGGAGCTCTGCGGCGGATCCACGCCACGATCGTTCCAGGCAGCAAACGTGAAGAAACAGTTTTTGAACCATTCGTACCTGTTTATTCTCGACTACAACAAGAACGTTGATTTGGAGCTAGCTGCGCAGCAGGATGGCGATAGCAACGATAATGCTGCATCGAAGGCAAATAAATCGACAAAGAAAGATGCAAGGAAAGCGTCGGTTGCGAGCAATGGTGATGATGGCGAGGCTGGTGTGAACCATTGGTTCGCATTAACCCCTGAAGAAAGAAAAGAAGAATCGTGGAGAGCGAACATGAATGAACAGCGGCGTTTTGCGCTTCTAAGTATGGATGAAGCTGCCTTTGAAGGTATGGGACAACTCTCGAAGCTACAAGGGAATTTGAGTATGCAAGTGCCCTGGTCGAGCGACGAAGTGCGGCTCATGTACCGAGCGTGGCGTAAAGCGATTGATACTCCTGCAGCAGGGAACCGAAATCCGCTGTTCAGCTTGAACGCACGCTTGTACGAGCATATGATGGAATTCAGCAACGGTGAGATGAAGAGAACAAAGCAGTCCGTTACTCTGAAGAAAGAAGCAATGAAGCTCTCGTACGAGTTTATTCGAAATTTCAACGAGACGCAGAAAAATGCGAATGAAGAAAGCGGCGCGGAGAAGCTCAAGAAACCAAGGAAAACCAACTGGTTCAATCTCACAAGTTCGGAACAAGAAAGCATTGTGCGAACAAAGTACGGCAAAGCTAGCTTCATGTACTTTGATGAAGCACTGTTTCGTGAAATGGACGTTCTCATGAAGGCTACAGGGCTTCTTCAAGAAGTAGCTGGAACGCGTCAAGGACTAATTTGGAGCGAACAAGAGACGAAAGCGTTGATTCAAGCATGGAGTGACATTCTTGATCGCCAAGAGCACCGCAAACAGCGTCAAGATTCATCTCAACTGGCTTCTTCTATCTGCAAACGGTTCCTGTCGCTACACCTAGGAGTAGTTCGGCGGTCCGAGCGCTCCATTCTTCAAAAGCTGAAATCGCTCAAGTACATGTTCACGTTTGTCTCCGAGTACAATCGAATGGCAAAGATAAAGTCACGGAAAATATGGTTTTCGTTCAATCGTCCAGAGAAGAAGAAACTGTTTAACGATGCCATGAGAGAGGTTGCTAGTCTCAAAGAGAGGACCACGAAAAGCTACTGCGATTTGGACAAGAACACGCACGCGGATTTGGAAGTGATTCTAAAGAAGTCGGCCGAGCTAGGTTTTTTCATCGAGCCTCTGAGTGACGAAGACTCGGAAGATGACGAATCCAAGGTCGACGACGAATCAGATCATGAGATTGAGATAGGCGATGGCCGCAATGTGGATACCACTCTCCTCTCCACCGGTTTTAATGAGCTTCTGAAAAGCCACGCTCTCCAGCAAGAATGTGAAGAGCCCGAAGATTTCGCACTGACCCTCGCGATGCTGCACAATGGACACATTCCAAGCGACATTCCTTTGAGCACAATCCGCATCAACTCGCCCTATAACAACAACCCCATCATTCTGGATCCTAGTGCGGAAGAGGATTACTCTGAGCAAAGTGAAGAGCGATCAGGCTCAGCATGTGCTGCTGGAGAGAAGCGCAGCAACGAACGAGGCGTCACAGCAACAGGTTCTGAGCGTCGATTGCGTGAAACCTTCTTACCACGCAGTAGTACAAATGGATATAGCAGCAGCAGCAGCAGCAGTAGTGACAGTGAGCTCGACTTTCTTGAAGAAAAGGCGTCCACAGGTCGTCGAGGTCGACCCAGCACGAAGACGCGAATAGATTTTTCAGAAGTTCCAGCACCACGTACTTCGCGCCAAGAACGTGACCATGCTGCCACCTTTCATGAATCCAGTATCGACAGCGATAATAGTTCTACGACAGAAGTAGCACACGCAAGTCGCCCAGTTCGTGCTAGTGCGAAGAAACGATCGGATGTGTCGGAGGCTTCGTTACAAAGTGTGCCGCGCCAAGAGCAAGACGATGTTGCCAGCGGCAATGAGAGTAGCAGCGAGAGTGATGCTAACCCTACTACGGAAATGGCACGCTCAAGTCGTCCAGTTCGTTCCAACGCGAAGAAGCGCTCAGATGCATTAGAGGTTTTACTACGAAGTACTTTGCGCCAAGAGCGGAAGGCTATCACCTCGGGTCGTGATAGCAGCAGCGAGAGTGAGGCTATTGCTCCAGCAGAATCGACACGCACAAATCGTCCAGCTCGAACCGTTGGCAAGAAGCGCAGTGATGCGTCAGAGATTCCACTACGCCGCACGCCACGCCAAGGACGTGCCAGTATTACCACGCTTCGCGAGTCCAGCAGTGAGAGCGAGGACAATTCGTCTACAGAAGCTTCACGCACGAGCCGTCCAGTTTGCACGGTTACAAGGAAGCGTACCGATATCAGGGAGATTCCACGCCGACGTAATTCACGCCGTGGGAGTCAACGTGTTGCAAAGAGTCGCAGCAAGACAAGCGATGACGACAGTGAAAGCAGCAGCAGCAGCACTAGCGATGGTGAAAGCAGACGTCCTTCGAAAAAGTCTCGCTTAAATCAGCCAGAGGAGGCTGTATCTGCGAACCAAAGACCAACGAGTGCTGACTTTTCAGCTATTGCCGAATTGCTCGCGAAACAGTCGGAGCACATGTTTCTCGTGATGCGTGAAATCCGAGATGAGATTAAGCTCGATCGCGAAGAGCGCGAGAGACATCGCGAGGAGATGCGCATTTATCGAGAAGAGCGACGGAAGCACGAGGAAGAGGCAGCGTCGCGGAAATCAGGTACTTTAATTGTAGAAAAAGCAGTGAAGGGAAAGAAACGTCCGAGTCTAAAATGAAACAAATCGAACGCGCAGTGTCTTGATGCAGATGCACCTGTGTGCATGACAATCTGCAATTCCACAAATGGTTTATGAAGTACTACGTTTATGATTTATGAAATACTGTGTTTCTGAGTACAACCTCAATGGTTCTGGTCAGAATGAGACAGATGTGTAGTTCCTCCAGAAGGCAAAACTTGAGGCAACAATTTCAACGAGAAATATGGTGTTACCACAAGTTGATTTTCTCTGCCTGCGATGGAATACTGATAATTTGAAGGTACATGTTCGATTGAAACGAAAAAGCTGAAGACCTGTAGTTGTGCGGAAGCCAACCACAGAGCTAACTCGGGCCACAACGAGCTTTGCGAAGAACTACAAATTGGAACTGGACCAAAACGCCTGCTATCCGTGATAGCCGAGATGTTTCGGCCAACGTTTACACAGAATCACCACCTTGGCAGCCACAGCATTGTTTTCCTTTTGTACTCGTACTTGTGCAGATGCGTCGGGAATTCGCGTGGTAATTCGTTCCGAGACACGATTAAACTAAAAAGAACTCATGGAATTGATCGCTATCATCAGATTTGTCAGAGAGGTGTATTGAATAGATATACACCTGACACAGTCGATCGACGCAGTTTGCAAAAAATGAGCGACGACAACGAGCAATTGTCTCGACGTGCAACATCCAATTGCAGAAAAAGAAACAGTTTCTGCTTCACCCAAGAAATGTTTCGTCAAAAGCAGATAAATCGCTCGAGACAGCAATTTTTACTCCAAAGGAACCACCATTAATATCGATCCCTGGAGGATTTTGGTCTCCTTCAAGCTTACCACGCCGAGTTCTTGGCCTCGAACGACCGAAAGCAGACATAGCTGGTTTGAGCATGCTCCGTAGTTTGGAACTGGAAAATCCTTGCAATTGCTTCGATGCATGCTCTTTTCGCTGCTTTGTTGAAGTGCAAAGAGCACATCATTGGTGGGCTGCGGCTCGTGGAACACGGTCAAGTTCACCCAATATGCCCCGGGACGCTCAATGCAAATCTTTCCATCCGAAGCCACTTCAAAAGTGTCCTTGCTGCCTGGACTTGACTCGCAAATCGATTTCCAATGTAGGTGAGCATTTTTCTCCGTCGTGGTGGTGGTGGTGGTACTGGCGTCACACTCCAGAAAAAACGGTTTTGCATGGCTCAATCGCCCATTCGCGTCCTGGAGCATGTAGCGCAGTCGAGCTACTTCCTCTTCGCTGTCTCGCAGTTTTGCTTCTACAATTTTGATCGGTTCAATCGGGATGGGCTTCAAGATGAAACGGTACTTTGGATGCCACGTCGTATTGTACACTGTCAGCCTCAAAGTGAACAATAAAATGAACGAGTTGTCACGCCCGGCGACAAGTGTGCATTCACACTCCTTTGGCGCATCTGAGCTTGCCTCCTTAAGGCATTGCTTAAACATCTACAGTGTTGCAGCATAACAATTGCTGCGTGCATGAGTTGTCAAAAACAACGAGACCAGCGTCGACGATGGTTCATAACTACGTACCGATAAATACTCTTCCGTCGAACCAGCAACGATGATATTGTTGAACAGCGCAAGCTCTTTCTGATCGAGCTCGTCCGATTCCCTAGAAAAAGTGGTATAGCATTCAGACAATGCATTTGACACGTATTTCTCAAGCGTGCTTTTGTTGTTGTTTGCCGCTGTACCATTGTTGCTTGCTTTGCCGATCTTCAAGCCAGAATCTCACGAGATCGCCGTTCATGGCGATTCGATACCGGTACGACGCAGCAGGATTTGAGGCAAAACTTACGGTGCCTTCACAGGAAATGCTCTGCGGACTACACTCGCCTTGGTTTTCCATCTTGCCTTGAGGCAGCTCGCTCGACACTCGAAATCGGTCACTGCCGCAAATTCTTGGCCGAGAAGGAAAAAACAAAATCAAAATCTATCAGACAAGAAATCAACTGCGAGACAGAATATGATCGAAGACTTTGCGCGAACCTTGAGAACGTTTCTTCGCGACAGATAAACTCTAGTTATCGCTTCGAGACTACTGGGCATGGTGGATTTGTTCTCAAAACGCTTCACTCTTGAAAATACACTTTCGGAGAAGATCAAGTGCGACAGCAACACGATCTTCTCTCGTCATGTTGCTCGAGTTGGTCGGCATGCACGACGCCAGCGTGGTGCGAGCAAGGCGCACACATGGCGTCATCTCGTTCACCTTTGCCGTTCTTCCGCCCGCGATTGAATCGAACAGTGAACATACGTTTACTGGCGGCAACTCAGGTCTTCTCTTTCCGAGAGGATCGTGATGCCATGGCAAAAAGACACGCGCCGAACCATCGTGGTCTTGCTCATCACCAGTACCACTTGACCCAGTTTTTCCCTTGCTCTCAAGTCGTCATTTGGTCTCCTTCTTCCACAAGATAGGACACATTGACAAAAGAATCCTTGAATTCAAATGTAGGTGTTGGGGCAACTTATGGTTGTCTTACGTTGCGTGTACGCAACTTTACTGCTGCTCGCCCACCCAGTTGCTTTTCTCCCTTTGTTTCCTTTCTGACGACGGCAACGGCAACGTGCAATGGCTGCCGCTGCCCCATGGAACGCGGACGAGACGCGCGCGCTCTTTGACGCCTGGCGCGGAACGCTCGAGGCGCCGGCGCACCAGCGCGAGCACTTCAAGGTCCACATGTTTCAGCTGTTTCTGGTCGAATGCGGCGGCAAGACCGAGCGCACCGAGAGCGCGGTCTCGTCTCAGTACGCGGCGCTCAAGAACATGGGCCACCTTGTCATGGGCTTCAGCGACAAGCCCAAGTGGTTTGCGCTCACACTCGAGCAGAAACACCACTGGTTTAAGATGGTGAATCGACGCACGTACAAGTTTGTCGACCTCGACGAACCCATGTTCCAGTGCATTAATGCACTGATTAAGCAACAGAAAGACGCCATCGTGCGCAACCCCAGTAACCTGCGCATACCTCTGCGGAGACATGGCGTCCTTGGATTCTGGGAAGTCCACCGGCCGCTAGCAGATAGAAGAGCGGAAGCAGAAGCTTCAGTTGTATCAGCAGCGTCAGCTTTTGCACGCCCCTCGTCGCGGATCGATGCCAAGTCTCAATCTTCTTCGTCGATGCGTGCGGAACCGCCGAGACCGCCGGCGATATTTCACCAGTTCATTCGTCCAAAGCCAGGCCGTCAAAGTGGATCTGGTGTTCCTGAGAGAGCTGTGAGTGAAGGCGCAGCGAAATCAGTGTCGCGAGCGCCGCTCCTGCATCAATTCGTTTCCTCGTCGTCGACCCACCGTGACGACACGATTATGGTTGATGGTGGAGCGTATGACAGTGGCAGCAGTACCGAAAGCGACAGCGAGATTGAAGGATGGCAGGAGCCTACGTCAGCGGTGCTCTCAGCTTTTCGACGGGATACACTGCATATCAAGCAGGAGCCAACGGCAAGCGCGAATTCCTTGAACGATGCAACCAGCAATGCGAGCAGCTTCCTCCCAGTGCCACCTCGACCCGGGTCGCTAGCAGACCTTGAATCAAAGCTATCGTCCTACGGTAGACCAAACGTCTCTTCCCGTGGTGTCTCTGGAAATAGTGCGCAATACACACGCAACGTTCAACGCAAAACACCATCATCTAGTGCTCGTGCCAAGAACCAGAGCGTTGATCCGGAGTTACTCGTGGTGAGTAATATCCTCGAGAAACAAGCGCAGCAGCTAAAAGAAATGCTCGCCCAAGCGAAAGAGGAGCGAGTTTTTGACCTTCAAGCCCGACAACGCGACCAAGAAGATTCGAGTCGAAAGCAGAAAGTGATTGATCAGTACCTCCAGCAGATTGAACTGGATAAGCAACGCCGGCAAGAGGATCTAGACAAACAAACGAGTGCACAGGCAGAGAGGACACAAATCTTGAAACAGATACAACTCGACCATGAGGAGAGGGTAAAGTACCAAGAAGAGCGACGACAAGAGCAGCAACAACGGAAACAGCTGATAGAACAGATGCAAATGGAAGCAACCGAGCGCCAACAGGAGCGTGCGCAAAGGAAATTGGAGCAAGAGCAGCGAAGGTTGGTTCTGGAGCAGATTAAGCAGGATCGACAAGAACGAGAGCAAGCTCGTGAAGAGCGGCGGAAATACCTTAAACAAATCCAACTGGAGAAAGAAAAGCAAGATGTGGCTCCAAGTACGAGCATCAAGCTTGTAAACGCAGTGACAGAGGAGGACAAAGAGAACAACAATCGACAGAACATCGAGCGGGTCACTAGGAATCGACAACAGCACCGTCGTAACGAACGGCAGAGAACCCCTGAGCAGATTCAGGTGGATAAAGAATCTCGACGCGATGATACAGGTGTGAGAGAAGAGCTTGTGGAAGGTGAGGACGGAGTGGATGCAAAGCGACCAGGCAGACCGAAGCGAGAATTGCGAAAGCGACTTGAACTAGCAGTTGAAGCAGTCGAAGCCGCCGCGGAACAGAGCGCAGCGGAGAAACGAGCAGTCGAAGCTGCTATGCAACCCAGCACAAAGGCGAAGAAACGGGCAGTCGAAGCCGCCACACAATCGAGCGCAAAGACGAAGAAACGAAAGTCACCGATAGTGCCCGTGAAAAAAGGGAAGGTAGCTGTTAAAGTGAGACCAAGAATAAGTGGTGCGATCCAAGTGCTCAAAATTCGAGGAACCGCAACGAAGAAAGCCAAGCATCGGTAGAAAGTTTATAGATTTCATGTGATAGGATAAACATGCCATTAAGTTAAGAGCGACCATGCGCTTTTTTTTTTCAGACGCCTCCATTGGATATTTTTCAGTGTTCATCAAGAGCAGCAAGATTGCGTGCGAGCACAGATCTTCGTACGATACTTCGGGATACCATTTTACGAGAAGTGCGGCATTCCTCTCGTTATCTCAACAAAATCTTAAACGCACCGCCCACGGCAGGAAATGAACTGTAGTCCTCGAATTTGTTCGACATCGTCAACGACAACGACGAGTTGTGCCATCTCCTTGATCGATTTTTCGTATTTAATGTACAACTCGAGCAATATCTTCTGAACTCGATTAAAGTTGCCCTTCATCGACAAAAATCGCCAACACCACTGATTCACCAGCAGTGTGTGATTCTGGTCAAATAGACTATTAGTTCCGCGTATTTGCCTCCCCGCCACTCGACCTTTTGTTCACAAATTGCATGAACACTAATTCACCATACCAAGAAAAAGAGTATGGAGCACTTGGTGCTAAAGAAAAGGAGTTGACAACACAGTCCAGCCGTCTTTACAATTGCTATCGACTTGCTTTGACAGACTTTTACACGGCTTTCTAGAATCATCAAGGAAAGCAAAGTAATCTGCCTTGTGCTCTCGTTCGCAGGAGCTTACCTCGCGGATTTGCTCTGACTCGTGGCTTTCGAGCCTCATTGAGTGCTCATTCCTTGCGGTCTAGGCGAGATCGCCGTGCGCAGCGCTGCCGTTTATCAAGCCACTCTCTAGTTCTTCTAGTTATCTCATTGCTCGAGTCCAAAGCGCTCCCTTCCGTTATCTAGCGTGATGGTGATCGCTTTGTTCTTGGCTGTCTATTTACGCTGTTTCAGTGGTCGCTCTTCGGTAGCGATCGGCCCTCTATGCTTTCGTACCATTACTCCATGGCTACGTCTGCAATGTTGCCACAGGCTGCTAAACTTCTTTTCCGCGTAAGTCGCATCACATCCGTCGAACGGGCAGCGATACACGCCGTCAGCCAAGGTCGCTTGCATTATAGAACCCTTGTTCATCGCGTCATTAGATTCAAGATCAGGACTTCGTGTTCTCAGTGGTGACTGGTTGTTGCGAACCAACGCCAGCGTCTGCTTTCCGTCGTCGCGCTCTATTTGTATCTGCTGCGCGTATAACTCCAACTCCGTCTTCTCTTGCTCCCGTTCAATCAGTTCTGCCCGCAATTCCTCGACCAATTTCGCAATCTCCTCTTGCTCGGTCTTCCACGCATCACGAGCGAGCTCTCGCTCCTTGCGTTCCAGCTTCAACATGCTCATCAATTGGTTTCGCTCCTCCCGCTCCTTCTCTCGTTCTTCTTGTTCGGCTGCCCAAGCCTTCTGATTTCGCTGAATCTGGATCAAAATCTGCGTCCACTCTTTTTGCTCGTCTTGTCGCGCGCGTTGGTCCTCAAGGCGGACTTCTTGTTCTCGCTTGAGCTGATCCACGAGGTCTTTGAGTCGGTCTTCGTCGCGCTTCTGATGTTGCTGATACTCCAATCGGCGTTCGTGAGCCTCTTGTCGCTCCTGCTTTGCGAGATCCATAAGAGCCCCGACGTCGCGGGTCCGCTTCTGAACCGTCTCGATCAATTCCATCAGTGCAGGGGGTAATGCCTCCTTCCGATTCAATGTCGTCCAATTCCGAGAAAATGAACGAGCAGCGCGCATACGATCCTCAAACTCATTCTCCGAAGAGCTGCTGCTATCGCTGCTATCATCGTCATGTCCGTCGTCTCCGTCAATCACAAAATCATTGCCACCTCCACGTGCATGCTGCAAAAAACTCGGGTCGAAAATGGGATGCGTGGGCTTCACACTATCGCGACCAGTAGCACCGTGGTTCGCAGGGAGAACCACTGACGCCTCGCTTCCGCCACTGTCTTTGCGTCCTTTAGCATACCGTCGACGCCGCCTCGGAGCACCCTTATCCCCTTGGCGCAGCATGTTTTCCTCCAATTCGATTAGGCTCGAGATTGTGTCCACGATGTCGGGGTCCAGATCGACAAAGTTGTACGTTGCGGTCCTGTGCTCATTGAACCATGCCGCGCGCTCCGAAACACTCATTTTGAACCATGCAGACTTGCCGAACGCGCAGATGAACTGCGCCACGTAGCGCCACACCTTGCGCTTGAACATGACCGACACCTCCGTGCGCTGCGATTTGCTCGTTTCGTCGTCGTCGTCGTCGTCTTCATCGCCATTGGCTTCGTCGTCGATGCGCTGCAGCGCGAGAAACTGCTGGTAGATGTACGCGCTCTGCGTCGAGTGGCGCCACGCGTCCGGGTGCTCGAGCGCGTCGCGCCACGCGAGCACCAGCGCCGTTACCTCGGCACCGCTCCACGCGTCCGTCCGCTTCCTCGCAGACTTCCCAGACATCTCGCTGCTTTTATGAGAGTGGCGATGTGAGGGCAAAGAGAAGCCACTGTACAGTTGCTGATCCGCAACATAACTGGAAAAAGTTGACACTTGGAAACTATCAGGGAGAAATAGAGCCTGGCTAAAACTCATACTTCGTCTCCTTTTCACACTTCTGCAAAGTGATGCAGAAACCTTTTCCAGTCTTCCAGGTTTCGTTTGCACGCTTTGACGTACAACGCGTTCGCATTGTGCTCGCGCTGTCGCTCGACTTGCTCGATAACCTGCTGCTCCAGCAACTCGCACCTTCTCGTTACAATTGTCGCTCTTGCACATCTTCTTGTCAAGTATGCCAGATTCATTTCTCGGCGACAGAATGCTGATCGCGTCGTCGGAAGGGTCGACCACGTTGCTCAAAGGAATTGGCAGGGGACGAGTAATCGGTTGCGCTTCTTCTTTGCTACGAATGTTTCTTTTCCCAGTACCATGATCAAACAATTTCTGCTCCGAGGCGCCACTACCATTGGCTTCGTCCCATTGCCCCAGCTCGCTATCACTTTCAGTACTGCTCCCATCGCACGACGCAGTGACGACGACAGCACCAGCCGGAGCAAGTAAATCACGATCTGGGGTCAGCACATCGGCACGAGCAATACGCGACGACGCCTCGATAGGAAGAAAACTGTGGCTTGACTGATCATCCAGTCCCTTGCTGGCATTTTGCGCTAGGCTTTGAGGGGAGACGAATTTCTTGCATGGCCGACTGTTCCTGGGCTGGATGGCTGCCTAACCACAAAACCAGCACTTGTTTCAACTACAGACTGCGCCGCTGTGGACTTGAAAGCTTGAACTCGCTTGTGCCTCTCGGATCCGTTAGCTAGCACATGTTGTGGCGTTTAAATCACGCTTTCCTTTCTGATGCGCTCATCGAAAACTCCTTCAGTTTGTGCTCAACAACGGTTCGGTCGCTGCGACTCTTTGTCTTCTTCTTGCCGCTCGCCACCCTCTTGTGTGGATTCTGCGCATGGTGGTAGCTGATCCACTCAACCGTGTTTTTGAGCGTGTCTCGCTTGAAACGCACAGGCATGCGTGCGCGTTCGACATGCCCTCCGCAGAGAGCAACAAACATTTCGTGCATGTACTGCTTCGCGGGGATCTGGCCGCGCTTGGGTGGACGGTCGAGTGTGCGGCACCAAGCCTGCAGAAACGCTGCGAGCTCATCTCTGCTCCACTTTGCCAGGACGGTTGTCATGGCTCACTTTGTTGCTTGGTTTTTGATTGAGTTTGCTAGAAAGTTCGGTAGACTTGCCTTTAGCCTGAGGAGGAGGCGAACTATCTTACTCGCCGTCTCCAGGCAGCAGGATGCGCAACTGAGGTCAGACTTGGAGGATACGCAGACGACACGACCATTTATCTTAGCGATCCCAAGGATATTAACGCCGTGTTTGCAATCCTGGACAAATATGGAGCAGCTTCTGGGCTTCGAGTCAATCGGCACAAATCTGCAGTATTACCGCTGAACAAGGAATATAGCTCCACCGAAGAGTCAGTCAGTGACATTCATGTGCTACAACGTGAGGAACATTGCCGCTACCTCGGCATCCAAGTCGGACAAACGCCTTCGAATGCAAGTAACTGGTCCAAGTGCATCCAAGCCTTACGTGTCAGACTCCGACTTGCGCGTCTCAAAACTCACTCTGTCGCCCAGCGCGCAGCAATTGCCAGTGCCGTCATCATACCCAAAGTGCTTTATGTGGCCAGGCACTCCTGGCCCTCTACGGCTATTGTCAATCAGCTACACGACCTAGTGAAACAATTTATCTGGGGCTCAAGGAATGGTAAGCCTGCGAAACCGTGGATGAAGGAAGAACAAGCTGAGCTCAAAAAAATGAATGGAGGCTTGTCAGTACCCAACATCAGAACTGAGCTGATGACGATGAGTGCCACAGCAGTCTCCAAATGGGCAATCATAACCTCTCACATCGATCAGGTCATCGGGAAATCTTGCTGCACAACACAAGGGCTTCTTCGACGTACATCACGCCGCTCGATGCGATTCCAAGGCGGCCACCCCAGCTTCGTGATAACATGTGGACAACTGGCGCAGCATTATGTGCGTCGCTCCATTCTCGACCCTATGATCCCAGAGAACGTGATAATGTACGTTGGTGTTACGAGCACTTCAAGTCGACAATTCTGCAGACTCAATGGGACGGCGATGTGTTCTAGATCGACCTCAGCTCTAAAATATCTGACAGGCTTCCAGGTATCATCGCTGAAGGACGAAAGCTACGAGGGACATTCTGTGCAGAATGGCTGCCATACATGACCTCGACTGCAGATGGGTGGCTTCTTGATTCCAACGGCTCCCCTTACAAGCTTGCTCACACATCATTATCAGTTGGAACAGCACAACTGGGTGACATACTTCGATGGGAATGGATAAGACCAGGAGTGCTTAACTTCATCCCAACATGTGGAATCTCCGGATTCTCCCGGCCGTCTATTCGAGCGCTCGAGCGGTTATGTGCTACGTTGGTATCCAACTTCCCACAGCTTCTGTATCGACCACAGCAAACAAATGTGCTTCGGCTGTACAACGGGCAACGTCATTACAACCACGAATGGCATCTGCACACCAGTGAAGCAACTCTGACCCACGTCGACACGACCCTAGTCAAAGCTACGCATACACTTCACTCCGCAATGGACTGTGACGTCATGGCAACAAGAGACTTGAACGGGCAGAAGGTGTCGTTCCATGCACATCCACGCTTCACAAGAATCGTGCAACTATGGGGTGGCAACGGACGATACAATACGACCAGATCTTTCTATCGGCAACAAGTTGCAGCAACGAGGACACAAATTGGCAAAGATACTCGAGATGCAGCAGTCAGCAAAGCTGTCCATACAGCAGGATCTCTGTGGCCAGGACTGAAATTAATCCAATGGAGCGAATTACACAACATCCCAGGGATTACAGTTTATACAGCCCAGACTCTTCTCCGGCTGAAAGCCAACCGACTCTCCATGTGGAACTATGAGAAAGCTGATCTATCCTGCTCGAATCCCGAATGTTCCCAAGTTGTCCAATCTTCTGTTCAACATCTATTCTGGGAGTGTCCGAAAGCCAAACTGGTGTGGAACTACTTTTATGCGCTATGGGCGAAGATCGGAATCACTCCTGGTCACGACCCCGCAATCTGGATCTTCAGTCTGGATCTACCAGATACTCCAAGGCATGCATGGACCACGATCAAGAGACACATTATCGGACACAAGTTCTCCAATGAACATCTCCAAGATCATCTCTATCCCGTCGCACACATGCTGTGGCGATATATGAGCGCGTCGCTCATACAGGTCATTTGGTGTGCGCATCTGCGACGCATGGATTCGGATCCAATCGAATCGACTGCTGAGATGGCGATCATGATGACCAGATTAGAGGCAGGAATGCGAAACCTCGCACGACTCGCTGAAGCGCAAGCTGGAGACTCTGACGGTCACACGGTTGCAGCAGTTCTCAAGGCATATGTCGACTGCTTTCTCAGCCAAACCGACGCCATCCCCTTGACTCCAAATGATACTCGCGGCGTTTACCTGTTGTTTTTCGATGGTGGATCACGCGGCAATCCAGGACCAGGAGGGACTGGATCCATCATCGTGCGTGTCCATAAGAACTCGCACACAGCCAGTTTAATTTGGACCGCCAGCATGGCGTATAGCAGGAAGGACACGACCAACAACTTTGCCGAGTACTGGGGTCTCATACACGGACTCCGAGAAGCCCAACGCAGTCACTTCGAGCCGTTGTACGTGATTGGAGACAGTGCACTCATTATCTCCCAACAGCGAATGCATCGGTCCCCTCGACAGCACCGATTGGCACGTTTATACCAGACAAGTCGACGACTCGCGGATTGCATCGACATCCGAGGATGGTACCATCACTACCGTGCCTTCAACAAGATGGCGGACTCAGCCGCCAACCTAGCCATGGACACCAGAACCTCAACGCAGGTCCACTTCCCAACTCATCGAGCTGCTTTCAACAATCTCACCCAGGATCTTGACAACGACGTCATGCATTGGCTTATGCGAAGTTCGGAAGACCCAAGGTCATTGGACAACACAAGGCAGCCTCACATAGGACCAAGAGAACATGCCATCCTGGTCAAAGATTATTTAGCATTCAGAAGTGATCTATTGCAAACCGCGCTGTAGACACATTTACACTCCTAGATGAAATTCGCAATGAATAGGTAGGAGAATGGATATTGTAGGTCACGACGATGAACCTAAATATACCTCACCTTATAAAGATAAAGATCTTACTCGCCGAGGATAACCCGTCAACTGTCGGATGCACATCAGCAACCGCCACTCACGACTGACATAATTTGGATACTGATACTGAACAAGTTATTGCACATAGCATAGCACTTGGTTTGAGACTTCCTTGCTAGCTCTCACTTTTTATTCGAGCGAGTGAGCTTCTTGCTACCGCATGACGATCAATAGTCGAGCCATCAGAAGCTTTGTAGTTCGTTCTGAGCTCTGGTCATGGGTGATCCTGTTGTAATGCCTCTGTGCTGATATGTTATTTGCGTTGATGTCGTCTACAGGACGTCAATGGTAGACTCGCGACACTGCCAAATGCGGTTGCGAGTCAATCCCCTCAAGACGTGATCAGATAGCGCGCGTTGACATTGTCGTTGACCGGCGAGACCCCAAATCTTTGTTGATACCGGCAGCAATTTATGAGTGTGTCCTTTCTCTCAATAAATTACCTTTTTCTATCCTCTTCTGTCACACACTTTTTTCGATGGAAATCGACCCGCCCGTTAGCTCCAACTACTGGGTAACCAAGTAGTCTCGAGAAAGCAACTCGCGTGCAGGATGGTTGGCTCCAACTGGAGCCGCGAGGAGCTCGATGCGCTGCTGCGTGCGTGGCGCGACGCCCTCGACGCCGCGCCCCATACGAAGAGCTTCCGGCTGCTCGAGTTCATCATGCAGCGGTTCGCTATGCGCTGCGGGAAGGACCCGCCGCGGTCGGCTGGCTCGGTCGAGATCAAGCGCAAGTACATGAAGAACATGGTGCGCGTGATCACGCAGTTCAACGAGCGCAGCGGATCCAAGAAAACCTGGTTCGCACTGCCGCCACGTGAACGCAAGCAGTGGTTCCTGCTGTTCAACGCAAAGTCGTACAAGTTCGCCAACATGAGCGAGGAATGCTATTGCACGGTGAAGGAGTTGATGAAGATCGAGGAGGTCGTGTTGTATGGCAGTACTGCTGGTGGTGGTAGTACGCTGCGCGACTTTGATGATGCAGAGGCAGCTGAAGAAAAAGAAGGTGGCAACAGTGACGATAGCAGCGACACCCCTGTTCATCAACGTGTGAGTGATATTCGCGTGTCACTCGTGAAAAGAAAGGATGGATCTTGGATGGCGCGGTCACCAGAGTCGTCGGCGCGTTATGCAGTTCCCCAGGAGACGGCAGTGAGAAAAAGCGACGCTTCGAGACAGCACACCGTGTTTGATCAGCTAGTGAGCGCAGCATCCGGCGCTCGAGACGCTGTGATGATCGATGCAGCGTCCGATGGTGAGGATGGAGATGAGAGTGATACCAGCGACTCTGGCAACGGTCACGAGGATGACGACGATGATGGGCACGACAGCGATTTACTGGGAGATTTAACACCCTCCAAGCTCCCATTGCACCTTCGTCGTCAGGACAACAGATTCGATCATCGTCTAGCAAGTCCTCGTGTTTCAGCAAACTCGGAGCGAGATGTGCCGAATGTTAGTAGAACCCATTCTCGTTCGTCTACTGGAGTTATGCACTCTCAGCGTTCAAATCAACGGACAAATGCCGACTTGCAGCAAGTTGTAAATGGTCTGGAAAGGCAAACCAAACAAGCAAAAGAGTTACTCGACCAGCTTCGAGACGAAAGGAACCGCGGCCAAACTGAGCGAGATCGATGCCAGCAAACGCGGAAACGCGAAGATGGTGACGTCAAGCGGATTCTTGATCAGATCCAAGCGCGCGAAGTTGAGTTGCGTGCTGTTCGCGAACAGCAGAAGGCAGAGTACAAGGAGCAGAAGAAGATATTGTTACAGCTGAAAGTGGTGCGTGAGGCACAGCAGCAAGGCGACGAAGCCAAGAAACGCGATCAGGAAGAACGACAGCAATTGATGGAGTTGATTCGTTTGGATCGAGAAGACAGAGAGAGGTTTCGTCAAGAGCGCAAGCTAGAGGTGCAAGAACAAAGCAGATTCTTGAAATTGATTCAGGAGGATCAAGAGCAACGACGACAGGATGCCAAAGAGCGGCGAGTGTTCTTGGAGCAGTTGAAACGGTATCGAGAAGCGTTATCCGCGAAAGCCAATGACGAAAAGATTCAAGAGTCGATGGTAGGAGAACATTCTGGCGAACCAGACGAGCGAGATGATGGGTCTAATGTGTTGGTTAAACCGGATGAAGAGAGAAGCAACAACATAGACGCAGTAGACATAAGACCAGAATCAACGAGTGATGAGCCAGAAGATGTAGAAAAGGCACCTGAATCAGCAAGCGATGAGCCAGAAGCAGCGAAAGAAGCACCAGATGTACCAGAGGCAGCAAAGGAAGCACCAAAAGCACTAGCAGCGGAAGAGGAACTAAACACACTGAAAGAGACAAAAGAACCCGAACAGACGGAAGCACACAAAGAACCAATGAGAAGAGCAACCCGGCAATCGATTCTTCGTGCTCAAACGCCAGCAGCTCCAATGGCATCGAGAACGAGGTCGAAGCAAACGAAGAAATCCGCGCGGTGAAGCGGAAGCGAACTCACCTTTGTTACTTCCATGCCGCTAGGTGGAAAAAGCTGGAAAATGTTTGCCTGTTTCTTTGAGGGTGTACAGTAGATTGTTGGTATCTGCGTCGTGGCGCGTTTGACAATTCAAACGATACCGTCTCGACTGCATTTGTACTTGTGGTGCTAGCTCTAAATAGGAGATCGTATCTCATTGAAAGCAATGGAGAAAAAGTGGGCATGGCTATCCATTCGTTGGTATTGAATCCCACGTCGGATCCAGTCAGCACGGAGTAGTGTATCCATTTTCTGTTCTTCAAGGTAGGCACGCCAGTCAAACGTGTCCTATGTTGCTGATGCGCAACACAGAAGACCATCACTCCTGCTCATCATTGACCAGTGACCCATTTCCAAATGAGCAGCTCTTTGCCACCGTGCAGCACTAGCAGCGCAGACGCAGATGCTTCCGTTACTGCTCGTCCAGAGACGCCGCCATCGGCTCCGCAGGTGAGCAAGAAGCAGCTCCGCAAGCAGGCCAAGGCGCAGTTCCTCGCTGAGCGGAAAGCAGCGGCGCGTCGTGCTGCGTCTGGCGACGATGCGGCGGACGACGGACCTCGCAGACAACGCAAGCGGCGCAACCAGCGGAAATGCAACAGCGGAGAGGACGCGTACGCACAGAGTGAGAACCCAGATGTGCAGTACGTGCGGTGTACAGCTGTGAACTGCAAGGACGTTAGTGAGAATGCAAAGTGCCAAATGCGGACCGTTGCGCCGTACGTGCATCGTTTCCAGTCGTTTGTCAAGGCACGATGGTGTGGACGCTCCGTGGGCGATGTGTTTCTCGAGGAATTTGAAAGACTCTCGCCCCAGTATCGCGTACGTTTTTCACTTTACAATGGTCTCTGATTGTGTCGATACGCTCACCTTTTCTCTGTTTTGAATGGCTTTTCTGGATACTTCGATGACCAGCAAGCCGCGATCGCGATGGGGTTGATTCGAATCAATGGTGAAGCCAAGGAATCCGAGTACATTCTCCGCAACGGCGACTTCCTGGAGCATGCCATGCATCGTCATGAGCCCGCGATCCATCTTGACGCTTTGGAAGTGCGTTCACTCGTGCATTGGAACTCAGACGACGTTGTCGTCGTGAACAAGCCGTCGAGCGTGCCTGTGCATCCAAGTGGCGCATATCGTCATAACTCGATAACCTTTCTACTGCAACGCGAATACGAGTTGCCAGAACTGTTTCCGGTGCATCGCCTTGATCGGTTGACCTCGGGACTCTTGATGTTCTCCAAGTCGGCAGTGAAAGCGCGAGCGCTGTGTGACGAAATTGCGTCTGGCGGTGTGCAAAAGCACTATGTGGCGCGCATCCTGGGGGAATTCCCAATTGTACTGTACGATAATGGGAATGATCATGCCCAAGACAAAGCATTCAAGCAAATTGCAAACGACGCGTTGGTGGAGATGTCGGTCACAGAACAGAATAGTGAAGCGTATTGGCGCATGGCAGCCCCCATTGCATGCATTTCGCCTCTGGACCACGTACAAGGTGTGAGTGCTGACGAAGGTTCCAAGTCTGCGGAGACACTATTCCGACGCCTCAGCTACGATGGATGCCACAGTGTCGTCGAATGTTTGCCGATTACGGGGAGAACGCATCAAATTCGCGTGCACCTCAAGCATTTGGGGTTTCCTATTGTAAACGATCCACTGTACGGTCCAGAGTCAGCTGCAACGGTCACGTTTGGTGAAGAGAACGAACAGACAACAATCAGCACGGCAGTCAGCGATAAGGGCGAAGTGGTGACTATGCCTCAACCTCATGCAAACGCTTTTGGAGAACAGGAAGCGCTTATAGGAAACGAAGAGACGTTAGCTGGTATGGAAGAAGTCAAGCGATGCGAGTCGATATGCCCTGCCTGTCGAGATGGCGATGCTGCTGTGCTGTCCTCGACTCACCTGACGTGCTTTTCCATCTGGTTGCATTCATACAAGTACCACTCCTCTTCGTGGTGCTTTGAGGTGCCATTTCCAGCATGGGCGAAGCTAGAAGAAAAACATTGAGTTGTACTCTTCTTGCATTAAAGGAGAATAATATAGACGTAGAGATTCTAGATCTCGTTTGCCACTTTTCCGGCCGAGTTGAGGTAAATAAGATCTTTGTAGCCACAGTCTCCGCGATCGCCTTCTTTGTCATTGCCGTCGCTGCTCGTGAATCCAAATGCGCAACGGCAAGTTCCACCCACAGGGTTGCACACGCCTCGGTTCGTACACACGGCGTTTTCTTTTGTACCTCGTCTCGAGCCCCCTGCACCGTCTTCGTTGATCGTCATGACCAAAACTCCATCGATGATCCATCGAAGCGGCGGCAAGTCTCCGAAGTCGCTGAGGAACTCGACGCGGATCGTATTGGTACCAGCTGCAGTGCACGCGACAGCTCCATTGCTATAAGTAACAGCGACGTCGCTGATTGTCGTTAGCCCCGAAAGCGCGCTCTGAAGAGTTGATGCGCTCACGGAAAACAGAAGCTGTGGGGTGACCGCATCTCGGAATTTCAAACTGAAAAACCCCGAACTCCCCGTGCAAGTGAGCACTTGGACTTCATTCTCTTGAGGAGAGCCGTCGGGATTGTACACTGTCATGGGGTCGTCCCCTGTTGGGCAGGTCTGCTTGGAGCAATCGTATCCTCCCCACCCAGCAGCACACAGGTAACCCCGAACCATATCGTAATCCCACGTCTAATACACCAAAACACACATGCTCATTACTAACAATGCTCGCAGTCTGAGTCGCACGACCATCTTACCTCTTTCTTGTTTGGCACTGCACCACAGGTCCAACCCATTTGCTCGCCATTGAACTGCTCGCGTTTCTTTATCTTTATAATGTGAGGTGTATTTAGGTTCATCGTCGTGACCTACAATATCCATTCTCCTACCTAATCTTCATTACGAATTTCATATTGGAGTGTAAATGTGTCTATAGCGAGGATTGCAATAGATCACTTCGAACTGCTAAATAATCTTTGACCAGGATGGCATGTTCTCTTGGTCCTATGTGAGGCTGCCTTGTGTTGTCCAATGACCTTGGGTCTTCCGAACTTCGCACAAGCCAATGCATGATGTCGTTGTCAAGATCCTGGGTGAGATTGTTGAAAGCAGCTCTTTGAGTTGGGATGTGAACCTGCGTTGAGGTTCTGGTATCCATGGCTAGGTTGGCGGCTGAGTCCGCCATCTTGTTGAAGGCACGGTAGTGATGGTACCATCCTCGTATGTCGATGCAATCCGCGAGTCGTCGACTTGTCTGGTATAAACGTGCCAATCGGTGCTGTCGAGGGGACCGATGCATTCTCTGTTGGGAGATAATTAGTGCACTGTCTCCAATCACGTACAACGGTTCGAAGTGACTGCGTTGTGCTTCTCGGAGTCCGTGTATGAGACCCCAGTACTCGGCAAAGTTGTTGGTCGTGTCCTTCCTGCTATACGCCATGCTCGCGGTCCAAATTAAACTGGCTGTGTGCGAGTCCTTATGGACACGCACGATAGTGGATCCAGTCCCTCCTGGTCCTGGATTGCCGCGTGATCCACCATCGAAAAACAACAGGTAAACGCCGCGAGTATCACTTGGAGTCAAGGTGATGGCGTCGGTTTGGCTGAGAAAGCAGTCGACATATGCCTTGAGAACTGCCGCAACCGTGTGACCGTCCGAGTCTCCAGCTTGCGCTTCAGCGAGTCGTGCGAGGTTTCGCATTCCTGCCTCTAATCTGGTCATCATGATCGCCATCTCAGCAGTCGATTCGATTGGATCCGAATCCATGCGTCGCAGATGCGCACACCAAATGGTCTGTATGAGCGACGCGCTGATATATCGCCACAGCATGTGTGCGACGAGATAGAGATGATCTTGGAGATGTTCATTGGAGAACTTGTGTCCGATAATGTGTCTCTTGATCGTGGCCCATGCATGCCTTGGAGTATCTGGTAGATCCAGACTGAAGATCCAGATTGCGGGGTCGTGACCAGGAGTGATTCCGATCTTCGCCCATAGCGCATAAAAATAGTTCCACACCAGTTTGGCTTTCGGACACTCCCAGAATAGATGTTGAACAGAAGATTGGACAACTTGGGAACATTCGGGATTCGAGCAGGATAGATCAGCCTTCTCATAGTTCCACATGGAGAGTCGGTTGGCTTTCAGCCGGAGAAGAGTCTGGGCTGTATAAACTGTAATCCCTGGGATGTTGTGTAATTCGCTCCATTGGATTAATTTCAGTCCTGGCCACAGAGATCCTGCTGTATGGACAGCTTTGTTGACTGCTGCATCTCGAGTATCTTTGCCAATTTGTGTCCTCGTTGCTGCAGCTTGTTGCCGATAGAAAGATCTGGTCGTATTGTATCGTCCGTTGCCACCCCATAGTTGCACGATTCTTGTGAAGCGTGGATGTGCATGGAACGACACCTTCTGCCCGTTCAAGTCTCTTGTTGCCATGACGTCACAGTCCGTTGCGGAGTGAGCTGTATGCGTAGCTTTGACTAGGGTCGTGTCGACGTGGGTCCGAGTTGCTTCACTGGTGTGCAGATGCCATTCGTGGTTATAATGACGTTGTCCGTTGTACAGCCGAAGCACATTTGCTTGCTGTGGTCGACTCAGAAGCTGTGGGAAGTTGGATACCAACGTAGCACATAACCGCTCGAGCGCTCGAATAGACGGCCGGGAGAATCTAGAGATTCCACATGTTGGGATGAAGTTAAGCACTCCTGGTCTTATCCACTCCCATCGAAGTATGTCGCCCAGTTGTGCTGTTCCAACTGATAATGATGTAAGCAAGCTTGTATGGGGAGTCGTTGGAATCAAGAAGCCACCCATCTGCAGTCGAGGTCATGTATGGCAGCCATTCTGCACAGAATGTCCCACGTAGCTTTCGTCCTTCAGCGACGATACATGGAAGCCTGTCAGACATTTTAGAGCTGAGGTCGATCTAGAACACATCGCCGTCCCATTGAGTCTGCAGAATTGTCGACTTGAAGTGCTCGTAACACCAACGTACATTATCATGTTCTCTGGGCTAATAGGGTCGAGAATGGAGCGACGCACATAGAGATAATCAAGGCAACCATTGAGTATCTCTTTTGGACCCAGCACAGTTTAATAGTAGTAACTATGAAGGCAACGTACTTCGTTCGCACGCAGCGCCAGTAAAGCCTGAATCACAAGCACACACACCGGTGTCCGGATTGTACGTGCCTCGATTCGAGCACTCGGCGAGGTTGTGGCCAATGTCGGCGCCGGTAACTTGGTCGGCCCATACTGCGCTCATAGGGCAACGAGCATTTGGCACACAGATCAAGTCGAACGCAGTCGTCACGTCAGCAGATTGGCAGGTTTAGGCATTTTGGTGTCAAGGACAAAGAGCACGTGCATAGTACTTACTAATAGAGCAATCGGCTCCAGTCCACTTGCTTAAGCATGAACGTGTGCCCTGGAAGAGACACATGCCTCTCGTGGAGCAAAAATTTGGGCACGTGTAGCCACGAACGTCCACGATCGTGCTCACGGCAAGCACGAGCACGAGAAGTCCAAGGCGAAGTGCCATAAGCGATTGACCCATTGTAATTGACACACTCACGTTCTGGGGCTAATACCGAGGGCGATATGAGTGAAAGGGGAAGCCGAAGGGGCTGCTGCCATGGCGATCAAACGCACACGTTTATCATTTTCATGAAACTCCTGACCAAAAAAACTGAGGTCGAAGTCTTGATACTTTTGATGCTCAATCGAAGCTGTCTGATTCTTACTCATTATCGGAGACCTTGATTCCAACAAAACAACTGAGACTGACTGATACTCGCTCAGTTGCTTTTTTTTGTTTGTTTTTTGAAATCACGCCGATGGCGCCTGGCTGGAGCGCGACGGAGACGAAGGCGCTGCTGTGCGCGTGGCACGAAGAAGCCGCGTTGTCGGCGCCAGTATTGCGGTCTACGATCCGCAGCAGCGACCAACTCAGCGAGATGTACATGCGCTTCGTGGCGCTCTGCGATGGACACACGCTGCGCACCCAGGTCTCGATGCACATGCGCCGGAACGCGCTCAAGAACATGTGGCGCATCATCACCAAGTACAACAGCCAGCACAAACACGAAGGCGACAGCAATGACAGTAGCGGAAATGGAACAAGAAACAGCTCTACTGGCTGGACGACACAGGGTTGGTTTGCACTGCAGGAGTGGGAGAAACAAGTCTGGTTCACCAAGGCGGATGTGAAATCGTACAAGCTGGTTGACATCGACCAACACACGTTCCATGCGATTGATGGCATCATGAAGATCGCAGCGCATCAGAAAGAGAAAGGACGGGAGAGAAGACTGCAATGTCGACAACAGGTTGAAGGTGCATCATCGCTGTCAGTCGTGTCACAAGAGACTGCTCAAGATGAGGAGGCGACGAAAGAGCAACACGATAAGATGTCGGAGCATTTACCAGACGATTCTGCTGATTTTGATTCGGATAGTGGGGGTAGCACAGAAAGCGACGAAGAAGTGATCGCTGTGGTCGGCGGCGTGACCTCTGAAGCCCTCACTGTTCCTGCCGATTTTGTGCCTCCGCCAAGTCGCAAGAAAAATCGAGAGCCTGAAATCGCTCAGAGCACCGACGATGGCTGGCACCCGATTATCACCAAGAAGCAAAAGCTACCTCAACCCATACATGCCGCACAAAAACCGATCTCCTCACCACCTGAGCTCAATCAGTCGCCAGCGCAGAAGCAAAGAATGGCAAGGTCAAAGCTCGTCTTTTTAGGCGAGCCTTCTCCATTAGTGCAGACGCCAGCAGTCAATGCAGCTAAAAGTTCTACTTCAGGTGGCATTACGGTGAGTTCCGGAGTTACCAGCAATGCGCATCACGCAACGGAGCAGCAGCCTAAGTCAGCTGTTACGCAGTCGAAAGCCGATCAAAGACCAGCCAGCGACGCCAGTCCAACGCAATTAGTACAGGCACTCAACGAGCGGAAATCAGACACTACCGAGACTCAGTCACGATTCCACATGTTCAATCGACCTCGATCCCAAAAGGAGTCTGTGTGCCCTGCTAGCGACCAGCAAGAACAACCAAAGACCACGCCATCAGCGATTACTTGGGATGCTCTTACTTTTGGTTCCATACAATCGACGACATCCCACGCGCAACGAGTGAGAAAACGGTGGAAGCAATGGGATGACCCAGACCGCCTGGAGCTTCTCGATCGTCTCCAAAAGTGGATCGACAAACTCAAGTCCATCTTTCGTGACGTCTCGGCACACCAGAAGGTTACTCAGGATGAGCGCAATGAGCTCCTGGAGCAGATTCGACTCGACAAGGAAGAAAAGCGACTGGCTTTGGAGGAAATCAGGTGCCGAGAAGTGAATATTCAGCAGGAGCTCAATGAATGGCGCCTGGAAAAAGAAGAGTTCAAGCGCGAGTGGCGACGTATGTGCGCGAACCACCAACGATCTCCTGAACATTGTGGCGACAATTATGGTCTATAAATACTGATCCCAAAAAATGGCTTGTTTGCATCTGTTGTATTTAGTTGTTGTTGGTAAATCTCTCAATTGCAGTATCTAAAAGACTACAAATTACTATAATTGGTACAATAATTTAGTCAAAACGTACATCAAGAGCAGTGTTATTTCCTGCCTGTATTTAGTTAAAACGTCAGACCTGTGGGAAACGACGGGAATGAACCGAGTCAATCCATCTGTTCCCACCAAAACGGCGAAAGAAAGGAAAGGCAAAAAGGAAACTGCATTTCGGAAACAACTGGACACGAACACCGCGGCAGGCATGGCGCGGAAGTGGAGCTACGAGGAGACGTCAGCGCTGGTGCGCGCGTACAAGGACGCGCTCGAGAATGAGCCACGGAACGTATCGCGCGCGATGTTTGAGCGCTTTTACGCGTTCTATGATGGTAACACGGTGCGCACTGAGGCGTCCATGCGCTTGCGCAAAGACCAGCTCGCCAA
>VFIW01000136.1:0-102785 GCA_006386115.1 Globisporangium splendens
CTTTCATCTCTATGCAGAGGCTTGTCAACGTGGTCAGCGCGACGGCGATGGTTGTACCAACACCAGGCAAAATGAAATCGTGTACCAAGGACTCATCATTAATCGCAGCCTCAATTTTACCCTGAACTGTCGCAGCTTGTGATCGAGGGACCCAGAACTGCTTAGCTCCATCTTCATCCATGGAAGTTGTAGTGTCTGATTGAAGGGAGTGAGACCATGACTGCTTTGTCCCGAGTTCGCTAAAGCGCTCGATCACTTGATCTAGATTTATTCGCTCGCTGGGATCAAATTTGCACATCTGATGCACCAAGTCCCGAACAATATTTGGTATCTCCGTAGACAATTCTGGTAGTCGCCCTTCGAGTACCTCGCTCAGCACAAAACAGTCATCTTGCTCCCCCCAAGGCGGACCGCGGACACAAGCCTCTATGAGACACATCCCCAGCGAATACACGTCAGAGGCGGCTGATTTAGTATTACCGCTGGACTCAAGCAACTCTGGAGCTTGCCATTGCAGCAGGTGTTGGGCATTGGCGTGGCCCAGTGCACCAACAGCGCTGCGAATATCGTCAAGACCAAAATCCGCGACCTTGACGGTACCATCCTCAGCGACCAACAAGTTGTTGCATCGAAGGCAGCCATGAAACACACCTTGGCTATGTAGAAATGCCAATCCTTGTGACGCTTGGTAAAACAGATCACAAATTTGAGCTTCGTAAGATGGGGGATCCAAGGTCGTCAATTTGCTCACAAATTGCATGAGATTCCCATGTTCGGCATAACCAGCCACCAAAAAAGCCTGAGAGCCAACATGACAAGCCCCATGCAGCTTCAGAACATTCGAATGTTCTTCTAGTGCGAACCACTTGTCGACATCGGCAAGAAAGCACTGCTGCGCCGCAGCTCCTCCCAGACCGTATATCAACAACACTTTGACAGCAACAGTGTTTGTCACCACAGAAGTGCTCGCGTTTGGTTGATTCCAAGTACCAACGTACACAGATCCAAATGTGCCGTCGGCTTGGAGAATTTCATCGCTAACCTGGATTTCGTATCGCGGGATCAGCCATTTCGGAACACTCACGTCTGGGATGTTTAGCCGAGAAGAAAGCTTTTTGTATGCGTCCGAAACCAGTCGATCGTTGGGAGACTTGTCGAGCTCGTACTTGAGGAAAGTTAAGGCTTCCATTTGAGACGCGTGATCTGGCAGAATCTCCTGCACGTTTCGTGTTTCTTTGAGTTGATCCTGCATCTGCGCTTCTCTGATCTGCCAACATTCGAGCCACTTGCTGTTCCAGTCATGTCGATCATTGCTAGGTAAGTTGGCAACTCTTCGCGCGAGCTCAAGCACTTTTCCATGGAGATTGTTCAACGTGCTCAGCACTTCTCGATTGCTAGCCACACGGTAGAAAATATTCCTGGGCTCTGCGTTTCGCTTCAGAAAACCGACCAGCGCAGTGTGGAGCTCTTTGATCTCGACTGCATCCGTGTCTCGAGGCACGTCAGTATTCTGGCACAGAGATGACACCACCCAAACAAATTCAGATACAATACGCATCGACAAGCCTTCATTCTCGCGCATGCGATGACACAGCATGAGGAGATTGTTTTGATATTCTTCGACAACTTGAGCCTCGCTGGCGGATGACACCGATCGCTGCCCACCACTCGCGCTGCTGTTCTCCCAGTCTTGACTTCCCGATAACACATTGCGCCTATCCGACGTTGCTCCTCTGCTCTCTTGATCTTGTCCAGGTGAGTTAAGGTTGAAACCAATCGCGAAGGCAAGCAATGCCAACACGAATTCATGTTGTTTTCCCTTCGTAGTAGCGACCAATGCACCATGCGCTGGATCAAACAATGGTGACGCTTTGCTGTCGGGTACAACTGCTGCCAGAAGCTTAGCTCCACATTCACCACAGAAATTGCTGATGCCCGTGATTTTCCTGCAGGATGGGCACGCAATGGAGTTCGCTGGCTGTATCAAATACTCTTGCAGCGCCTTCGCCGTTGTGTTCACTTCATCTTCCTTGAGCTGTTCTTCGTCCGCCAGCTCTTTCAGCACCTCGATCGCACTTTCCAGACTCATGCGATCCTCTATGTCATGCGCAGTCATTCCCTGAACGAACCGCCATTGTTTGTCTGTAAAACCTGTTTTTGGCCGCGGGTGTCCTTTTCTATCAGCCATTCGATTGATAATCGTGTCGTCATCTATCATGCCGTAAGGCGCCTCTCCAGTCACAGCCTCGATAATGCTCATTCCAAATGAATAAGTATCCGATTCGGGGCTTGGATTCGCTTCCACGCCTTGGCCAAGCAAGCACTCGGGTGCTTTCCAGCGGGTGTTACTGGGCTGCTCTTTGACACTCTTGCCGACAGACAACGCCCGGATGAAGGCATACCCAAAATCACACAGCTTTGCTGTCAGACCAGGTCCGACCAACATATTGTTGCACTTGATGTCTCCATGAATGACCACTGGGGTCTGTGTGTGAAGATGCAAGAGACCTTGAGCCGCTTCGTAGAACAATCTCCACATCTGGTGCTTGTTGTCTTCGCTGCGCTCGAAAAATTGAGCGAAATTGCCTTCTGGTGCAAGTTCAGAGACGAAGAACAAGGGCTTGCCGACGTGGCATCCACCGTGCATCTTGATGATATGAGGATGGCTTAACTCATGCCAGACTTTTGTTTCTTTCAGAAACGATGTCTGCGCATCAGGAGTGTCCAAGTAGAGACTCTTGACGGCCACGTCGGTCTTATCTGCTCCCCACTTTGCTTTGTGCACTTCACCAAACGAACCGCAGTCAAAGGGTTCATCGGCAAGCACGATGCCATCACGTCGGATATACCAACGTGGGACTTGTGGAATTGGTGGAAGCCCCATACGCATCGACACGCTCTGCAGCACTCTGGCCATCAAATCCGTGAATTCGTGGCTGTTCATCTTGCCGTCAATTTCAAACTTGATCTCTGTCAGTGCCTCCTCCAATGACTCTGCTGACAACTCGGTCGCTACTTGAGAACTAGATGTGAGTTGCTCGAGAAGAGACCGCTGACTGGCGACGTCTTGCTCCCAATGCTGCTTCCAAGCGGTCATTTCGGGGGCGTTGGAGAGGTTGCTTGCCACAAAGAGCTCGTCAATCTCCTTGTGGAGCGCGCGCACACGTCCAACGATGATTCGATTCGACGCAAGCCTCTGCAGGAGCTTCTTGGTTGAGTACTTCTTCAAAAACGCAATGACATGACCCAGCGTGTTGGCGAACGAAGGAATCTTCCTGGCTCCATGAAGCTCGCTTAGGTGGCTCCGCAGGAACAGCAATCGCGTAGGCAGTCGTCGGCAGAGGAGCTCACTTTCCCTCATTTCGTGACACAGGTTGCTGATGATATCGAAGGCGTCTGAAACGTTGAGGTCCATCATACTCGGCACAAGGAATGCGTCGAGGCTAGTTTTGAGCTCACGGTCGCTCATCTTGCTTATGGTATTTTGCGCCATTGCAAACGTGGTATCCACTGGAAGATCTTGGCTTAGACGGCTGATCTGAGAGGGAGGACGGAGATTAGTAAATGAGCCTTTCAGGTTTCGTAGAGGACAAACACAAAGCGATGCAGCGAGTGTCTCTCCTACAGAGTTGAGTGGAGCTAAATTGGGGAGACGGATGGAAGGCGCTGTTTGGGTTCATCAGGGCATTTAACGAGGAGACAAGTCTTCCACCACATGGCAGTGAGCGTTGAATCACCTCGTCTGCCGTCCACACATGCGCATCAACCAGTTAATAAAATTGGTACCGAGAAGAGAGGGCAGCACTGACGCAAGGTGGAAATAAACCATGGCACGTTCAAGAGTTTGTTGGACGAAGATCGGGTCGTGATCGTAATCGAGACGACACATTAGAGAACCTGTCTTCTGCTGTTCTCCAAGAGCTGGATGCAGTGTGGCTTTTCGAGAATGCTGTGCACCCCAGCTCATACAGTACACGCAACAAACATGTCTTAATTTCGATGCTTGGTCGTGTTCAGTAAGCTCTTCTATTGAACATGACAAGTTTCATTTTCCTGCAGCATTTTGTTATGATGTAGTTTCTTTAAAAGGTGAGGTATAATTAGGTTCATCATCGTGACCTACAATATCCATTCTCCTACCTAATCTTCATTGCGAATTTCATACAGGAGTGTAAATGTGTCTATAGCCCGGATTGCACTAGATCACTTCTAAATGTGGCCAGGCACTCCTGGCCCTCTATGGCTATTGTCAATCGGCTACACGACCTAGTGAAACAATTTGTCTGGGGCTCAAGGAATGGCAAGCCTGCGAAACCGTGGATGAAGGAAGAACAAGCTGAGCTCAAAAAAATAAATGGAGGCTTGTCAGTACCCAACATCAGAACTGAACTGATGACGATGAGTGCCACAGCAGTCTCCAAATGGGCACTCACTACCTCTCACATCGATCAGGTCATCGGGGAAATCTTGCTGCACAACACAAGGGCTTCTTCGACGTACATCACGCCGATAGATGCAATTCCAAGGCGGCCACTCCAGCTTCGTGATAACATGTGGACAACTGGCGCAGCATTATGTGCGTCGCTCCGTTCTCGACCCTATGAGCCCAGAGAACGTGATAATGTACGTTGGTGTTACGAGCACTTCAAGTCGACAATTGTGCAGACTCATTGGGACGGCGATGTGTTCCAGATCGACCTCAGCTCTAAAATGTCTGACAGGCTTCCAGGTATCATCGCTGAAGGACGAAAGCTACGTGGGACATTCTGTGCAGAATGGCTGCCATACATGACATCGACTGCAGATGGGTGGCTTCTTGATCCCAACGGCTCCCCTTACAAGCTTGCTCACTCATCATTATCAGTTGGAACAGCACAACTGGGAGACATACTTCGATGGGAGTGGATAAGACCAGGAGTGCTCAACTTCATCCCAACATGTGGAATCTCCGGATTCTCCCGGCCGTCTATTCGAGCGCTCGAGCGGTTATGTGCTACGTTGGTATCCAACTTCCCACAGCTTCTGTATCGACCGCAGCAAACAAATGTGCTTCGGCTGTACAACGGGCAACGTCATTATAACCACGAATGGCATCTGCACACCAGTGAAGCAACTCGGACCCACGTCGACACGACCCTAGTCAAAGCTACGCATACAGTTCACTCCGCAACGGACTGTGACGTCATGGCAACAATAGACTTGAACGGGCAGAAGGTGTCGTTCCATGCACATCCACGTTTCACAAGAATCGTGCAACTATGGGGTGGCAACGGACGATACAATACGACCAGATCTTTCTATCGGCAACAAGTTGCAGCAACGAGAACACAAATTGGCAAAGATACTCGAGATGCAGCAGTCAACAAAGCTGTCCATACAGCAGGATCTCTGTGGCCAGGAATGCAATTAATCCAATGGAGCGAATTACACAACATCCCAGGGATTACTGCTTATACAGCCCAGACTCTTCTCCGGCTGAAAGCCAACCGACTCTCCATGTGGAACTAGGAGAAAGCTGATCTATCCTGCTCGAATCCCGAATGTCCCCAAGTTGTCCAATCTTCTGTTCAACATCTATTCTGGGAGTGTCCGAAAGCCAAACTGGTGTGGAACTACTTTTATGCGCTATTGGCGAAGATCGGAATCACTCCTGGTCACGACCCCGCAATCTGGATCTTCAGTCTGGATCTACCAGATACTCCAAGGCATGCATGGACCACGATCAAGAGACACATTATCGGACACAAGTTCTCCAATCAACATCTCCAAGATCACCTCTATCCCGTCGCACACATGCTGTGGCGATATATGAGCGCGTCGCTCATACAGACCGTTTGGTGTGCGCATCTGCGACGCATGGATTCGGATCCAATCGAATCGACTGCTGAGATGGCGATCATGATGACCAGATTAGAGGCAGAAATGCGAAACCTCACACGACTCGCTGAAGCGCAAGCTGGAGGCTCGGACGGTCACACGTTTGCAGCAGTTCTCAAGGCATATGTCGACTGCTTTCTCAGCCAAACCGACGCCATCCCCTTGACTCCAAATGATACTCGCGGCGTTTACCTGTTGTTTTTCGATGGTGGATAACGCGGCAATCCAGGACCAGGAGGGACTGGATCCATTATCGTGCGTGTCCATAAGGACTCGCACACAGCCAGTTTAATTTGGACCGCCAGCATGGCGTATAGCAGGAAGGACACGATCAACAACTTTGCCGAGTACTGGGGTCTCATACATGGACTCCGAGAAGCCCAACGCAGTCACTTCGAACCGTTGTACATGATTGGAGACAGTGCACTCATTATCTCCCAACAGCGAATGCATCGGTCCCCTCGACAGCACCGATTGGCACGTTTATACCAGACAAGTCGACGACTCGCGGATTGCATCGACATCCGGGGATGGTACCATCACTACCGTGCCTTCAACAAGATGGCGGACTCAGCCGCCAACCTAGCCATGGACACCAGAACCTCAACGCAGGTTCACTTCCCAACCCAACGAGCTGCTTTCAACAATCTCACCCAGGATCTTGACAACGACGTCATGCATTGGCTTATCCGAAGTTCGGAAGACCCAAGGTCATTGGACAACACAAGGCAGCCTCACATAGGACCAAGAGAACATGCCATCCTGGTCAAAGATTATTTAGCAGTTAGAAGTGATCTAGTGCAATCCGCGCTATAGACACATTTACACTCCTAGATGAATTTGTAATGAAGATTAGGTACGAGAATGAATATTGTAGGTCACGACGATGAACCTAATTATACCTCACCTTATAAAGATAAAGCTTTCTCCTAGTTCCACATGGAGAGTTGGTTGGCTTTCAGCCGGAGAAGAGTGTGAGCTGTATAAACAGTAATCCCTGGGATGTTGTGTAATTTGCTCCACTGGATTAATTGCAGTCCTGGCCACAGAGATCCTGCTGTATGGACAGCTTTGTTGACTGCTGCATCTCGAGTATCTTGGCCAATTTGTGTCCTCGTTGCTGCAACTTGTTGCCGATAGAAAGATCTGGCCGTATTGTATCGTCCGTTGCCACCCCATAGTTGCACGAATCTTGTGAAACGTGGATGTGCATGGAACGACACCTTCTGCCCGTTCAAGTCTCTTGTTGCCACGATGTCACAGTCCGTTGCGGAGTGAACTGTATGCGTAGCTTTGACTAGGGTCGTGTCGACGTGGGTCAGAGTTGCTTCACTGGTGTTCAGATGCCATTCGTGGTTATAATGACGTTGCCCGTTGTACAGCCGAAGCACATTTGTTTGCTGTGGTCGATACAGAAGCTGTGGGAAGTTTGATACCAACGTAGCACATAACCGCTCGAGCGCTCGAATAGACGGCCGGGAGAATCCGGAGATTCCACATGTTGGGATGAAGTTAAGCACTCCTGTTCTTATCCACTCCCATCGAAGTATGTCACCCAGTTGTGCTGTTCCAACTGATAATGATGAGTGAGCAAGCTTGTAAGGGGAGCCGTGGAATCAAGAAGCCACCCATCTGCAGTCGATGTCATGTATGGCAGCCATTCTGCACAGAATGTCCCACGTAGCTTTCGTCCTTCAGCGATGATACCTGGAGCCTGTCAGACATTTCAGAGCTGAGGTCGATCTGGAACACATCGCCGTCCCATTGAGTCTGCACAATTGTCGACTTGAAGTGCTCGTAACACCAACGTACATTATCACGTTCTCTGGGTTCATAGGGTCGAGAATGGAGAGACGAACAAGATGCCAGAAAATTGGGAATTTTCTAACTTAGCTGACGAAAGTTCTCGACCATAATCACATGTGTCGTTTCGTGGGGAACGTTTACATTGTTGAACTCTCTCCGATCAATTAGTCAATTAGTCGCTTTGTGATCGGAGGACCTCCATCCGCTCAAACTTTGAAGAAGCTTCTCACAACTATTGTGAGAATATACTCACTAACTATTGTGAGAAGATCCTCACCAATTACTGTGGAAGATTTTTCACCTTGTTTTGTTGAGAATTCATGTAAAATTCACTGATGAAAGGAAAAGGTATCTTACTTTGACACCATAGTTATTTATATGGTAATATTTCACATGGGGCAGATTTTATATTATGCTTGAAAGACGGGCAATTTTTATTTCCCAAATACAAACAGGATGTGATCATACCTTCCATTACTGTGTTCAGGCTTGTTTGCTTTGTCGTAGTGAGAAACCTTCACGAAGAGCGAGCTCGGCGGTCACTCTTTAAGTTCGCGACTTCCAGAGCTGGCTGATGGCTTTCTCACACCGTGTGAAAAAGCTGACAGCGAGCTGTGGGTATATGAGCCACACGGAGTCACCTGAATTTTCTAGCAGTGAAATTCTGGTGGGTTGCCTGTTGTTGGCACCTCAAGCCAAATTCACACTGCAACTACATTATCTTTTGTTGTTGTATTTATGTTACAGTTTGTGTTGTCTGCATGTCCAAAAACCGAAGCATTTTCATTAAGTGGCTAGCTGTCATTTTGCTGTCGGAAGCTTAGCTCCACATTCACCACAGAAATTGCTGCTGCCCGTGATTTTCCTGCAGGCTGGACACACAATGGAATTCGCTGGCTGTATCGACTGTTCTTCGTCCGCCAGCTCTTTCAGCACCTCGATCGCATTCCTTAAACTCATGCGATCCTCTTTTTCAAACGCAGTCATTTTCTGAACGAGCTGCCACTGCCTGTCCGTGAAACCCGTTGCAGGTCGAGGATATCCTTCTCCAGACGCCACCTGGCTGATGATCGACTCGTCATCTGCCATGCCGTATGGCAGTTCGCCAATCACAGCCTCGATGATACTCATTCCAAACGCATAAGTATCCGATGCAGTGCTTGGATTCGCTTCCACGCCTTGTCCCAACAAACACTCCGGAGCTTTCCAGCGGACAGCACTCGGCTGTTCCTTGATACTCTTGCCGACTGACAGCGTCTTGATGTGGGCATACCCAAAATCACACAACTTCGCCGTTCCGTTTGAACCGACCAGCATATTGTTGCACTTGATGTCTCCATGAACAATTGTAGGGGTTCGTGTATGAAGATGCAAAAGTCCTTGAGCTGCTTGATGGAATAGTCTCCACATCTGACGCTTGTTCTCTCCGTTATCCTTGAAAAAGTCAGCAAAGTTGCCTCCTGATGCATACTCAGCGACGAAGAACAGGGGCTTGCCGACGTGGCACCCACCGTGCATCTTGATGATGTTAGGGTGGGTTAGGATATACCAGACTTGAGTTTCGTTCAGAAACGATTGCTGCGCATCTGGAGTGTCCAAGTAGAGGCTCTTGACGGCCACGTCGGTCTTATCTGCTCCCCACTTTGCTTTGTGCACCTCTCCAAACGAACCGCAGTCAAAGGGTTCACCGGCAAGCACGATGTCATCACGTCGGATGTACCAAACTGGGACTTGAGGAGTTGGCTCACACCCCGCGCGCGCTTCGACACTCGCCAGCACTCTTGCCATCAGATTCTTGAAGTCGGGCTCGTTCATCCCGCCGTCGATTTCAAACTTGAGCTCCGTCAGCGCCTCCTCCAATGACCCTCCTACCAACTCAGTGGATACTTGGTGGCTCGAAGTGAGTTCTTCAAGAAGAGAGAGCTGGTTGGCAATATCTTGCCTCAAATACCTCAACCAATCGGACATCTCAGGCGCATGATCCAGTTTTGTCGCCCTGAACAACTCGCTGATATCTTCGTGGAGTGTGCGAACACGCTGCGTGATGATTCGATTCAACGCAATCCTCTGCAAGAGCTTCTTGGCTGAGTACTTCTTCAAAAACGCAATGACGTGACCCAGCGTGTTGGCAAACGCAGGAACCTTTTTCGCTTCATGCAGCTCGCGCGGATGACTTCGCAGGAATGCTAGCCTGGTATCAAGCCGCCAACAAAGAATCTCACTTTCTCTCATTTCGTGGCACAAGTTGCTGATGATATCGAAGGCGTCCGAGACGTTGAGATCCATCATACTTGGCAAAAGGGTCATGTCGAGGATGTCTTGAAGCTCTTTGTCGGTCTTGTTGGCGAAGTCTTCCGCCATGTTGGATGATTGTCGCGGTTGGAGCGTCGAGTCTTGATCTCTTCAAATGATGCCGTCGCTTGAGTTGTGGTCTTGGGAAAAGGATGTGTTATGAAGCGCTTGTTTTCTGTGGTTGGAGATGTCCTGGAAAGAAAAAACGTGTGCAGTACGGTATGAAGAGAGAACATTCCGAGACCGACTGAGTTGTCTTGTTCCTTCGAGCTTTTTCGTGCTGATGGGAAGGAAATGGGGTCATCTCATGATTTTGAGAAGTGCGACTCTGCAGGATTCAGTCGTCCCTCTCGTAGGAGTCGCCGTCTAAAACACATATTTCGTCACTTCATTGTGGTCCCTTTTATCTAAATTATCAGAAATTTGCTGAATTAGAACAGATAATCGTGTGTAAATTTAGGAGATGCGCTTTCTCATAATAAATGTTGCTCATCACATTGAGTTTCTCAATCCAATTCGTCGGTTTCTAACTTAACTCAGTAAACTTCCTGGATCGTTTTCACATTCTTATAAAACGACAAAAAAGCGAATGGTGCACCGCGGCTCCTAGGAAAGGGATGACTTTACTCGAGTCTCCGAGATACACCTGATAGGATTCATCATTTATAAGAGTGCACTCATCTTTGAAGGATATGCATTCCCTTTATTGTGTCATCATTATCCCCATTTCTTCACAGAATCTTATACATGATGCTACAAATTAAAGCAATGCAAGAGGTTTTACAGGAAGATCTCATCTCTCCTCTTCATGGGTTCACACAACAGCTGCGCTTGAGCTGTCGTGCTCTTTATACTTTTTTAGAAAGACTCACTGCGGGACGGATCACGCTTCATACGGTGAGTTTTCAAACAAACCAAAGGAAAGCCTGCAGCTCATTCCGCTTCTTTCCTCACACGTCCAAGGCACGACGGCGGTGGCGGTCGTTGGTGTCTTCGCTGCGACTCGACTCGAATCGTCTCGACCTCCTCCAGGTGTTTGTCCCCGATGGCTTCAAACTGGTTGGAGACGATCCCTTCTGGCAATGCCGTCAAACTCGCTGGCTGCGTCGATTATCTCGCGGGTCATCAAAAATCCGGAACCATTGGGTTCCTGGAAAACACACTGGCCTCGCTCGTCGAACGTGTCAGTCGTGTGCTTGAGTTGCTCGAAAGTCTACACAAGCAGCCACACGAATGGGAAGGCCAAGAGACGACGCTGCGATCGATGGTGATCGACTTCATCTATCCACTGTTTTGGTTGCACGAGGATATCGAGTACTTCAGCAAAGAAAGTTCAGCTTGTCGGCTCATCCGGCACCAGAAATTGCTCCATTCATTTCGGCAAGCTCACGAAGCGACAAACGAATTCGTACGAGAAATGCACAAGTTGACGCGAAACAATCAGTTCGTCGTCTGTACAGAAGACCAGTGGCGGGATGTAATGGCTCTCGATCTGAACCAGAAACAGATGGATGAGATCTCGACTGCTATTTGTGGGGAGCTGAATGGTGAGGAGCAACAACATGCTAAGAGGAAAGTGCTCTCAATTCTCACATATGAGCTAACAAGGAATCGACGCCGGGGTACCAGTTTTTTGATTCTACAAGACCTCCAGAACGAAATCGCCCAAGCACACCAAGTTGTTCTGGAGTCGTGGTTCATACCATCGGACGAGATACGCGCAAAGAAGACAATCAATGAGGGTGGTTATGGTGAAGTGTTTGTTGGTAAATGGGGAGAAACCACCGTTGCTGTCAAGCGCATGTGTTCTGTCAAGAAAGCGAGATCGGTGAAAGCGGATTTAGCACAACAAGCGCAAGACGATTTGGCGCGAGAAGCGAACGCAATAGCGAATATGGCACGCGAAATCAACATTTGACATCGACTCGACCATCCTCACATCCTGAAGTTTTACGGCGCCACGTATGTGGACAAGGATTGCAGCATCGTATCTGAGTTTGCTCCCGGCGGTCAGTTGAACGAGTACTTGGCGATCAAGCAAAATACGTCCCGACTCTGGCATCTGCTGTATGAAGCTGCATTGGGAATCGAGTACTTGCATCGGCAAAATGTCGTGCATGCAGATCTCAAATGCAACAACATCTTGGTGGGGGGCGACGGAAAATGCAAAATCATGGATTTCGGTCTCAGCTTTTACAACGGGGATCATGCGGACGTTGTATGTACTGAGGCATTTCAATGGCTCGCTCCTGAGTGCTTTCTTAATGGAGCCGCGCGGTCGTTTGCCACCGATGTGTTCATGTTTGGCATGTGCATTGTCCAAGCTGTGACCGGCCAAGTGCCATGGGGCAAAAATGTCACATCCGCCGCGCAGGTGCAACGTTTTTTCAGCTTGGGTCAACTCCCTGTGTCAATTAAGGTAATGGATCAAGATCCGCAACGGCTGGTAATGCAAATGTGCAAAATGAAGCCAGAGGACCGGATGCTCATGCACAATGTCGTTTCGCATCTCAAAAAGCTGGCAGATGGACAACGAGGGGCACTGTAGCAAGGATTGTGAATGTGTTGCAGCGTAGCCACCAACTTTGTAATCAGTGAAAGAGCATATGATGCGTTGTTAGATCTCACGTGTCTAATGTATCTCTGTGACATTAAAGTTGCTTCCTCATGCCACGACGGACATGAGCTTTGTAGCCTCACGTGGAGGAATACCTAATAACACTTGGTGGCTTTCTTCTGCATTGGACGAGATCTACTTGAACTGACAGAATTAATGACACCAGTTTGGCCAAGTTCAGTGGACAAAATGAAACAATATTGTTGTATGCGCAACAATAAGGCGAGAGCAGCCAAGGAAAGGCAGCACAAGCAATGAGATTGTTGAATGCAACACCAAAACTAACGAAGCTTTTAAATCAGTATTTGCGTGTGTGCAATGCTTGGATCACATCAGTAAATAGCTGCAGCCAGAATGTTTATTGTTGTTATACCAATCGAAAGAGAAACCTATGGAAAGTGTACAACTACTCAATTCGAGATGCACACACTAACAAACACACAGTCAGTTCGACGAAGCAAACTATGCCATCTTGGCGCGTTTTTGACCAACCTGAGCGCCACAATCGCCGCAAAATCTCGTAGTGGCGCTTCCATTGCTGCAAGTTGGACATTGATTGAGGCTATCGAGATGTGCGATCGCATCTGCGAGTGAAGATCGATGGTCCACGTCGAAAGCGCACATGCTGTGCACGACCTCCCACTCGCCATCAGTAAAGGCACCGTCAGGACGAGGAAACTCGGCTCCCGTGTCCATTAACTCCATAATCAGATGGATTATATCCTCCTCCTGTTTGTCTTGATACGGGAGTGCGCCAGTTTTCGCCTCAATGATGCTCATCCCAAGCGCGAAAACATCCGCCTCTGGACTGAACTTCTTGTCGCTATCAAGGATGCATTCGGGAGCTTTCCAGTGAAGAGAAGTTGGGTGCTGCTTGACACTTTTACCTACCGACAGGTTCTTGATACGCGTGTACCCAAAGTCGCTGATCTTTGCCGATTCGTTGGCGTCGACCAGAAGATTGACGCACTTGATATCACCGTGCACGATGCCGTGCTCGTGGAGATACAAAAGACCCTGCGCCACTTCATGGAAGAGTCCCCAGAGCTTGCTCTTGTTCTCTTTGCTTTTCTTGAAAAAGTCAGTGAAGTTGCCGTTGCTCGCGAACTCGCTCACAAAGAAGAGTGGACGGCCGACATGGCAGCTGCCATACATCTTGATCACGTTCGGGTGGTTGATTGGGAACCATTTCCGGTTCTGCTCTGCAAATGCCTCCTTCGTGCGTTCATCGTCCGTATACAACCATTTGATCACGACGACCTCATCTGGTTTGTTGGTCCATTTGGCGTGATACAGCTCTCCAAACGTACCGACGTCAAATGGAGCAAACTCGGTTTGCTTTTCCACGTCGTATCGCGGAATATAGTACTCGGGGATCGCGCATCTGCCGACATCGCAGTGTTGCGCCAATAAAGTAATGGCTTGCGTCATGTGCTCTTCAACGGTGGGTCCGTTTAACTTCGCCTTGAGTTCATACTGGAGCTCCGTCACTACTTCCTCTGGGGACGTATTAGCGTACTCGATCGCCACTTGAGTGTTCATGAGCAGATGACGTGTTGATTCGAGTTGGTCCAACAGATCCTGCTCCCACGTGCCCTCCCATGTTGTCATTTCGGAAGCGCCTTCCAGTTTGTCGAGCTTGAGGTGTAGCTGGCGGATCCCATCCACGATCCTGCGGTTCGGCGCGAGTCGCTCGATGACATTTTCCCTGGCCGTGTACTTCTTGAGAAACACCATCAACAAGCGGATCGTGTCAGCGACGTGAGCTGTGCTGGATGGCAAGTTTAGAGGATCGAGCTGATTGAGCAAATTGTCGAGTCGGTTGAGCACACGACGACATAGCGGGGCGTACTCGCGCATTTCGCCAACCAAGCTACTCGCTTTGGCCATTGCCTCACCGATGTTCTGGTCCAACATCCCGGGCACGAGAAGCTCGTTGACCGATTGACGAGCTGTGCTCATGGCTGCGAATCGGCTATGGCTTTGTCTCGGATAGGAGGAGTCGACGGAGAAGATCGCGTGTGGACAGGAATCGGGAAGGTTGAAGAATGAGGGACTGATTTTGAATTGACACCTTCGAGTGTGAGAGGGGAACGCGCATGGAAGGCGTGGGGGGAGAGAAGAAAAATGAGTTGTGGATCCCACTCCCCGACGACACCGACTGGACGTGGGCTGGTGCGTGCTGCAGCTTCAACTGGGTACACGAAGATACGAGGCTTACCAAATGGGTGCAGCCATTAGATTGTAGAGTGCAAATTTAAAAGGTTAGCGTTGTTAAGAACATGTATCTCAACACATATCCGCTCATTCTCAGCCAATAGTCTGATTGGCCATAATGATTTGCTATTATTCTCATGATTGGATAAAACAGAATACCAGCGCCTCACCATCCATTATTTGTTGCCTTCGCACCCTGCTGCACACTATTTCTATCTGCGATATTTGTTTCTATTATACTTCTGCTCCATATTGTACCTATTATCGCAACAGCATAATCGTGGTCATCGACGCTCTTTGTGTGTGTCTCGATTGCGCTGCGTCTGTGACGGCCAGTAAAAAGCAGGCGCTCGCAGCATTTGGATCGATCGCCATGCCGCTCTACAAGCAGGTGCTGCTCACGAACCTCAAGTCGACGCCCAAGGACGTGGCGCAGGTGTTCCAGGAATGCGCGCAGATCATCACGAGCCACGGCGGCGTCGTGCGCGCGCTTGAGAACCGCGGCGAGAAGCGTCTCGGCTACGGCGTCGAGGACCGCCGATGGGGCGAGCTCCAGCGCCACTACGAGGGGAAGCTGATCGTGTCGCAGTTCAACACGTCGCCTGTGATCCTGAAGGAGATTGAGGCGAAGCTCAAGAACAGCTTCCCGATCATCCGCTTCCAGACGTTCAAGATCCGCGACCCGATCGACACGCTCATGAACACGCGACAGTCGCTCGAGCAAATTCAGGAGCTGCTGAAACCAGCGTCGAAGAAGGCGGACGCCGCCGATGCCTTTGAAGCTGGCAAGAAGAGCAACGCGACTGCGCGAGCAAGCGACATCAGCCCCGAGAGCCTGTTCGACACGGAAGACGAAGACGAGCAGGCGCAGTTTAAGCAGTACATCCCTGAATGGAAGCGCGACGCCATGTTCACGCCATCGCCGCCACAGCACCTGAAGAACAGAAAGTAAATAGAGAAGACACGCCGACGAACACGGTGGCATACAGGGAAAACGCATGCAACGGGTTTCATCCACGCCACTCCAGCAATGACAGAGAAAAAAAACGGTATAAAAATACAGCGAAAAAAAGCACACACAAATTTCCAGGTTGGCGCGTATGTGTGTAAATGGATGCGACTGCATGTGCAATGCATGCTGCTTGCTGGGTTCGCTAGGCAGAGAATGATGTGTGCTGTTATGATAAGTTTCTTGGTGCGCGATTCACGCATCGTCCATGCAGCATGACTACGCAAAATGGATACACCCAGAAAGCATTCAGTATTCTTCCACTCGAAACCACACAAGAGCCGACGAAGCAGTAGTGACTCACGAAATACTGTCTGCTGGACGGATGCTTCTTTGTTTTTGTGTATTATCTGTAATGGCGCGCTCATTAATAAGTTCTAACTCAGCGCGGCACGCGACGACGAACTAGAAAACAGCATAATGGTGGAGCTGTCTCTCTGCATTCACTCCACGTAGCTGAAACCTTCAAGCGAAACAAAGCGTCACGCTCACCTTCACTTTCGCGCACATCTCCTACGATTATTTTCCGTCGTCTTCGTCTCGCATCGTTTCTCACCCACGACTTTCATCCTTCTCTTCACTCGCGTCTCGTCCGCAGCAGCATAATCGTATTCACTCCAACGTCCCGTTGTCTTTGTTTACTTGGATTTCTGCAGCTCTTTTCGCAGCTGGTTGCAGAAGTCGTCGTCAGCGTCGTCGACGTCCCAGTCGTCCTGCCACTGCTGCTTGATGTGTGTTTCCTTCTCCTCGGCATGTGCGCCCCAGTTGCTCTCCTCGAACTCCTCGAACTCGTCGTCCTCCTCCGTCACGATGATCAGCGACGGGACCTTCTCCGCGGACGCGGTCTTCTTGTCGTTCGCTGGCTTGCTCATGTTCCTCTTTGTAGCTCTTCCTAGAAAGATATGAAGGGGGAAGGAAAGCTTGTGGACATTTTTACGAGCGATGTTGCTAGAGTAAGAAAGGCAAAAGAAGTTGCAGGTTACGTAATTACGCACCAAGCAAAACACGTTGGAGCCACCTTCGTGTCACCTTGAGTGCGGGGTGGAAGGTTGAGGTTCAACTCGCAAGACCGTTTGCGTATCATCATCATCATCCAGCATCAGCACCTGCAACCGGCAGAATTGAATATCCGCGCTGTCACGCATGTGGGTCTCGTCGTTCGCGCGCGCCGACGCGCCTCATGGCGCTCGTGCCAGTGCCGCTGGAGCTCTCGGCGTGTCTGCAGGACGTCGCGCAGATGCGGGAAGCGATGGTGGTGTCCACGTGCGCGCTCACGTGTGGGGGTCTGACAGAGCATCGCGCCAGCAGCAGAGGGGAGATCGACGCACGGTCGGCCATCTCCCGAAGAAGGAGGATGCATTGACGCTTGCGATGACGTCGGATATGCACCTGCTGCGGCAGCTCAAGGTTGTGAATGGGTCGTATGTATGCATTCGTGTTGGTACGGCTGCGAACACAACATCGAGCAAGAGCCACATCGCCAAGCTTGTGCTTGTAAGTGCAGACGAAGCGTACAGTTCGGTTGACGAAGAAGATGAGGAGAAGACAGAGGACACGCATGTGATTGGTGATATCACGTTGTCGCCACTGCTTGCATTTAACTTGGGTATCCCGTTGCATGCGACGACAACCCCACACGTGACGACTTTGGTACGTTTCTTGCGCGGCATATTCTGTTTAGAGTTTGTTCGGATCGCTCACAATATGCTATACTTGCAGGTGTCGATTCGAGCAATTTCGTCGACAGAGCTCGGCCTTGATGTTGACCCTATCGCGTCGTCATTTCGCCGCAAGCATCAAGAGCAGCCAGCGCCTGCTTCGTATGCAACAATTGCACCGCTTTTGGTATCAAGTCTGTCTTGTCGTCAGCATGCACTGATGCAGCAACGAGATGGATTGCTTAATGCGATTCGAGCATTCTTCTCGTCGGCTCAAGTGGTTCAAGAGGGTGATATTTTTGCGATTCCGCTTCGTGAATCAACTTCAACGATCCCGACAAACTCGACTGTACAGTACGCTCCGTACAAACGCATCGACATTCCGTCTTCGTATGCTGCAGAAGGGGCTAGTTCGAAAGCGGTGGTGCTACCGCCCGTTCTTGATGTGGATACCTCGCTCGTTTTTTTTCGCGTTGAAAAGTTGGAGGGGGGCACAAAGGATCGTATCGCGCTTAGTGTGTCGGAGACAACGGAGCTGATGCAAACAACCTCGATTTCAGCGCAAGCTCCAGACGAGAACACGATCAAGCAGTTTCTTTTGCGTTGCGACGAAAGCAGATCGTCACGTGACGCATTGTCGTTTGAAACCTCCCTGCCATCCAAAGCTCTGGACCAACTGTACGAGATTTTGTATCCTTCTCAGCTTTGCGAAATCCCGATCTCTGTGTTAATCAGCGGAGCTCGCGGTGTCGGTAAAACCACTCTTGTGCATCAAGTCGCCAAGCAGCTGGGTGTGTTTACGGTTGAAGTCCCATTCACAGAGTTGACTGGTCAATCTGAACTGCACTTGTTGGAGAACGTGAAAGATCAAGTTGTGAAGGCACAAGCACTTTCGCCGTGTCTGCTGTATATCAGTCGCTTCTTCCCTATCGAGAAGGACAACGAAGAAGCTGAACTCCGAATCGGCGCTGTTCTCGCAGAATGCATTCGAAGTTTGAGCCAGAACCAACGGAATATCCCCTTGATTGCGTGTGTCGAAGATCTGAACGAAGTTCCCAAGTTCATCCGCCAGTGCTTTCTCTATGAAATGCAATTGGAAGCTCCTGATCAACCAGCTCGCCGCGAATATTTCCGTCATGCTGCCATCACGACCAAGTTTGATAGCGATGTGGACTTGAATGAAATTGCTCAACTGACAGCTGGACGAACGTGTGGTGAACTATCTGCACTTGTCGCAGATGCCGGTGCATTGGCTGTTGAACGGTTGCTGGAAAGTAATGAGGGCAAGAGCGTTTTCGAGAGCATAGAGCTCGATGATGAGTGCGATAGCATAGAAGCCTTCGATGTCACCATTACCACAGCGGATTTGGAAGTTGCCATCAAAAGCCAGCAAGCGCAGTCTTCTTCGTCAAAGGTTGGGAATGCATCGATCCCAAACGTGAAGTGGGACGATGTCGGTGGCTTGGAAGACGTCAAAGAGGAGATTCTGGATGTTGTTCAGCTTCCCATCAAGCACCCAGAACTCTTTGCTAGTGGCGTCAGACAGCGTTCTGGAATTTTACTGTATGGACCACCAGGTACCGGTAAAACACTGCTGGCGAAAGCAATTGCGACAGAGTGCAACCTCAATTTCCTTAGTGTCAAGGGACCAGAGCTGCTCAACATGTACATTGGCGAGAGTGAGAAAAATGTGCGGCAAGTGTTTGCAAAAGCAAGAAGCTGTCGGCCATGTATCCTCTTCTTCGATGAACTGGATTCGCTGGCTCCAATGCGTGGTCGTGGATCGGACTCGGGTGGTGTGATGGATCGTGTAGTTTCCCAGTTGCTCACCGAAATCGATGGTCTCAGTGGCAGTTCGAGTGGAAACGATCAAGTGTTCGTGATAGGTGCAACAAATCGACCAGACCTCTTGGAGACTGGTTTGCTGCGTCCTGGCCGATTCGATCGATTGCTCTACTTGGGCATTTGCAATGAAAAAGCTGCGCAGATGAAGGTTGTGCAAGCCTTAACTCGCAAGTTTACACTTGCAAAGAATGTGGATTTGGATGAAGTCGTGCGAAATATTCCGCTCAATTTCACTGGCGCCGATTTCTACGCGCTTTGCTCGAGTGCATTGGCAGCAGCGTTGAAAGATCGTGTTGCTGCGCTTGATCAGCAAATTGGTACGTTGGCTGTTTGTAATATTTTGCGGTGAAGTTTGCCCTTGTGTCTCACATTTGCTGTTTTGTAGAGGAAATTAATGCCGAAGATTGCTACTCATCAAGTCCAATGACGGTCCGCATGCTCCTGAGCCGACTACCACCAGAGGAGCTGAAAGTGCCTGTGGCTCAGGAGCATTTCCTGTCGGCGCTTCAGCAAATCGTGCCGTCAGTGTCGCCCGCGGAGTTGCAACATTACGAAAAGCTCAAGGCACAATACAGTTCCAAACAATAGAACAGCAGAAAATCACACGAGACAAAGATATGTAGATAAAGAAAAATTGCACAAGTCCGCGATGTGTCCAGCGCAGAAGGTTCAGTCATTTTCTGTGTGCGGGTCTAATTCAGAACGCTCCCAAGCCAACCGCATGAGGTTGCATTATTATCTTACAATTGGTATCTTTGTTGCACAGGATCATCAGGATCTTCCACCGCTACCTCCGACCGTTGCTTGCTCCATACTAGTCGAGGTAGAATCTCGGTACTGTCAAAAAGATGCGCATTCGGGACGCGAGTTGCAAGGCGTCGGAAATTCCGCGTGATCAAAGACGAAGTGAAGTCGACAAGCGAGTGCGGTACATTGCGACCGTATCCATTGCTGCGCTTTTCAACACGTTCGTAAGCGACCTCGACAGAGATGTCCAAGCACACGACATGCGTATCGAACCCAGCCGACTTAACTTGATCGATGATATTGGCGTAGCTGGTGAAGCTTTTCCCACTTCCATGCAAAATGATGTTTTTGCGGCTCATGATCGCGCTGTACAGGTTCTTTTTCAGGATAAACCGCGCTTCGTCTCGGCACATCTGATACCGCACCTGGGGGTTAGGAATGTTGTTTCTCTTTGTTGCTGAGTCCAGATTCGGTTCATTGCCCAATCCAATGTTCAGCATTGCGTGGTAAAATTCTGGCAACAGCGCGATCACATCATCGACATCGAAATTCACGAAATCTCCGAGTTGGAGCTGCCCAATCAGTTCGAGGTGACCGAGGATCGTGGATTTACCAGCACCTGGAATTCCGATCAGCAGCACAAATCGCGGGATACTGATATCCTGTGGAGCCATTTCGTACAGCTGATGTGCAATCCGAGCATGCAAGCTGAGCCGTTCGTTCGAGAAGTACCCTTATTCATTCGTGTGCAGCTTGAAAGTGGACGTGAGAGGGATTTGCTGCAAATAATCTGCATCCATGATCTCGGCTTCATAATTGTGGGCAGATTCGTCCAACTTGGCGGTATCTTTGACGTTTTGCGGCAATTGGTAATCGGAAATCTCCGGCATCGTGACGAGCTTCTCGACTTCCGTGGCTACCTCGCGCGTGAAGCTTGTAGAGCTCTCGGTATCCAATGTCGACTGGGACGTATCCAGAAACAACGGTCCACAGTTTTGCAGTTCCAGAATCGTGAAGCCTAACTCACTGAGCTCGCCTGCGAAGGCATCGATCTGTGCCGGCTCGTGCGCCAAATGCAGGAAGATCTCGCCATCACCATCGTCATCATGAGCGTGTTGGCTCTGCTGCATCGCACTTTCGACTGCTTTGTCGTAATTGATATCTTCTGTATCCGGAACCGTCAATCCTTCTTCTGGAATCACTGAGCTGTCTTGTCCAAACACGATCTCGGCCGTGTATCGCTCAAGTAACGCCATGAGTTGGTCATGCTTTGCGTCGTCGCGCACGATGCGAACGAGCACTTGGGACCGCAGCAGGAACTCGTTGTTTTGTACGCAGGACGCCATCGACGTGATATGGAAGAACGTCACCGATACAAGCGCGCGCAATCGCTTCTGGAGCCCCACGAGCTCTTGTTCTCGCATTCGGCACGTGATGGTGACCCGAGACAACTCCGGCACGACCGTCGAGCGCACACAGAGCCCCGTGATGTTCTGGTCCGCATACCCAAACACGTCAGCGATTTGTGCCAGTGTTCCTGTATCACGGCAAAGCACAATGTGTCACAACTCAACTTCGCGCTAGAAGACAGCACAAGCAACACAAGGTTCGCACCTGGTCTGTTCACGACAAGCGCCGAGATGATTCGCTCGTCGTCCGCGGTCTCGCTCGTTGCTTTCGCCGATGAAGACGGTCCAGCACTCGAAGAGAAGCTGCGGGAAGACATTTGAACGGAGACGCAGCGACGGCATCGATGCGACGGCTCCGTCACGAGCGGCCATTGGCCCAGAACGCCCCCGACCCCGCGCCGCAGGACTCGCAGCGCGACCATCGCCATCAGTGAGTTGCTGCTGGTCAGTTCAGCGTTGAAATGCTGGCGTGAGCTCTATCCCCTGTATTCGCATATTCAACAAAATATGAAAGGCTGGCTCAGTTATGCAACTGCGCAGTACCTCAAGAGAGTGACCTGTTGCGATGACTTCACTGAAGCCTGCACTGATTTATGAAGCAGCAAGAGAAGGAAGCCTCATTTGGTATCTTTGCGACGTGAGACACGATCGCTGCTCTACTGCGTGGCGACAGCGACGATGAGTGACGAAGAAATGAAAGAAACCTCCCTCAGCGACGAACACGAAGAGATAGCGCCACCGGCTTCTACGTCCGATCGTCCATGGCAAATTAACGATATCAACATCGTTTTGCCCGCGAACGGCTGCCTGGGTCGTGGACTTAGCTCGGGAATTTGGACCATCAACGGTCAGATTAGTAGCAACAACGAAGAGCGACTCGGCGCGAAAGTGCTTGGCGCTGTGCATGACAAGCAGGGTGAAGACAAGGATCTGCGTCACACTTCGTTCCAGGGGTCTATCAAGGGATGGAAACAGCTCAACCACCCGCATCTTCTCACCCTGTACGGCACGACGCCAAACGTGTTTGTCTGCGAGCACGGCCAAGCTTTCCGCGAATACGTGACTGAGGGAAACAACTACAATCGCGTGTTCCGCGTGCTGTATGAAGTGCTGCTCGCACTGCTGTATTTGCACGAGCGCGGCTTCGCGCACAGCGCCATAGATCTTGACCACGTCGTGATCGGAGACGACCAGAAGGCCAAGTTGGTCATGGATTTCAAGAAGATTTGCGGATGCGAGCCAGGCACTGAGCCTCCGACAGTGGGGTTGCGCTCCGAGTTCCGAGAGGATGAGCGTCAGTTTTTGAAATGTCTTGAAGAAGCCATCGAGTGTGCGAATGTCAGACGATTGACAACGGACAAAGGCGTAAAAGCAGGCTGTGAAGAGCAGACTGAAAGCGAGCGTGCGGATGCAGCGGAAGCGCATTGTGGCAAGCCGACGCCCGTGCAGCAGTTGACGGGTGACTGGGATTCCAAAGTTCACAAAAAAGCTTGCCAATTCATTGGCAACCTCTCCAAAAGATGCGACGAACAAGAAGCGTCCACGCAGCTTCTTAGTAGTCTTCATAGCAAGTTTAAAGATTTGGCCGACGATGAGTGGGAGGAAGTTTACCAGAGGGAACGTCGTGAGAGAGCAAAGCGCGAGAAAGAAGGCGAGACGAAACAGTGCGAGGGAGAATTTCAAGAAATGGAGCAACCGTTTCAGCGACTGGACCTAGCGGGAGAAACAAACGAACACTAGCGAGGTGAGCGCGATATATTTGTGTTCGTGTGCGTCTACTCTGGGTGTGAACACGCGCGAGGGATTGTCAGCGATGGATGTCTTTTGTATTTTCTGTTTGGTTTGCTCTCTGCGTCTTTCTTTTCATTTTCGCGCTCTAGCAAACGTCAAGTGAATGTCACGCCACTCAGCCTTTGGATTGAACCATTCAAGCTCTGCTTCACCCACAGAGGGTATGGTGGGTACATCTGAAGCAGTCAACCCTCGGTGGGTACCGACAGACAAATGCACTTCACCCAGGCGTTGGTTGACATTACCGAGTAAACAGACTTGCAGCAAAGAGAGAGAGCTACAGTCGAGTTCCATGAATGACAACAATTGAAGGTGGCATTTTCGATGCACCAATTGAACAGCAACAGGTTGAAGCGGACGAAATAAACCGAAAAGCATTGTTAATGAACTTTTATCATTAATACACTTTTCGGCTTATTTCGAGAAACCCGATTGAGGTTGAGCCCAACATCGACTTTTAGAACGGTTCATTTTTGCATGGACTCCGGTGAATCCACTCACCATACTTCGCATGACGACGTAGAGCAAAACACTCGTATTATAGCATGCTTAGTACTGATAAGGGTGAGAGTGCATATCCACTTTTGTGGAGTGGCGCAAGGTTTCATGTGAACAGTGCAGCATCGGTAATTTTCTGATGCTCTGTCAGGATGCACAACATGCTAAGTAGGCACAAGAAAAACCTCTCGACGCTTGCATGTTCACTCTACAGTGAAGATGTAGGCGTCGAGAGGTTTTTCTCGCGGAGGAACTTGCACGGTTTAAGCTTACTGGACTCTCGTATGAAGGAGAGAAACTCGGTGAGTTCTTGTTGACTCGGACCGACAGCATCGAGAGAGCTTCGATGGGGTTTTGCTGAAGTAAACCCAATATAAGAAATATAGGTTTTAAAAGAAAAACCCACGACTCGATAAACTCAATGTTTTTCCGAGTTTTTCACCTGTGATACAAAATGCTGTGGGTGCGCAACTTTCACTTCTAGCACAATCTGGTCCCAAATTTCAATTGCTCGTGCAAAAAAAAAACTGCGTTCCAGTTATCTGACGCTTCACTATTTTCCTTTATTTGCACTTCAACGTCAGATTCCCCTCAGGATCCAGCTGAGCGAACGGTCTTTGCGCTGGTCACTGAACTCGGCTGACGTTCGTTTTTCGCATACTCAGTACCACGGACTCGCTTGCCTTTGCCAAAGATCCACCGCCACGTGCAGGCGGATGACTCGGATAAAGAGATGCTCTGATCAGCACCACAGACTCGCGTTTCGTCCAACACGTGCAACGATCCGTCCTCGCCCGCCAAGCGGACAGATGACGCAGTCTCTTGACACTCGACCCCCTTTACACATGCGCGACATGAGCCCAAGTGCAAGGCGCTCTCGGCAGCAGCAGCAGCCAACTGGGATGCGACCGCCAAACGTACAGTGACAAGAGACATGAAGCGCCGACGTGCTGTGTGCCCTTTTTCCACTGTGTGACCTGCAAAATCATCAAAAGATGCTGCAAAGAGCTTTCCATACACATTTATGACACTGCAGGCATAATGACGCATGTGATGGCAATAACCGAGCCAACGGATATTTTTAGGACCGAGTGTGGCCTGCCATCATCAAACGCGGTTGCGTCAATCTTTGTCTCACCGAGAAGTCCCAGTTGCTGATTGCTCTCCCCCGGCATTCACCCACGCGCAGACGGATCTAAGTACGGACGGGACCACGTGGCTCGCTGAGGCGTTTCGACTCGGGTGATTTCGGTCTCATGGCTCCTCTTGCGAAGGTCTCCGCAAGCAGCCGCGATGAGCTCCTTTCTAGACGCCTCACTTTCGATTTTCCCACCTCGAACACACAAGCCCTCCCTCCTCTATCGACAACCATGGAGTACTGCCACGAGCACATCCACAAGATCCAGAAGAAGCTCTCGGGCTCGGAGATCAAGATCCACAAAGCCGTCAAGAAGTTCATGGAGCTCCCAAACGTCTACGGCAACGCGTACGGCTTCATGGACGCGATCCTGCGCGAAAAATACTCGTGCGGCGAGTACCACCTGAGCGTGCTCATCGAGTTCTTCCGCGAGCTGCCAGAGCCAGAGCACAAGCTCGACGGCTGCCTCGTGCTGCTCCAAGTGGACGCGCAGATGCTCACGAGCAACCACCGCCACCACAGTCTCGCGCTCGCGTACTTCATCTACGAATTGATGGCCACGCTCGACCACACGCCGAGCAAGCCGCGCGTGGACCAGATGTGGTTCGAATGGTACGCGCCTGCGGTCCACGAGATCGTGTACGGCCACCCGGTGCAACTCGAGAGCATCACGCGCAACGAGCGTCTCTACTTGCCTGCTGACGATCTCAAGTACGACTCGGAGCGCCGCTTTGCGTTCACGTGGACGCAGCCATGGGCACCGAGCCGCGAGAACATCGAGGCGCAATGGCAGCTGCGTCCGGGCAACGACGACAAGACGTGGTTCTACCTCGTGAACGTCAAGTACCACGACGAGTACATCTACACGTCCGAGACGCACCACGACCACTGCCACCACGGCAGCCACTTTGCGTTCTCGCGCTGCGGCGGCAACCCGGAGGACAAGGGTCGCTGGGAGCTCCACTCGTTCAGCCGCGACGTGTTCGCGCTCTACAACCGCCAGTACGACGTGTACCTCTACGCGTCGGACCTGCTGCGCGACCAGGAGCGTCGCTTTGCGCTCACGGCGCGTTCCGATGCGCCGCTGCAGGAGAACCACAAGTGGTTGCTGCGTCCATTACCCGAGTTTTAGATGTGAGCAGTGACGTCACTGGTCGTACCTCATTCAGTACCTGGTTGTCTACGAATACACAAAGTCAGTACATCGCTCCAACGAGCCACCCAAAGTAAACACGTAAAGAATTGCAGTCGATAAATCTCAACTCTCTCAAAAAAAGTAGATGCTGAGATTACCCCACTGGGTAATTAGATTTATCGAATAAAGTCAACACAGACGCTGGTTGCTAGCATCCTACTTGGGATTAACCTGCTGTCTTTTCGATGGGAAATACCCGTTTGAAATGTGCCCAAACGTTTTAGGGGAAATTGAGTGGGATTATCCTGCAATTGAGCTGATGGGTCAATTCTCAGCACCTTCAAAGACCCACTCATGTCGATGGTCGGGAGTGCAGTCCCCTTTTCTGTGCGCAACAGAAACAAGTGGTCACTGATCGCGTTTCCCACTGAAAAGGGGACGCATGCACTGCGAAAATACCATTATCCCCTTTCTAGTAGTGGCAAACTAGACTCAGCAAACCGCTGAGCATTCCCACTCACCTCTTCGGACCTTCTAAAGTGGTCAGTTCTTCGAATAGCCCCTGTTTAGTCAGAGTGGCTGTTATCAGATCCATCGCGGGTGACAGTGCAACAGTGCTCGCAGAAAAGATGACTCGAATGGCAATCCTGCGCTTAATCCCTCTGTTCGCCATCACCTGAATCTCTTCTTTTGCGTGTGGCCTCGCTCTGATTCCAGTCCTGCATGCACCCACACATCCCACTCCGTGACTCGACGAAAAGCGGTCCAGATGACTGGACGTTGACGCGGGAGGAGGCAGTGGAGGTCAAATCGCTTTTCCAAGAGCTTTTTTCCTCTCTCACTTCTCGTTTTGCAGCGGCTGCCTTAAGTGTCCCTGACTTCCCAGTCTCAGCCACCAGCTCCTCATGAAGCTCTCGTGCTGCATCGCGCTTCTTGTCTGGGTTGCACTCGGCAACCCGGTTCACCAGCTTGCAGATGCCGCCACTGTGCCGACGTACTCGGCCAAGATCCTTGTCGACTCGGCGACGTCGGTGTGCTCCGTTCTCAAACCCACGGAGCTCACGCAACTGCATCGCGCAATCAAGACCCCGACGGATGTCGTTGAGCAATCGGTCGCCCGCCAGAACCGCGTCTCGAAAGAAGAGCTACTGCTTTTGCAAGACGAGCCAGAAGCGCAAAAAATCGTCGAGATCTTTGGAGGAAGCGCTCAGGTCGTCGATGCGCGGATCCTCGAGCGATGCGCAGATGCCAATCTCCGCGTTTCTTCATCTCTTCTTTCTACGGCTACCTCCAGCTTCCTTCGAGGCAGTGTCACTGTGCAGGAGGAGGATACGCCGGTGATCAAGAAGCTCGTGGACTCGGGGAACCCGTCGAATCGTATCGACGTCGTGTTCATGGGCGACGGGTACACGGTGGCCGAGGAGACCAAGTTCTTTGACGACATTCAGCGGTTGACGGACGAGATGTTCACGGGCGACACGTTTGCGCAGTACCTCCCACTGTTCAACATCTGGGCCGCGTACTTACCGTCCCGCGAATCGGGCATCGGCGTCGGCAGCGTACCCAAGGACACCGTGTTCGGCTTGTACCGAGGTATGCTGCATGTTTCTCATTTAGTAGTTCATAGGGGTGAATCTAACTTGGCGACTGTGTGCGTGTGCAGATGGGACGGAGCTTCGAGGTGTGTACGCGACCAATCCGGAGAAAGCACGCACGTTGTGCGCTTCCGTTGGCACCGATGCCTGCGATTTCCCTTCGCTGATCGGTAATGACGCCTTTTACGGCGGTCTTGGTGGCGAGTTTGTGATCTCGACGAGCTCCGTGAGCTCCGGGACGGTCGTGCTACGCCACGAAATGGGTCACAACTTTGGGTACGTTTAATTTCAACCGATCGATTCTTTGAGCGAGCGAATCTGAAACTGTTTCTCCCCCATTGCATTGCACAGCAACGTTGGCGAAGAATACGATGGTGGGTACGTGTACCGCGGTGCGAATTCCGTGCGAGCCGTGAATTCGGTCACGTGGAAGCATTGGCTCACGGAGCCGACCAAGATCGTCGAGCAAAAGGCGGCGCAGTTGTACCAGCGTCACATCTGGTATGACCTCAAGCAAGGCGCGTACAACATCACGTTCACGTCCACGGGCGCGTACAATCGGTCGTACATCTTGATCTCGGCGTCTGGTGTCGATACCGATGACTCGTTGCGCGTTGTGCTGGACGGCGTCCCACTCAACTGGACAACCAATGGCCTCAAGGACCGCACTTTCTACTCGTGGACAAACTCCACGAATGGGTTCTCGGCCGGAGCGCACACGCTTCAGATCCAGGGCGGAGGCTCGTTCGACGGTCCCATCATCAAGCAGCTCTGCAATGCCGTCATCTACGAGTACAAGGATGAGTCCGAGTACAAGCTCGACGACCCAGACTACATCGGCATCTACCCAACGTACGACATCAGCAAATCCAAGTCGTACCGTCCGAACAACGAGAAGTGCCTGATGCGCAACATGACGTCGAGTTCGTTCTGCGCTGTCTGCCAAGAGAACATGTGGCTCAAGTTTATGGCGCGCATTGAGTTTATCGACGACGTTGTGGTCTCCGGGAAATCCGTCGAGGTGAAGCTGATCCCGTTGGGTCAGTTGCGTCCAGCGACCGATGGTTTCATCAAATCGAACCCGAAGCTCGCTGCGGCCGAGAAATACACGATCCAGTGGTTGTACAACGGCAGTGAGGTCACGAAGCTCCGTGACCAGATCGCTGTGAATCTCACGGAAGAGGCCACAGGAGCCTGGACCGTACGTGCGGCGTTCACGACGCCGAGCGTGCGCTTGGATCCAAATGGCTACATGCAGTCAGAACGAACGTTCACGGTTTAAGCAAACCAGTTCCAGGTTTTGAAAAGGGACTTTCGTTTTTCGGTACTGTTGATACTTTGAATGAAGCATGTGGTCTACGGTGCGTGCATAATTCCGTCTCGCTCGCCTTCTCATTTACACAACGTAGTCCAAAGCGTTCCGTGTTCTCGGGGACGACCGTATTACGCCATGAAATGGACCACAACTTTGGGTGCTCAAACAGAGTCTCATGTTTGAGTCGTGAACGCAGTGACTGACATTTACCATTTTCTTCCGTCTGGCAGCCAGGTTGGAGAGGAATACGATGGCGGACAAGTGTGCTCTGGTGCGAACTCCGCGACGTTGATCGCGTCGGTGCCTTAGAAGCACTGGTTGGCCGAGCCAGGCAAGCTGGTCGAGCAGCAGTCAGCGTTGCTTTTCCAGAAGCATATCTGGCATGATCTAAAGCAGGGAGACTACAACGTCACATTCACATCGACGGGAGAGTACAGCCACCGGTACATAAAGATCTCCGTCTCTGGAACCGACACGAGTGATTCACCGAGTGTGACGCTCGATGGGAACCCATTGAGTTGGACATCGAGCGGACTGAAAGACCGCACGTTTTGCACATGGACCGGTCAGACAAGCGCGTTCTCTGCTGGCTCGCATACACTTCAAGTTCGCGCACGAAGGTCCTTTAACTCCGGTCCGATCGCCACTCAACTCGGTAGCGCCGTCGTGTGCGAATACAAAGGCGAAGACGCGTTCAAGCTCGATGACCGGGACTACATCGGAATTTACCCGACCTTCGACATTAACCGCGTCAAGACGTTCCACCCAGACAATGACAAGTGCGTGATGCGCAATGTAGTCTCGACGTCGTTCTGCAGCGTTTGCCAAGAGAACATGTGGCTCAAATTCATGGAGCGGATCGATTTTATCGATGATCTGATCGTCTCGGGGGCTCACGCGAGCGTGAAGCTCATCCCGTTGGCGCAACTGCGTCCAGCCACGGACGGGTTTGTCCTGACCAACCAAAACGTTGCCAATGCTGAGCGGTACGTGCTTCAGTGGCTGAGCAACGGCCACGAAGTCGTGCAATTTCGTGACCAAACCAACGTGGATTTGAGTGGCCAGGCTAGTGGGGTCTGGACCATTCGCGTGACCTTCTGCACGTCGATCGTGCGCTTGGATTTAGAAGGTTACATGCAATCCGAGCGAACTTTTACCATTTAGAAAAAGCAGTGCATGTGATCAACCAACAAATCGTGGTTATATTTACCAAGCTTCAGGACAATTCGACATTTCTCAAGAAAAGACAAGCGAGACCTCGTAAAAGCATAACTGCTTTAATTCGCCAACGCAGCGTCGTTTTCCAGCTAGCCAGCCCATCAATTGAACGCATTAGATCGTAAACGTTTTCTCCGAAAGCATGTACTTGTTCGGATCCAAGCGGACAGTTGGCGTCGTAAAGTTCGCGCGCACTGTCCACTGCCCTGTGGCCTCGCCTGTGAGGTCAACTTTGGTTTGGTCACGGAATTTGGTGACCTCGACGCCGCTCTTCAGCCACTGGATTGTGTATTTCTCGGCCGCAGCGAGCTTCGGGTTCGATTTGATGAAACCATCGGTCGCTGGACGCAACTGACCCAACGGGATCAGCTTCACCTCGACGGATTTCCCGGAGACCACAACGTCGTCGATAAACTCAATGCGCGCCATAAACTTGAGCCACATGTTCTCTTGGCAGACAGCGCAAAACGAACTCGACGTCATGTTGCGCATCAGGCACTTCTCGTTGTTCGGACGGTACGACTTGGATTTGCTGATGTCGTACGTTGGGTAGATGCCGATGTAGTCTGGGTCGTCGAGCTTGTACTCGGACTCATCCTTGTACTCGTAGATGACGGCATTGCAGAGCTGCTTGATGATTGAGCCCGTGAAGGAACCGCCGCCCTTGATCACAAGCGTGTGAGTTCCAGCAGTGAAGCCAGCAGTCGAGCTAGTCCAAGAGTAGAAGCTACGGTCTTTCAACCCGTTGGACTTCCAGCTCAGCGGCTTCCCGTCGAGTGTGACTGTCAGCGAGTCGTCCGTATCGACGCCGGATGCTGAGATCAGGATGTACCAGCGTTTGTACGCACCCGTTGAGGTGAACGAAATCGTGTACGCACCCTGCTGGAGATTGTACCAGATGTGCTTTTGGTACAACTGCGCAGCTTTTTGCTCGACCAAGGAGTTTGGGTTCGTGAGCCAATGCTTCCAGGTCACACCGCTCACGGACTTCACCGAGTTGGCACCACTGTACACTTGACCACCGTCATATTCTTCACCGACGACACCGAAGTTGTGACCCATTTCGTGACGCAAGACCACCGTTCCCGAGCTCACGGATCGCGTCGAGATCACGAATTCACCGCCGAGACCACCGTAAAAGTCGTCATTGCCAATGAGCGACGGGAAGTCGCACGCGTTCGTGCCAACCGAGGCACACAACTCACGCGCCTTGGCAGCATTGGTCACGTACACGCCACGCAGTTCTGTGCCGTCGCGGTACAGTCCAAACACCGTGTTCTTTGGGGTACCACCAGTTCCGATTCCCGACACCGTCGAGGGCAGATATGCCGCCCAAATGTTGAACAGGGGCAAGTACTGCGCAAACGTGTCACCAGTGAACATCTCGTTCGTCAGCCGCTTGATGTCATCAAAGAACTTTGTCTGCTCACTTGCAGTGTACCCGTCGCCCATAAACACGACGTCAATTCGGTTGGACGGGTCACCCGAGTCCACGATTTTCTTGATCACTGACGTTGCTTGGACCCCAATTGCTTCGACACCTCGTAGGGAGGGCTTTGGTGCTGCTGGCGCGGCCGGGTTGACGCCATTTGGGCAGCGCTCCAAGATGCGAGCCTCGACCGCACTGACACTTCCGCCGAAGATCTCGACGATCTTCTGGGCGTCCGTCTCATCGCCCAGCAGCAAGAGCTCCTCTTTCGAAGCGCGGTTCTGGCGAGGGACACTCTGCTCGAAGATGTCGGCCGGCGTCTTGATCGCGCGGTGCAACTGCGTGAGCCCCGTTGCTGTGATCACGGTGCACACGGTCGAAGCCGCGTCCACGATGATCTTGGCCGAGTACGTTGGGATCGCCGTCACTTGGTGGCTGCTGTCCCCAAGCGCACAAGCGACCAGGACGCCAGCAAACACAAAGCAGCTTGAGAGCTTCATCCTACGAAACTGGTTGACAACTTGACACTGCAAAATGAAAAGTGAGCCGTGTTGAAACTAGCGTAGGTTACAGAAGTTCATCCTTTGGCGCCACTAGCACCAGGGTTGGGTGTACTACTGGCCTCACACACTCATACTGAGGAGGTTGAAAGACTCTGCACACCCGCATTCTCTATCTCTGTTCCATTTCCTTTACAACTGAAGTGAGGATGCTGCTGAGCGCACCCAGTCTACGAAAGGAGCTGATCGTCTCCATCTGATTCGGCGCGATCTTTGGCCTTTCTCTGCGCGTGATTAGAAATCGGCAACATAAAAAGAGCTCTTCGTGTATTATATTCGACACATATGTGACTGGTCTAGCAATGTGGAACTGCTGGTAATTGATATATTGCTTTATACAAGAAAATGTGAATTGACAGTGATATGGATACGGATTTAGTCACGTGGGACGAGGATGGACGAAGCCATATCTTCGTTGCTGATCCGCTTGCACTTGGGTGGCGCAGTGCTCTTCTGTTTTGTTTCCCAGGTGCTTCCTGTCGTGTGGTCCTTGCTCAGAACAGAGAATGCAGCTGGGACTTCGTCATAGCCTCGTCCGATTCCATAGATCGACGTAGATCCCGTTCTCAGACGATTCCACATTTTTTAATTGTGCGTTGGAGCGCGCACACATCACCAAACAACAGATGCATGGAGCTGCAAACGTCAACCGCGCCACGCGCGATTTGATTAGACGCTTTGGTTGCCTACAGGGTCGCGTGCACAAGCAGAGCGGAGGCTGCCTACTAATCAGTTTCAGCTACAACGCTTCGGGAATGCAGAATGTTGATTCTCAGTCTGATTACGATGCGGGGATTCGATCGCGTGATGTGTAGTAGCACCCTCGCCATCCAACAGCATGTCTTGATCTTTCACGTGCGTTTGAAGTCGGACTCTTGACTCTGTGACCCACTTCCCATTTTGCAAGCCAATGGTGTCGCTTCGGTTTGTCAAGCCACTCGGGCTTCTGGCTGCTTGCTTCGCGCTGGTTGCCACGCCAGATACTACAAGCGCGTTGGATACGACAGTCTCCAGGACCTATTCCGTCAAAGTGCTGAAGGACGAGTCGTTGGCGTCGTCTTCGCTGCAGAAATGCTCTTTGATCTCCCCGTTGCAGGAGACGCAAATTCACCGCCGCGTGCAGAACCCTGACGATATTTACGTGGAGCGCACGATTCGCCACAACCGCAATGACCTGAGCGAACTCGAGAAGATTCCACGCGATGCAACCAACCAAGTGTTTCTCGAGATCTTCGGTGCCTCGGAGGATACCGTCGCGACTGCTGTCCGAGCTCAGTGTCCAAATGGAGTGATCGAATCTGGCCCCATCGCATCTATCCAAGAAGAGCGCGCCGGACTGTTGGCAACAACGCCGATCATCAAGAAGATCGTGGACTCGGGGGATCCAAGCAACCGCATCGACATCGTGTTTATGGGTGACGGGTACACGACAGCCGAGGAGACCAAGTTCTTCGACGATATCCAGCGTTTGACGAACGAGATGTTCACGGGCGACACGTTCGCGCAGTACCTCCCATTGTTCAACATCTGGGCGGTTCTCTCTCCTTCGGCAGTGTCGGGGATCGGAACTGGCGGAACCCCCAAGAACACCGCGTTCGGACTCTACCGAGGTTTGTGCGCAGTCATGCAGTATTCTATTTTTCTCGCTTTGAGGGTGGACTCACTTTCAACTCTGTTATCTCTTCCGTAGACGGCACGGAGCTTCGTGGTGTCTACTGCAACAAGCCAGCAGAAGCCCGGCGTGTGTGTTCACTCGTGGGGACTAACGCGTGCGACTTTCCGTCGCTGATCGGCAATGACGACTACTACGGTGGACTCGGCGGTGAGTTCGTGATCTCGACCCGTAGCCCAACGTCGGGCACGATCGTGCTGCGCCACGAGATGGGGCACAACTTCGGCAAAGTCGGCGAAGAATACGACGGTGGCTCGGTCTACTCGGGTGCGAACTCAGCAGCGTCGCTGTCCGCAATCACCTGGAAGCACTGGCTCACGAACCCAAATACCATCCGTGAAGAAAAAGCGGCACTCACCTACACGAACCACATGTGGTACGATCTCAAGAATGGCCCGTACAAGATCACGTTCACGGCGACGGGGACGTACAAGCGATGGCTTCTGGTGATGACGGCATCGGGTGCCGCCACAGACGACTCGCTGGCGATCACGCTGGATGGCAGACCCTTGGCGTGGAAGTCCAGTGGCGTCAAGGATCGCACATTCTACACGTGGGAGAATCGAACCCATGGATTTTCCGCGGGCAAGCACGAGATCGTGGTTACGGGTAAGGGTCCGTTCAATGACAAGATCATCCAGCAACTCTGCTCCATCGACCTGAACGAGTACATGGACGAAAACGAGTTCTTGATGAACGACAACAACGCCATCAGCGTGTACCCGACCTGGGATGGGAACAACCGCAAGAGATTCCGTCCCAACAACGAGAAATGCTTGATGCGCAACATGCTCTCGACGCAGTTCTGCAGCGTCTGCATTGAGAACATGTGGCTCAAGTTCTTTGAGCGTATCCAGCTCATCGACCAGGTCGTTGTGACCAACTCCACGAACGTCGCTGTCAAAGTGATTCCATTGGGCCAACTGCGTTCTAATCAAACGCTTGCGGGCAACGAGACACTCACTGTGACGTGGCTCAAAGGAGGTGTTGAGCAGACAAAGTTCCGCAATCTCTTCGAAGCGAACCTCGCGAGCGCCACGGGTGGAGCCGCCGGCCAGTGGACCGTTCGCGTGAAATTCCAGACGCCAGCCGTGCGACTCGACCCGAACAACCTCTTACAGAGCGAGAAAACGTTTACGATTTGAGACTTTTCCCAGTTGGTGGATTCGGTTGCTTCAAATTTGTTATCAATTTCGTTTCAAAGTTTTTGCTGCCTTGCAGACTTGTAAAGCTGATCACCAAGCCTAGCATTTCCAGCTTTCATTTCGATTAAGTGCCAACCGTGTTTTTTGCTTCTGCCATCATATGTCTGCATAAATCTTCAGATCTTCTACAAAGCGACAATGCGCCACTTGCTCGCATCTGGCGCAGTTTGTGCAGCAAGATCGTGGGGCAGAGCGAGAACGAGACGACGGTCCGCGTCCTGTTCTTCGTCCGATGCGAACAAGTAGGCATTTCGCGCGGCGTTGTACAGCACAAACACATCTCGCGCAGTCGCACGCAGTTCCCACTGGCCCTGGTCAGGAAGCCCCTCGCACCATGAGAAGGCATAGTCTCGGACAGGCGCTTCACTCTCCGGGATCTGGACATCCGCTGCGTACACGTACTCGTTTGGATACTTGGCGTTCACGAGGTAGAACCACGTCTTTTCGTCGTTTCCGGGCACGAACTTCCACTGGGCTTCCAACTCGTCCTTACACGGCTTCCATTCTTGCTTCCAGGTAAACACGCGGCGTCGCTGGTGGTCGAACTTCAGATCGTCCATCGGGGAGTACATGATCTCACGGTTCACAAGCGATTCAATATGGAGTGCATGACCCAACACAAGCTCATGCACCGCAGGCGTGAACCACTCGTACCAGAACTGGTCCACGCGCGGTCGCAAGGGCGAATGCTGCAATTTCTGCTTGAGCTCGTAGATTAAGAACGGGAGCGCAAAGCTGTGATGACGGTGGTCGCTCGTACCCAGCAATGTGTCTACCTCGTGCACGATCCAGCACGCATTGAGCTGGTGGTCCGGGTTCGGCAAGCCTCGGATGAACTGCAGCAGCACCTTGAGGTCGTACGTCGACTGCTTGTATCCAGCACGCAGGATCGCATCGAGGTACGCGGGGCTGTTCGCCTGCACGTTCGGGAGCTGCAGGAACAGATCCACAGCGGCGCGCGAGGATGGCGGCGACGACGACGAGCCCCCTTTCTTGGTCAGCAGCTTCTGGATCGCCTTGATCTCCTTGGCGCAGGCTGCCGCGGCCATGGCTGCAGTAGTGTGTGCGAGGAGCTACGAATCGAGCACTGGCAGCGCATTGTTGTTGGGCTCCGGTGTGTGCGCAATGTGGGACGTGTGTGGCACCTGATGCTTTCGTGACAGCTTGTCTCAGGACATTTTTTTGATTGATGATTTGCAGCCGCTGGACTAGGACGAGTTAAAAGGGATATCCTGTATTAGATGTGTGAGTTGCTGCTAAGTGGTGCTGTTTGGTTTATTCAGAAGATATCTGATGATGTAAAAAATCAAATTATGAAGGATACCTGAGACACAGGGAATGAACTGAATCTTCAACATGTCGCACTTGGTCTTAACAGTCCACACAGTGTACCCATATCGAGGGCTCATTTCGTTTTTGAAGGCTGCGGCATTCTTTATCTTTATAAGGTGAGGTATATTTAGGTTCATCGTCGTGACCTACAATGTCCATTCTCCTACCTACTCTTCATTACGAATTTCATCTAGGAGTGTAAATGTGTCTATAGCGCGGATTGCACTAGATCACTTCTAACTGCTAAATAATCTTTGACCAGGATGGCATGTTCTCTTGGTCCTATGTGAGGCTGCCTTGTGTTGTCCAATGACCTTGTGTCTTCCGAACTTCGCATAAGCCAATGCATGACGTCGTTGTCAAGATCCTGGGTGAGATTGTTGAAAGCAGCTCGATGAGTTGGGAAGCGAACCTGCGTTGAGGTTCTGGTGTCCATGACTAGGTTGGCGGCTGAGTCCGCCATCTTGTTGAAGGCACGGTAGTGATGGTACCATCCTCGGATGTCGATGCAATCCATGTGTGAGAACGCATGCGTTGCGGCAGAATATGACAGCTGAGATAATTCTCATCCCCGGGATCTTAAACTTTAAGTTCAATAGATTCTTTGTCATCCCATGGTTCTTGATTGGTTCTTGCTCGAGTTTTGGGGCTTGGTATTGCGTAATCTGTGGTGTAGACCGCAAATTTCGCAATGGCTGCGGCATTCATATGAACGTGCAATTTAGGCTTTTGCCACCATGCGATGAGTGAATTGCATTAAAACACTATCAGCCAACACAGGAGACCCTCAAATCAAATCCAAACGAGAAGCGCCTCGGTCTGCTTGGAAAGCGGTGTAGTATTACTGCATGACTGGAGCGATAATTGAAGTGTCCACACAAATAGCAGCCACAGAGGAATTCATTGCATTCCTCGATGTCACAGCAGAAAGCACAAATAACCTGGAACGCGTGATTCCTTTGCTGTTTGAAGCATCAGACCTAAAGATGGCCAAAATGCGGCGCCAGCGAAGAGGTGATGAAACAGGTGCACGGCTGTTATTCTCGCGATAAATAACTCAGCTTTTCATCTTTTCGGTAATGCATTTTTCTCGGCATATGCGTAAAGCTTAAATGACAATAAGGTGAGGTATATTAGGTGCATCAACGTGACCTACAATATCCATTCTCCTGAATACTCTTCTGCGGAATTTCAACTAGGAGTTGATGCTGAATGCAACTGCGCTCCGGGACTTCCCACAAATGTTAAACAGTTATGTGCGGCGCTCAGCAGTCAATGTGTCCCCCACCTCACTGTCTGACGGCTACAAAGAATCGACAATATAACCATTACAAATCACAATATCGATCGGAGCTAACTACGCAGCGAGTGTGGAGCTGGCTTCATTGAGCGTGGAGTTGCTTTCAGCGAGTTTAGAGTTGCTTTCAAAGCAAGGAGCTTTGAAAGCAGTTCCGCATTTACTGCAGTAGTTGGCAGAAATTGCAGCTATGTCACCGCAGTTTTGACAGGTGTGCAATTTCTTCTCTTCCTCGGCAAGCTTCTTCAGCGCCTTGACGGCATAGTCTAGAGACCCTCGCTCCTTGTGATTCACTCTGGTGATCGCTTCCACCAACTCCCACTCGTTGTCAGTGAACCCAGTCGGGCGTGAGTGAGCGTTTCCATCGTTGAGGTAATCCAGGATTTCGTCGTCGCTCAGCATTCCCCACGGAGCCTCACCACTCACAGCCTCAATGATGCACATCCCAAACGAGTACACGTCAGACTTGAATTGCGGGGTCGAGTTGTCCTGGGTCAGACCTTCTTGACATTCGAGCGCCTTCCAGCGCACTGCGTCGGTCTGCGCCTTCGCACTGAGCGCCACCGACTGACTTCGGATGAATGCGAACCCAAAATCGCAAATCTTGACCTTGCCGTCGTTGCCAATGAGGATGTTGTTGCACTTGAGGTCGCCATGGACCACCCTTTCAGAATGCAAGTAGCTGAGACCTTGAGCAGCTTCGAGGAAACGTGTCCACAGGTAGCGCCTGTTCTCGGGCTTTTGAAAGTACGTCACAAAGTTGCCATTCGTGCAGTACTCGCTCACGAAAAACATCGGCGTCGACACATGACAGGCGCCAAGTAGTCGGAGGACGTACGGATGGTTCAGTTTCGACCAAATCTCTGCCTCTCTAAAGAACGCTTTCTCGACCTCGTCATTCTCCAGAAGTAGACGCTTGACAGCCACATCGGAGCCCTTCCACTTCCCCTTGTGCACCGTTCCATACGAGCCTTCATCAAATTGTTCCTCGTCACATTTGACGCGGTCGCTCGGAAAATACCAAGATGGAATCTTGTTGACCTTGGATCTGGACGTCCTGACCACCGAATGGAACGTTTTGCGGATCAACGCGATATGCTCCGCAGAATACTCGGACGATAGCTGCGCGTCATTGCTGTCGATCACATACTTCATTTGCGTGAGCGCTTCGACCAACGCTCGTCCTCGCATCTCGGAAATGATGACTCGGTTCTGGCTTGCGATCCGTTTTAGCGTGTTGAAGTGCTCGCGTTCATTTTCGACGTACTTGGAGCGCCACGCAGCTGCCTCGCGTTCATTTTCCTCGGCCTTGACTCGCCACACTGCGGACTCCGCGATGTGGTTCAGGTTTAGCAATTGGAACAGCGAGTCGATATTTGTGTGAAACTTGAGAATCTCTTTCTCGACTTGGTGTCGCGCGAGCAATCGTGCCAGAGTATTCTTATTCTTGTGCTCGAGCATGAATCGTTGCAGCTTGGAGATCTCTTCTCCGAAATGCGGTAACACTCCATTGTGGCGCAACACTCCTACATCTTCAATCTCCTGAATCTTTTCGTACAGGGCTCGCATTCGTTGTGTCACTTGATTGCAAAGATCCTTGTTCTCTTTCATCTCTATGCAGAGGCTTGCCAACGTGGTCAGTGCGACGGCAATGGTTGTACCGACACCAGGTACAACGAAGTCGAGCAGCAAGACCGCGCCTTTGCTTACTGTTCCAATGACCTCGACTTCACTCATATTTGTTGGAGTTTGCCGTCAGGGGTCTTGGAACTCGGATTGGTGTGCTCGAACGCGTCGGAAGAAGCAAAAGCGAAAATGAAAGAGAGCGATCGATTGTGAGACTCGCAAGCAAAATGCTTTCCTCACCTGTCCAGCAACCCAGGACACCCACCCACTTCCCCCCACATCTTTGGATCTTTCCCTCGCAGCGATTAAATAAAGAGGAACTTGAACAAGAAGGAACACCGCTTGACATTTCTATTAACCCAGTCTGTCGCGGTGTCCTTTCGTTTTTCGGTATGCTGGCTATGTATTGCGTTGGGTTCGTCCAGTCATGTGAAAAGATTCGCCATGTTCGTTTTATTTCATGTGAGATTGTTCGTCAAGCTCATTTCATTACTGTCACTCTGTCACGATAAAACACACCATGATACACAGGATCCGCAAACCTATGTAGGATTGTGGAAACACTGTCTGCTTTTGAATTGGATCTCGGCTGTAAGCCATTGCCAAGAATTGGGTGGCACTTCGAAATATTTCCAAAGATCTTGTGCTTGGGCAACAAAACAGCTTTTCTCGAGAATCAAAGAAAAATCCAGTGGTTCTATCTGCGCCAGAACGAACCCCAAACGAAACGAACCAGGTTCACCAGCCTTCCAGGTTCCCAAAAATCCGAAGGAAAAAAGACGAAACGGTGCACCATTGGTCGTTGAGGTTCGCAATTTAAAGTTTTCTATTAATAAGTTCAATTTTAGAAAAATCTAAGAGACCAGTGAGGTTTAGGGTGCCCGCGGTTAACGAGCGGCGGAGAACGCTCCCCCTCCACTCGATCTCAGGTCCGCCTCCTCCGCTCGGGGTCTTTGCCTTCGTGGCAGCTGCTGGGCGTTCCATTTTCCATCTCGGAGCGCCTCATCTCCAAACTGGCCACTGGCGTACCCTCCCTGGGCACCCTGCGTAACCGTACCCATACTGTGTGTCCAAAATAGCATCGATCGGTGTAACCCGAGCCCTGACCGAAACGTCACAATTACCACCCACCCACCCCTCCCCTTCACCAGATGTGAAATCGTCCTCGATTTCTGTGTCGACTTGCCACAGCTGTTTGAATTGTTGCTGGCTGCATCAAGGCGTCACACTCGCTCTTGGCCAGTCCAGTAGTACGATCCCTTACTAGGTTGCATACTTGCCGAGGCTATCCTTTGCCAAGCGTCGCGTCCTCGGCGAACCAGCATCCATTCGTACAATGGAAGAAAGCTTGCATGTCTTGTTCCTTCTGGACCCTCGCACCGCCAGAGATCGTCGTCATCGCGCGCCGTCAGCGTACCACAGAACTCTCGTCGCTCTCGGCACGCACTGGGCACTTGGTCGCGCTCGCGCTCTTCTTGCAACTCCTCGAGCAAGCCAGCGGCACACCGCTCCAACCGCTCCGTTAGTTGGTTGTACTGGATCAGAAAGGAGTCTTACATTGTTCTATCGTCACTACCATCCAATTCGCGGACGAGAGAGTTGTTGTAGCCAACCGCTTCACCAACTCGCGCTGCCCCCCCCCCCACCCCGCTGTATTGGACTAAAACCAGCCATTACATGAAGGTGGATCTGTCCTCAGATCTAGTGTGGAACACACCACCTTCAGCGTGCATTGTGGAGACACAAATAACAAAGGGATTACAGTAATACAGTCCCCATATGCACATGTGACGTCAGAAGATGACGTCACGAGTGTTCTCTGTGCTGATCAGTGCAGAATGTTGTTCTCATGTACTAATCAGTACTGAGTAATGACATCCATGTACTAATCAAGTACTGAGTGATGGTTCCTGCTTGGGAAACTGGACTGGCGACGAGACCGACGTGTCTCTGCCGCCTGAAGTGAGTGGCGCGAGCCAATCACTTTGCAGGGATTTTAAACAAGACTTGAAGTTCAAGCTTCTAGAAGATCCCGTAGGTTCAACCTCAGTGTACCCAAGGTTTTATATATCAGATTCATAGGTTTTATTGTGTATGTTTAGGTTTTAGTTATAAAACTGTAGGAGCCCTTGGGGTTCATTTGTAAGTAGCGACAGGAACCATAACCATTTAATTCAGTTGCAAATTTTCCTCCAAGCCCTCAAGTCTTCTTCCTCCCTCCAAGTCGGGAGATCGCTTCCTCTGGCACAAGCGTGTGTGCCGTGTTCGAGGGACTGTTTGGAACAGCGCCCTCTTACACCTGATAGCAATTCGAGCGGTCCTTCCAACGACCCAGTGAAGTGAAGAGGTTTGACGGCGCGGCTTTAAGCACGTCGAGCATTCCTGTCCAAGACCCTGCGAGCATCCTTGTTCGGAATATGGATGCTACAGGAACCCCACTCGATCCAGCAGTACCGGAAACTGTCGAGTTGACTATTGAGGGTTTCCCTCATTTGTCTTCTCATGAGTGGATGGCGCTTGAGCGCATGCGAGATGTCATCGGAGAGGCTGCCGTGGTCAGTCTGCTTCGATCGGCGTCTCCGGAGGACCAGAAGAGCGCGGTGGTCAGCTTTCATGCACCACGAGATCATGTCCTCCCGGAAGCAGGTCGCAACCCCTGTTTCCTCAATCAGGACGGTGCCACTGAAGCTTGACGTCTCTCCGTATCGCGGCGGAGAGAACGAACCCTCTCACGATGGTTCGTCGAGTTGGATGCAGCGATCACTGCAAGACAACTGCGAGACCCTTCGCAGCAAGTGTTGTTTGCAATGTCCAACCTTGCGGGTCGTGCGAAGAGCTGGGCGTATGGCAAGCGTTTAGTGGATCTAAACTGCTTCCCCAGCTACGACCACTTCAAGACCGAACTCAAGAAGGCGTTTGAACCTCCACAGAGTGAGTTCCGTGCACGTGCTGAGTTCCTCAAGCTTCGTCAAGGCCGTTTCGACCTTCACTCGTATGCACAACGTGCTCGTTACTTGGTGTTGAGCATCGTTGACGAGCCGATTGACGTTCCGACGCAAGTCGTGACGTTCATGACGGGTCTGAACGATGGTCCGATTCGGAACCAACTGTTCCGCGAGTATCCCAAGACGCTGGACGAAGCTATCGAACGTGCGATGCAAGAAGAGTTCAGCATGAAGCAAGCGAAGTTCCATGGGTTCACGTCAAGACCAATGCGGCAATCAAATGCCGTGCATGATGGTCCCGAGCCCATGGACATCTCGTACATTTCCACGCCTGGAAATGAACGTCCTCGCAACGATGGGAAGTGTTTCCGTTGCGGAAAGCCGGGTCACATTGCCCGGAACTGCAAGGTGTCTTTGCCAGGTCGGCAAACGACACAAGGTGCTCGTTCGAACAACCACGATCGTTCTTACGGTCGTCGGTTCGAGCGGTCACCTGGGCCAAAAAACGGGAATGGATAGTAGGGGCGGGGCCTCCTACTGGCCCGGAAAAGAGGACTGTGGACGTTGTGGAGACACAGGACTCTGGCCCCCATGTGCATCAAGCACACGCAGTTTCCACTATGAGTGAGAAGAGTGTCAGTCAAACGTCAAGTTTGATCGTTCACAAAGTTCATGTAGACGGTATTGCAACGCCTCTACGAGTTTTGGTTGACACTGGTGCGTCGAACAACTTTGTTCGAAATGAAGTGATCGTCAGGCATGGTGTCTTCGTGCCTGATGCGTATGAAGAGAAGACAATGATTGTCCGGTTGGCAAATAGGTCAACTGTGAAGATGCCGAAGCGCGTGGTGCGCTTGGCAATCAAGTGTGAAGATTTCCGAGGTGAAGACGAGCTTATTTTACTCGACCTCGATGACAAGTTTGACATCATCCTGGGAATGCCGTGGTTGAAGCGTTACCAACCTAGCATTGACTGGATGAATATGAAGATCTCCGTTGGCAAGTCACGCGATGTTGACTTGTGCTGCACAACAACGGATGAAGTGGTATGGGTGTACACATCTGTGGAAGAGATCCCAGATGGCCCTTGTGACATTGCGGTGTGCAATGGCCCCCCATGTTCACAAGTGGTACCCATTTTGAAGAAGATGAACGGAGGTGGAGCAGTCAGGCGCCAGAAAAAGACTGTCTCCTTTGCCATCGACGACGAGAAGGATCGCGATGGCGTTGACAAGAGTGAATGGAAGTGGAACAAACACCCTTCCCAATGCAAGAAGAAGACCAGCAAGAGAAGTGTTTCGTCAAGAGTTTTGAGTTCCCCTGGTCAAGGTACAAGTGGTGATGACGAAGGGAGTGTCCAAGCACAAGACATTCCAAGCGAGTTTGTGGATATCGCGGTCTACAATGAAGAAGGTGACGTGGATGTAATCCGTCACGTGAAGATTGGAAATCCTCCAAGTTCAGTCGAAGAGTTGATTTCCTTGCCATCGATGAGCAAGAAGACACTGGAGCGCAGCCTAGCGAGAGGCGATATTGCGCAGGTGTGTGTGATCGTCGAAATGGTCGACGAAGGCTTCGTCAACACAGCATCGAGTGCGGATGCAGATGTGTTGGACGAAAAGACACGGAAGGAAAGGTTCGAGGAACAGTCGTGGGACGCCCTCAAGAAGAACCCCGTGTATGCGCTTGCCAGGGAATATGAAGACATTTTCCCTGACAAGGTGCCGGACGAATTGCCATTCGGCAGAGGCATTCGTCATGAGATTGATGTACTTCCTGGCACGAAGTACTGCATCACAAGACAGTGGCCGTTGCCAAAGGAACAAGTCGAGGCGATCGACGAGTTCTTTGCGCAACGTGCTAAGGCTGGTCATGTGCGGGAGAGCAAGTCTCCGCATTGCAGCCCCACTTTCTGTGTGAAGAAGGTAACTGGAGGTTGGCGCATTGTTCACGCTTTCAACAAGCTGAACGACGCGACAATTCCAGCCCAGACTCCGGTTCCACGCAAGGACATGATCCTTGATGGAATGGTTGGCAGCGCCATCTTTAGTGCTACCGATCTGAAAGATGGGTCCTATTAGATTCGAATGCGCGAAGACGATGTTCCACTAACCGCAGTGAGTACCCCGAGTGGTATGCTGTGGGAATGGTTAGTGATACCACAGGGACTGAAGAATGCTCCTGCGACCTTCAATCGAATGGTCACGAACGTTCTTCGTCCTCTGCGAACATTTGCACCAAGTTACTTTGACGACATTTTCGTTCATAGTAAGGCTACGAATGGGAAGTCTGATGTCGATGTTCATCTCGATCATCTCCGTCAAGTTTTCCAGGTCATGCGTGAGAACAAACTCTACGCAAACTTGAAGAAGTGCATGTTCTTCGCCCCCGAGATCCCTGTTCTCGGTTGTTTTGTGGGCAAGAGCGGTGTTCGAGTCGATCCGGAGAAGGTCAAAGCTATTGACGATTGGCCAGTGCCAAAGAACGTCAAACAGCTGCGACAATGGTTGGGTTTAGCCAACTACTTGCACAAGTACACGCGCAATTACGCAGCGTTGGTGCAACCCCTCACACAGCTCTTGAAGAAAGACGTTGAGTGGAAGTGGTCGAAAGACCATCAGACGACATTCGAAGAAGTCAAGAAGAGTCTTCGAGAAGCTCCTGTATTGGCTCTGCCAAACCACGACAAGCCGTTCCACGTCGTCTGTGATGCGAGCGACTATACCATCGGTTGCGCCTTAATGCAACACGATGATGAGGGTCACGAGCGAGTTGTGTCGTATCAGTCACGACAACTCCGACCCGCAGAACGGAACTACCCAGTTCATGACAAGGAACTTCTGGCGATGAAGTATTCTTTGGTCAAGTTCCGTGTGTATCTGCTTGGCGAGGAGCGCTTTGCTATCTACACTGATCACGCATCTCTGCGTACGGCAGTGGAGACTCCTCATTTGTCGCAAAGAATGGCGAGATGGTTCTCCTTCTTTGCAGAGTACAACTTTGTTGTACACTACAAGCCAGGCAAGACGAACATCTTAGCCGATGCGCTGTCAAGACGTCCGGACTACGATCCGAAGACCAAGAGTGAAGACACGGACGGAGCGTGTCGACTCTGTGAAGGTGTTCAAGCGATCGCAGTGCAAGCAACGACTACTGTGCGAGAAGAGATTGTCGAAGGGTACAAGTCTGACGAAACATGTCGGGACTTGTTGAAGTACTTCAAGGACCCTTCCGACAAAGCACTGCAAGGTCTTCCGTCGCGCACAAGATCGCGAGTTCACCGCTTCCGAGTATACAATGGGTTGTTGTACTATGCGGTCGAACAAGGGGATACAGCAAGGGTTGTTGTTCCCAACGACGAAGGTCTGCGCCATCGACTCTTGTATGAGTACCATGACAGTCCTTCGGGTGGCCACCTCGGACGTGAGAAAACGTTTCTCAGTCTTTCCCGGGATTACTACTGGCCACACATGTACAAGTGGGTACGCAAGTATGTGAGGACTTGCGAGGTCTGCCAACGAGTGAAACCCTCTGGTTCCACGCAGGCACCACTTCGTTCATTGGCTGTCCCATCGGACAGTTGGAAGTCTGTGAGTATGGATTTCATATTCGGACTTCCACGTGACAAACACGGACGCAATGGCATCCTTGTGTTTGTGGACCGATTCAGCAAGATGGTCCATCTTGCGCCTGTTTCGGACAAGATCTCAGCGGAAAAGACTGCCAAGGTCTTTGTAGACGTCGTATTCCGTCTACACAGACTACCGGTCGAGATCGTGTCTGACCGTGACACCCGTTTCACGTCCAAGTTCTGGCGTGCACTGTTCGGACTTCTGGACACCAAGTTGTCCATGTCAACAGCGGCACACCCTGAAACGGACGGTCAAACAGAGCGAGTGAATCGTGTCCTCGAAGACGTGTTGCGCAGTTACGCAACGTCTTTCAAAGAGTGGAGTGAGTTTCTCCCTCTTGCCGAGTTTGCGTTGAACAACTCCACGCATGTCTCGACAGGTCACTCTCCATTTTATGTGAACTATGGCATTCACCCTCGAGTGCCTGCTTCCATAATGGGTGAGGTCTCTACCTTAAGTGGGGAGGGACTCCGGCTCACGGAAACAAGCCGAAGTCGTCTTACGACCTGAATGCTGCTTCCGAGTTGAAAGCCAATTTTGACTCGATGAAACCCCTCGACGACCTAACAAGTCGTGAAGAGCAGCAAGTCGATGACTTTATCGTGAGGAGACAAGCCGTTGTGAGGTTTGTTCGAGACGCAATCGCGAAGGCTCAGGATCTGCAAAAGGAACAAGCAGACAAGAGCGGAAGGAAGAACAAGCAAGTTTACAAGATCAATGATCTTGTATTACTTAGCACGGCGAACCCGCCTGAACATGCAGTGTCCAACTTGGGAAGCTCGAAGCTTCTGCCAAGGTTCATTGGACCGTTCAAGGTAGTGAAATGCAATGGCGATGCCTACACGCTAGACATACCTACACGCATGCGTCTACACCCGACATTTTATGTGGGTAGACTAAAGCCTTACCTTCCAAGTGGATCTGCGGATCCTACGAGATCTCCCGCAAACGATCGAGCTGATCGTGAAGCTTCTCCACTTGATTGCGAAGAGCAAACAGCTCATCGCTCTGGAGATTCTTCTCGGCGTACAGGAGTTGCAGGACGTCGAAGGATTGGTCCTTCATTGTCTCCAACGCTTGAAGGCGAGAATGGTACTCACCACGAAGTACCTCGAGAGCCGAACCTGCCTCTCCCACAGAGCGCAACAGGCGATCGTGAGCCAACTCACGAGACTTCTCGTTCTTCTGGAGTCGAACAAGTTCGTCCTGAACCTGTTGGAACCGTTGCTCGTAACGGGACTCCAAAGCCGAACACTGGGCAGAACCTTCTGTCAGATCGTCGATCTTCGACTCATGATCGGCGACAAGGTTCTCGAGACTCTCGCAGTATTCCTCAAGCGTCGAACAACGCTGCTGCAGCGCCTCGATTTGCCCACGATGAGCACTCTTCCACTTCCAGAGCCGCTCAATCGTTTTCTCGTTCAGCCCCACCCCCGTTGTTAGACTCTCAGGGAGAGCATCGCTGGGTGGTTGAGTCGATTGTTGATCATGAAGATCGACCGACTCATCGTCGAGGAAAGAAGCGGTTGAACCATCAACGCTTCAACAGAGTTCGGTGGCGTGGATATCCACCGAGCTCGGACACGTGGGAGCCTCGTCAGACATTGGAGTCTGATGTTCCCGACGTGGTCCGCAGCTATGAGAACTGCTTGTAGCGTCGCCAGGGGCGACACTACGACGACCAGAGCTAGGATTCGCTCTGTCGTCAGCGGGAGTTCTTCTTTGGGCACGGGCATTGCCACGACGAAGAAGACGCTCCATCTTGTTCTCGTTCTCAAGACGAACAAATGTTCGCCATGAGTCTCGCTGAGCTGCGATGTGTTGGTTCGGATCATCGCGATCGTTGATCCGACGCCAACTGAAGAACCGCTCCTTGTAGAACTCGAGCTCCCCCTTCTTCTTCAGAATGGGAGAAATGTCGAAGAGTTCTGGAGCTGTCCGCTGTCGCTTGGACGACGGACGTTCTTCACGGTTCACTTGGTCGCTTGGTCGCTTGGTCGCTTCATTGCCAATTGCAAAGTGAACTGCTCCGAAAGGTCTGCAAAAGTACGCAAGGTACTTGTGACTTTAAGGGGATGATGTAATGGAATGGGCTATAACCAGCCATTACATGAAGGTGGATCTGTCCCCAGATCTAGTGTGCCACACACCACCTTCAGCGTGCATTGTGGAGACACAAATAACAAAAGGGATTACGGTAAGACAGTCCCCACATGCACGTGTGACGTCATTCGATGACGTCACGAGTGTTCTCTGTGCTGATCAGTGCAGAATGTTGCTCTCATGTACTAGTCAGTATAGAGCGATGACATCCATGTACTAATCAAGTACTGAGTGATGGTTCCTGCTTGGGAAACTGCACTGGCGACGAGACCGACGTGTCTCTGCCACCTGGAGTGAGTGGCGCGAGCCAATCACTTTGCAGGGATTTTAAACAAGACTTGAAGTTCAAGCTTCTAGAAGATCCCGTAGGTTCAACCTCAGTGTACCCAAGGTTTTATATATCATATTCATAGGTTTTATTGTGTATGTTTAGGTTTTAGTTATAAAACCTGTAGGATCCCTTGGGGTTCATTTGTAAGTAGCGACAGGAACCATAACCATTTTTAATTCAGTTGCAAATTTTCCTCCAAGTACTCAAGTCTTCTTCCTCCCTCCAAGTCGGGAGATCGCTTCCTCTGGCACAAGCGTGTGTGCCGTGTTTGAGGGACTGTTGTGAACAGCGCCCTCTTACAGTCTCGCAGTTGTCTTGCAGCGATGGCTGCATCCAACTCGACGAACCATCGTGAGAGAGGTTCGTTCTCTCCGCCGCGATACGGAGAGACGTCAAGCTTCAGCGGCACCGTCCTGAGTGAGGAAACAGGGGTTGCGACCTGCTTCCGGGAGGACATGATCTCGTGGTGCATAAAGCTGACCACCGCGCTCTTCTGGTCCTCCGGAGACGCCGATCGAAGCAGACTGACCACAGCAGCCTCTCCGATGACATCTCGCATGCGCTCAAGCGCCATCCACTCATGAGAAGACAGATGAGGGAAACCCTCAATAGTCAACTCGACAGTTTCCGGTACTGCTGGACCGAGTGGGGTTCCTGTAGCATCCATGTTCCGACAAGGATGCTCGCAGGGTCTTGGACAGGAATGCGCGACGTGCTTAAAGCCGCGTCGTCAAACCTCTTCACTTCACTGGGTCGTTGGAAGGACCGCTCGAAGTGCTACCAGGTGTAAGAGGGCGCTGTTAACAACAGTCCCTCAAACACGGCACACACGCTTGTGCCAGAGGAAGCGATCTCCCGACTTGGAGGGAGGAAGAAGACTTGAGGGCTTGGAGGAAAATTTGCAACTGAATTGAAAAGGTTATGGTTCCTGTCGCTACTTACAAATGAACCCCAAGGGATCCTACAGGTTTTATAACTAAAACCTAAACATACACAATAAAACCTATGAATATGATATATAAAACCTTGGGTACACTGAGGTTGAACCTACGGGATCTTCTAGAAGCTTGAACTTCAAGTCTTGTTTAAAATCCCTGCAAAGTGATTGGCTCGCCACTCACTCCAGGTGGCAGAGACACGTCGGTCTCGTCGCCAGTGCAGTTTCCCAAGCAGGAACCATCACTCAGTACTTGATTAGTACATGGATGTCATCGCTCTGTACTGATTAGTACATGAGAACAACATTCTGCACTGATCAGCACAGAGAACACTCGTGACGTCATCGAATGACGTCACACGTGCATGTGGGGACTGTCTTACCGTAATCCCTTTGTTATTTGTGTCTCCACAATGCACGCTGAAGGTGGTGTGTGACACACTAGATCTGGGAGCAGATCCACCTTCATGTAATGGCTGGTTATAGCCCATTACACAAAGAGATTACGGTAATACAGTCCCCACATGCACGTGTGACGTCATTCGATGACGTCACGAGTGTTCTCTGTGCTGATCAGTGCAGAATGTTGTTCTCATGTACTAATCAGTACAGAGTGATGACATCCATGTACTAATCAAGTACTGAGTGATGGTTCCTGCTTGGGAAACTGGACTGGCGACGAGACCGACGTGTCTCTGCCACCTGGAGTGAGTGGCGCGAGCCAATCACTTTGCAGGGATTTTATACAAGACTTGAAGTTCAAGCTTCTAGAAGATCCCGTAGGTTCAACCTCAGTGTACCCAAGGTTTTATATATCATATTCATAGGTTTTATTGTGTATGTTTAGGTTTTAGTTATAAAACCTGTAGGATCCCTTGGGGTTCATTTGTAAGTAGCGACAGGAACCATAACCTTTTTAATTCAGTTGCAAATTTTCCTCCAAGCCCTCAAGTCTTCTTCCTCCCTCCAAGTCGGGAGATCGCTTCCTCTGGCACAAGCGTGTGTGCCGTGTTTGAGGGACTGTTGTGAGCAGCGCTCTTTTACACATGCCGAATAGTTTCAGGGAAATAACACGCGAAAGGATGCACGCAGTACAAGGGTGATGTACTTTATTGTGTTAATTAATACGACTTGCGCTCATTCATCAGTGGCATTTCTAAACCGGTGGCACGGTTCTAGTGGGGTAAGCTTCTGACCTCTACGCTGTTGATTGCGGGTTCGAGTCCCGTTCGGAGAGGGATTTTCAACGAGCGGAAATTCAAAGTTCTTCGGGCCCAATCAGGGGTCGCGGTGGGACCCCATGGGGGGCAATAAGACCCAGCCCTGTAATTCCTACCTCTTCAATAAAAATCGGCTATTGTAGGTCACAACGATGAACCTAAATATACCTCACCCTCAAAATCAAAATCAGTGGCATTTCAGACGCAGGCTCCGATGCTCCTATGTACACACACGCAAATTCGTGATAATGCCAACTACGGCATGAAGAACAAAAGCATGACTTACCAGCGCGAACAGAGGACATGACAGGCGAACGGCGTGTTGGCGATGATGACGATGGGTATTTTGTCTTACCAAACAGCTGAGAGAACGATTCGAAGGCGTGAGAGATCGGCGACGACAGCGCCGCAGTCGGAACTTTGGAATTCGGCAATGTCAGTGCTGGAGACGCTCGAGAGGTGGTCGGCGCTTTTGCTGTGGCTGGTTTGCTGCCACTCGAACAGCGGGAACAACGACCTCGGACTCTAGATCGCGCTCTTTTCGTCGCGTTTTGCTGCCTAAGCCACATCATTGGCGCCTACTGATGTAAGGGACTTGAAGTACTATCCCTTTGTATGCCATGCTGCATATCCCAGTCATGGCCGCAGCCTACCCTCACAGCAGCATCACAGTACTCGACCAACTTGTAGTTGATGTGTGCACCTTGTGCTCAGAGTCTGCGTGCAGGAAGGCCGATCCTCGTGAGCGCGCGTTAGGACTGGTCACGCATTGCAGACCTCCATGTGTGTGCATCGCTAAAAACCAGGACCAAAATCCGCATGGCAGAAATCGGTCCGTTACGGAAGATGACCGCTACGACATATCACTACAAGTACTTTATGTTAAGTACGCAAACGTACTTAACTCTTATCTTCCGAAGGAAAGAAAACATTGACTTGCCACATTCTGGCAACGGCAATTTGCCTAATTTAGTAGCCGAAAAAATTGTGGGTCACACCATTGATACAATGTTTGAATGTGCTGTCTCAGCAAAATGTTCTTAATAGAGGGCTCTCCCTGCTGGTATCAGACAATATGATGTCAGTGGTTGTCGGTCTTATGTTGAAGCTGAATGCCGGTAATGGTACCGGTGGTTGGAGATACCCTCGCTTTTCAGGGGAGTGTTCTCCTTGCGGCTGCCAACCATGACGGCGACTCTCACGTTCAAACGAATGACCGCCCTGCGAAAACTCGTAACCAGCATCATTCTATGCTCACCGGAGATAGAAATCGATGCAGGCAACCAGCTAATCAGTCACCAGGAGCCGTGGAGCAGGAAACACACAAAACGAGAGTACAAGTGGATCAGCAACGGCATGGGAACCACCATCGCGGTGCCAGTATCGGAGAGGAAGCCACACGGACTACATTCAGATGCAACGACAAGCAAACGGAGTTCTCTGGACAGTGACCGACTGGGACGGGGATGCTACTGTCAACAAGACGTGGCAATGATCGAAGAAGAAATAAAGAACCGTAGGGTGGACATTCAAACCGCACCCGCTCACGACGCACTGTCCGTGGCTGGTGCACGAACGTACTCCCCCAAACAGTATCCAGAAGACAATTGACCGAGCACGAACACGGAGGCTGCACAGCAAGTTGTATCAAGGTCTCGGAGGACTCATAGATAAGCTCAACGAAGTCGCGAAAACTGATCAGTGGTGCAGTCATGTGCAGTATCGGCTACCAGCAGATCTATGGAAACAACGAGGATGTCTTACACCGTATCAGATGTGGACGACATACCAGATTTCTACGATGCAGCTCAACGTGCCGTCTATTCGAGCGCTCGAGCGGTTATGTGCTACGTTGGTATCCAACTTCCCACAGCTCCTGTATCGACCACAGCAAGCAAATGTGCTTCGGCTGTACAACGGGCAACGTCATTATAACCACGAATGGCATCTGCACACCAGTGAAGCAACTCTGACCCACGTCGACACGACCCTAGTCAAAGCTACGCATACAGTTCACTCTGCAACGGACTGTGACGTCATGGCAACAAGAGACTTGAACGGGCAGAAGGTGTCGTTCCATGCACACCCACGCTTCACAAGAATCGTGCAACTATGGGGTGGCAACGGACGATATAATACGACCAGATCTTTCTATCGGCAACAAGTTGCAGCAACGAGGACACAAATTGGCAAAGATACTCGAGAGATGCAGCAGTCAACAAAGCTGTCCATACAGCAGGATCTCTGTGGCCAGGACTGCAATTAATCAAATGGAGCGAATTACACAACATCCCAGGGATTACAGTTTATACGGCTCAGACTCTTCTCCGGCTGAAAGCCAACCGACTCTCCATGTGGAACTATGAGAAAGCTGATCTATCCTGCTCGAATCCCGAATGTTCCCAAGTTGTCCAATCTTCTGTTCAACATCTACTCTGGGAGTGTCCGAAAGCCAAACTCGTGTGGAACTACTTTTATGCGCTATGGGCGAAGATCAGAATCACTCCTGGTCACGACCCCGCAATCTGGATCTTCAGTCTGGATCTACCAGATACTCCAAGGCGTGCATGGACCACGATCAAGAGACACATTATCGGACACAAGTTCTCCAATGAACATCTCCAAGATCACCTCTATTCCGTCGCACACATGCTGTGGCGATATATGAGCGCGACGCTCATACATGCCATTTGGTGTGCGCATCTGCGACGCATGGATTCGGATCCAATCGAATCGACTTCTGAGATGGCGATCATGATGACCAGATTAGAGGCAGGAATGCGAAACCTCACACGACTCGCTGAAGCGCAAGCTGGAGGCTCTGACGGTCACACGGTTGTAGCAGTTCTCAAAGCCTATGTCGACTGCTTTCTCAGCCAAACCGACGCCATCCCCCTGACTCCAAGTGATACTCGCGGCGTTTACCTGTTGTTTTTCGATGGTGGATCACGCGGCAATCCAGTACCAGGAGGGACTGGATCCATTATCGTGCGTGTCCATAAGGACTCGCACACAGCCAGTTTAATTTGGGCCGCGAGCATGGCTTATAGCAGGAAGGACACGACCAACAACTTTGCCGAGTACTGGGGTCTCATACATGGACTCCGAGAAGCCCAACGCAGTCACTTCGAATCGTTGTACGTGATTGGAGACAGTGCACTGGTTATCTCCCAACAGTGAATGCATCGGTCCCCTCAACAGCACCGATTGGCACGTTTATACCAGACAAGTCGACGACTCGCGGATTGCATCGACATCCGAGGATGGTACCATCACTACCGTGACTTCAACAAGATGGCGGACTCAGCCGCCAACCTAGCCATGGACACCAGAACCTCAACGCAGGTTCACTTCCCAACCCAACGAGCTGCTTTCAACAATCTCACCCAGGATCTTGACAACGACGTCATGCATTGGCTTATGCGAAGTTCGGAAGACCCAAGGTCATTAGACAACACAAGGCAGCCTCACATAGGACCAAGAGAACATGCCATCCTGGTCAAAGATTATTTAGCATTCAGAAGTGATCTATTGCAATCCGCGCTGTAGACACATTTACACTCCTAGATGGAATTCGTAATGAAGATTAGGTAGGAGAATGGATATTGTAGGTCACGAAGATGAACCTAAATATACCTCACCTTACAAAGATAAAGATAAAGATGCAGCTCAACCTGTTCCATCCGGGAAGGATCGAGCCTTCGGCGTGCCCAAGCAATGCCGGATGTGGGGAGACAAAAGAAACTATCTCACACATAGTCTGGAGTTGCAAGCGAGCACAAGCTGCGTGGACGGTCTTCCTCGGACAATGGATGGACCGAGCATTGACAGAGCAAGCACTCAACCTCTTCCTACCTCATATTGTGAGCCGCACAGCCCCGCCAGGTCAATGGCCTTTGCTCCAGGAATTGGAAAAGCACTTCGGGTTCATTGCTCCGGAACACTCGACAGCACTACAGAAACTCTGGTTTATCGCCACATCAAGTATCCCAGTATTGCTTTGGAGAACGAGAGTGGAAATAGCGCATGAACAGCAGCGTGTCACTATCGAAGAAAGTACCAAGCGTGTGTGATGCAAGTGCGAGCTGTGGCTCATCGGATGAGAACGCTCAAAGGAGAAAAGATCGATGCAACGTGCCTGAGCCAACTGCTCAGCGTACTGGAGAGACAAGACTTGTCGCGGCAACTGGAAGCATGGGCGACGGCGCGTTTGTATTTCGATGGAGGTGCACGCGGCAACCCAGGTCCAGGAGGCAGCGGTTGGGCACTCACCTTCCTAAATGAACGCAGCAATTGATGGGAACTCAAAGTATGCGGCTATGCGTACATGGGATCAGAAGTCGCGAACAATTTGTGCGAATACAGCGCGCTGAAAGATGGTCTGGCATTCAGTGCACATTATCTACAGCACTATGAAGTCAAGATGGAAGTCTTTGGAGATAGCCAAATGATTGTCGCATCCCAGAACGGGTTCTCCTCAATACGCCAGACCAAGTTGCAGCCACTAGCAGCTCGGGTAAATCAAGTCATCGCCAACTTTGCGTGGACCTCCTGGAATCACGCAAAACGAGAACAAAACAAAATGGCCGATCTTCTCGCCAACATGGCAATGAACTCCAAGAGTGCGAAGATACTCACCGACGAATCGCGGGGGAACGATCAAATTCTTATGTCCCAAGTCGCAGCTCTGCTCGACAATGATATCGGTGTCACACCGTCAAAACTTAGAAACACCTCACTGTCAGCAGTGTCAATGAGACTCAGGAATTCTTCAACTGAATGTAGATCATAAGTTAAATAGAATTACCTCCTCTCTCTATTGCTTTTCAGGGGACATCGAACTGGGATTGTCGATGTGATCGGTCTATTAACCTACATCAGAAGTCGTCTCGCTGGTATCACACCCGTTGTGCTCGGACAGCAGGCTTAATTTATCGCACATTGAGTCCATCTTCGAATCAGGTTTTATATTGTCAAACAACCGTTAGCTAAGATGCTGATGATAAGGAATCTATTGAACTTAAAGTTTAAGATTTCCCGGGGAAGAGAATTGGTAGGTTCTCAGCTATCATATCCTGCCGTAACACAAGCGTTCTCACACTTCGTCCGGGGTTTTCGTGATTTTCTAGTTTTTATGTCATTTATTTTCTTCGTGTGGGCGCATCGTCACTTGTGGGTTTCATTGCGAGGGGTCTTGGTGCGGCAGAGCCGGTTGGCTTTGTCACGGGGGTCTTGTGCTGCGCGGTGTGGTGGCCGCAAACAGCGGGGGGTCTTGTGCTGCGCGGTGTGGTGGCCGCAGACAGCGGGGGGTCTTGTGCTGCGTCGCTTGTTAGCGACGTTGCCGGTTCATTGTGCTGCGTGACGATTGGTCACGTACAGCGGGTCAATAGTCGTGCACAAATTGGTCGTGCATTCCATTCCTCACCACCCCAGGGCCTCCAAGAAGGAGGGATTCTCTCCCTGGGATGGGCCGGCCCAAACTGGACCGCTGAGGCTGGAACTGGACCGCTTGTGCTTGACTTGGAATATTGGAGAATGTTAGCTAAGATGCTGTGCTCACTCACTGTACACGCATGTCCATCACATTGCTGAGTGCTAGCTCCAAGCAATATTGAGAGACGCGTCGCAGAAGCGGTGACCAACATTTTGGCATACCGTCTGGAACATTCTGTCGACCACGTAGAGGTACGATATTGGATAACTCGAGGACCAAAAGGTCACGGTGTCCCAACTGTGCCGGACTTTATGCACGTTCAAAGTAGGATCGTCATCTTTTCTTGCAGGATGGGAAACCCCAGTCCGAATTTTCATCGATCGATTAGTGTTGTTCAACACTCAACACGTCGAGCCTAGAGACGCACGAAAGAGGCGCCTAATGGCTGCTGTCTCATGCACCTGCGTTTCCTGTGCGATTTGTCTTTTTACGCAGACAAAAAGCGATATATTCGAGGAAGCCTCGATAGATTTTTTGTTGGGGCGGCATAATCCATTTAAAAATGGATCGCCTACGAATTGAACTGATTACTCCTCAAATGTGTTAGACCTCTGTAATCATCACGTTGAGATGTGGTGCGTCGCAGCCAAGAGCAATCAGTTGACTGTGTGCGATGCGTTTACGCTTGGGAACACATCTGTACCGCATCGCATATTCAATAAACTATAGCAGGAGTATCAGTCTTCATAGGAGGGCAAATGCTGACCGCACACGCTCGTTTGAGACCCAAGGAAACAACACATTCATCGATGCCACATAATTATGGGGAAACTGAACGGTGACGGTGTTGTTTCAGGAGCGGCTGAAACACGCCTAGCGAGCACTGCCGCGTTAGGTAGAGATCACGCGCTCAATTTTTGTGAAAGCGCAGTTTCTTCCCAACAACACGATTGTTCGCCTACACAGGCATTGTTTTGCATTCCCCGGCGCAACCAATTCGAGCGCTTGTTTTTTATGTTTGTGCAATCGATAGGCGCCGAAAAGGTTGCCGCAGCGGTGCTGTATATGAAATCACAAAAGCAATCCGGCGATTCTCAAGAGGAACTAGACGATGTTTATTCGTAAATGCGTGGCAGCATACTATCCCAGAAAGCGTCACTCGCTTTGAGATGGAGATCAGTTTTGTACATGACGATGCAGAAACACCAGTTTTGTGAGGTTATTTGCCCACAGAGAGAGTAGGTTGCATCAATGCATCGACTGAACCGATGGATGGCAGGTGCAAAGCGTTGCCGTCTATCATGCATGCAAAATTGAAGTTTCGGCGATCGGTTCTGTATTCCCTATATTGAAGTATAACACTCAAATTTTATATTTTCATGTTATAGTATGCATAAAATCAATCTATTCAAGCAGCGCACTGTGACATATTTGTTTCGGGAAGCCAGGTGGTCGGATATCGGAAGACCGCTACGAGAGGGAGCGCACAATCACAACAAGGCGCTCACGCGATTGGAGCAGTGCAACATCCAGAATGTGTGGATTCCACACTCGCTTGGCCACCGTTGCTTCAGGCAGACGCAAGCCACAGTAGCCAACAAGTCGAGTGTCATTCCACTTTTCTTCTTCTCGCGTTCATCTCAAGTAGCCTTCCTGTCCCGAGTTGAATTTCTGGGATCCCTCAGACTCCCTATTTCGACTGGATTGCAGCATGGCTACCGTCGACCATGAAGTCAAAGAGATCTCCTACGAGTCGGCAGAAGCCATGATGGCCCATGGTCCACATGTGCTTCATGACCACGTCGCATCGAAAGTGAAACCAGCACTGGGACGAGCTTTAGCTCAAATGGAAGTGCGCTTCAGCAACGTCTCGCTTTCCGCTGATGTCATCACCTTTGAAGACAACAGTCCCAAGTCGGAGCTTCCAACGCTCGTCAACAGCGTCAAGAAAACTATCTCGAAGCTGAACGCGAAGAAGCACACCGGGCACAAGGAGATCCTGAAGAACATCAGCGGTGTGCTCAAGCCAGGTACCATCACCCTGGTGCTCGGCCAGCCTGGCTCAGGCAAATCGTCGTTGATGAAGCTCCTGAGTGGTCGATTTCCAATGGAGAAGAACATCACGCTGGAAGGCGATATCGAGTACAACGGCGTGCCCCAGCAGGAACTGAAGAAGCGCTTACCCCAGTTTGCTGCCTATGTGAACCAGCGCGACAAGCACTTCCCGACTTTGACCGTCAAGGAGACCCTCGAGTTTGCGCACACTTTCTGCGGTGACGCATTGAGCCGCCGTGGTGAGGAGCTTTTGTCCAAGGGCACTCCAGAAGAAAATCTTGCTGCCATTGAAGCCGTGAAGGCCATGTTTGCGCATTACCCTGATATCATCATCCAACAACTTGGGCTTGAGAACTGTCAAAACACAATCGTTGGTGATGCCATGCTCCGCGGTGTGTCCGGTGGTGAACGCAAGCGTGTGACTACAGGCGAGATGCAGTTTGGAATCAAGAAGTTTATGCTGATGGACGAAATCAGCACGGGTCTCGACAGTGCTGCGACATTTGATATCATCACCACTCAGCGCAGCATCGCTAAGACCTTTCACAAGACTGTTGTGATCGCATTGCTTCAGCCGTCCCCAGAAGTGTTTGCCTTGTTTGACGACGTGTTGATCTTGAATGAAGGCGAGCTGATGTACCACGGCCCTACTGATCGCGTGGTTGATTACTTCCAGAGCCTGGGCTTTGTGTGTCCTCCAGGGCGTGACGTGGCCGATTACCTTTTGGATCTCGGTACCAACCAACAATTCCAGTACCAAGTACCTTTGCCGGACAAAAGCAAACACCCTCGCCTTGCCAGCGACTTTGCTGAAGTGTTCCGCCGCTCGGATATCCACCGGTCGATACTCGACAATCTCGTTGCACCGTACGATTCTGAGCTTCTTGAAGACGTCAGTACTCGAATGGACCCGATGCCTGAGTTCCACCAGTCATTTTGGGGAAACACAGCAGTGCTGATGCGCCGTCAGATGATGGTGACCTTGCGTAACACTGCCTTCATTAAGGGTCGTGCAATCATGGTGATTGTCATGGGGTTGATTTACTCGAGCGTGTTCTACCAGTTCAATCCAACGAATGCTCAGGTGGTAATCGGCACAATGTTCCAAGCTGTGTTGTTCCTGTCCCTCGGCCAAGCTTCACAGATTCCGACCTTCATTTTCGCTCGTGACATTTTCTACAAGCAACGCGCTGCCAACTTCTACCGCACTTCGTCGTACGTATTGGCGTGCTCGGTGAGCCAGTTGCCTCTGGCGTTTGCTGAAAGTCTGGTCTTCGGTTCGTTGGTGTACTGGATGTGTGGTTTCGTGGCGACTGCAGAGGCATATTTCATCTACTTGATCGTCTTGATTCTCACGAACTTGGCGTTCGCGGCTTGCTTCTTCTTCTTGGCAGCTATTGCGCCAGACCTCCACATCGCGAAGCCGCTCTCGATGATTGCAGTCTTGATTTTTGTGCTGTTCGCTGGGTTCGTGGTTGCGAAAAACCAGATACCCGACTACTTCGTGTGGATCTACTGGATCAACCCGATTGCCTGGTGCCTTCGTGCTGTGGCTGTGAACCAGTACCGCTCGCCAAAGTTCGATGTCTGTATCTATGGCGGTATCGACTATTGCGAGAAGTTCGGCAAGCACATGGGCCAATACCAGCTGGGTTTGTTTGATGTACCTGACTCAAAGTCTTGGATTTGGTACGGCATGGTGTTCATGATCGCCACGTACGTGTTCTTCATGTTTGTGGGCACATTGGTTTTGGAGTACAAGCGATACGAGAGTCCTGAGCACGTCTCGCTAAAACACGCGACGGCTGACGATAACGAAAGCTACCAAATCTTGTCGACTCCAAAGAGCAGTGGTACTTCGGCCGACGATAACGACTCGAGTGATGAAGTGGTTTTGAATGTGAACTCGCGCGAGAAGAACTTCATTCCTGTGACGCTTGCGTTCAAGGACTTGTGGTACACGGTGCCTCTGCCGAGCAACCCGAAGCACGAGACGATCGATCTGCTCAAGGGAATCACGGGGTACGCTTTGCCGGGGACGATGACTGCTCTGATGGGTTCATCTGGTGCCGGTAAGACGACGTTGATGGATGTGATCGCTGGTCGCAAGACGGGTGGCAAGATCCAGGGTCAGATTTTGTTGAACGGCTACGAAGCCAATGACCTGGCGATTCGTCGCTCGACTGGGTACTGTGAGCAGATGGACATCCACTCGGAAGCCTCGACGATCCGCGAAGCATTGACCTTCAGTGCGTTCCTGCGCCAGGACAGCAGCGTGCCAAACAGCACGAAGTTTGACTCGGTGAACGAGTGTCTTGATTTGCTGGACATGCACGACATTGCTGGCCAGATCATCCGTGGTAGCTCGGTGGAGCAGATGAAGCGACTGACGATCGGTGTGGAGCTGGCTGCTCAGCCTAGTGTGCTTTTCCTCGATGAGCCAACGAGTGGCTTGGACGCGCGCTCTGCCAAGGTGATCATGGATGGTGTCCGCAAGGTGGCGAACACTGGCCGCACCATCGTGTGCACGATCCACCAGCCTTCGTCGGAGGTGTTTTTCTTGTTTGACAGTTTGCTGTTGCTGAAGCGCGGCGGTGAGACTGTGTTCTTCGGCGACCTCGGCAAGAAGTGCTGCAACTTGGTCAACTACTTTGAAGCAGCCCCTGGCGTGACCCCTCTCCCTCGTGGCTACAACCCTGCGACTTGGATGCTGGAGTGCATTGGCGCCGGCGTGGGCAATGCTGGCAGCGACGTGGACTTTGTGCAGTACTTCAACGCGAGTGAGAACAAGCGTCTGCTGGATGCTGAGATTGCGAAGGACGGCGTGGGTCAGCCTGCGGCCGACACGCCAGAATTGCTGTTCACCCAGAAGCGTGCGGCTAGCAACACGACGCAGATGTGGGCGCTCGTGAAGCGCTTCATGGACTTGTACTGGCGCACTCCGTCGTACAACTTGACCCGTTTCGTGATCTCGATCATCTTGGCGTTGCTGTTCGGTCTGGTGTTTGTAAATGCCGAGTACACGTCTTACCAGGGAATCAACGCTGGCGTGGGTATGGTGTTCATGTCAACTCTGTTTAGCGCTGTCGTGTCATTCAACAGTGTGTTGCCAATCGCGTCGGAAGACCGAGCTTCTTTCTATCGTGAACGTGCGTCGCAGACGTACAATGCGCTGTGGTACTTCTTGGGCACGACTGTCGCTGAGATCCCGTATACGTTCTGCAGTGGTTTTCTCTTCACCGTGATCTTTTTCCCAATGGTCGGCTTCACAGGTTTCGGCAATGCTGTCTTGTACTGGATCAACGTTTCGCTGCTGATTCTGTTGTCGACGTACATGGGTCAGTTCCTGGCGTACGCGATGCCAAGCGTTGAAGTGGCGGCTATCATTGGTGTGTTGATGAACTCGATCTTCTTCACGTTCATGGGCTTCAACCCTCCAGCAAACAACATTCCATCGGGTTACAGGTGGCTATACCACATCACGCCTCAGCGTTACAGTCTGGCGATCCTCGAGGCGCTTGTTTTCGGTGAGTGCGATACGCTGCCAACGTGGAACGAGACGCTCGGTGCGTACGAGAACGTCGGGTCGCAACTCGGGTGTCAGCCAGTGACCGACACGCCCGTGTCGATCGACCACATCACCGTGAAGGAGTACGTGGAGCAAGTGTTCGACATGAAGCACGACGACATCTGGTTCAACTTCGGCATGGTGTTCGTGTTCATCGCGGTGTTCCGCGTGCTCGCGCTGCTGTCGCTGCGCTACCTCAACCACCAGAAGCGGTAACTACGAGGACTGCGAATGCGCAAGAGGGTCTCAGTTTTCATGAATAAGTTCCATACGTTTTGCGTGTCCTTCATCTACATCCAGCATATCCTACCATCATCCACACAAGTAAAGCAAATTGCATCTCGTTGCTCTTCTTTGTTTTCTCAAGTGCCTCGATAGTCGTTTTTTTCGTTTTCTTGGCGTTTCTGCAAAGCAGTTGAAATAACGTGACCCACATTAACATTTGTGCGAGCAACAATTAAACCTCAAAATAACATTAAAACCTTTGCTGAACATCATTGGGAACCTTGAGTGATGGTCGTCGAAAACCTTCTTTCTTTCTCGAGGTCATTTGTCTGTCAGCCTTAAAACCTCGTTTCTTCCTCATGAGGTTATTCATAACCGACACCAGAGTGATGGTCGCGAAAACTGCAAGTTGCTGCAAGGTGTACGCGCTCAGTTCCAATCAGACGAAGACGACGATAGGCGAATGGCATTGGCCATTGCTCATATGTGCACGTCGCAAGTGCGCTGTTGGCGTTGAGCGATCGTGTGAAATGGTGGTGAACCGTCTATGCGTCAGGGTGCTGTTCTGCGTGGCTGAGCAGGAAAAGAACGATTCATGTTATACGCGAGAAAGGCGTGTCTGGAGTGGCCAAGGCCTTTCTTTCAAAGCAAACAAATCAAAGTGAGGTAATATTGCGCATCGATTATTTTGCAATCACATGCCTTGTCAGTTGTTCAACTCACTCATGCATTGTTTGCAATGGTTACACGCGAAACCAAGACTTCGTATTGTTAAAGGTATTATGTGTATACGCATGGCTTCAGTAAACTCATGGCTGCGTGATCTCTTCAACCCACTCGAGTGCATGCCATGTGATGAGTATATTCATTGACTTTTTCAGTAAACCCATTAACCTGTCGAGTTCTTCAATCCAGTTGTGTATATCCTTTACGTTCACAGGCTTCAGCCCACCTTCACAGGCACTTGCAATTGATATGTCGTGGCGGAAGTGTTTGATCAGGTGGGTTGAAGCTCATGAGCGTGAAGAATATCGAGCTCACCAACACACCACTGATGGCAGCGACTTCGACGCTCAGCAGCGCGACCGCGAGGAACTGAACCGTCAGCAGAATCGACATCGAGATGCTGATCCAGTGAAGAAGAAACGTGCCAAAAACCATGAAGCCAGCCATTGGAAAGAAGATCGCCGTGAAGGAAAAACCACTTCCAAATGTGTATGTGATCTCCGCGACCGTCGAACTGACAAAGTACCACAGCGCGTTGTACGTCTGGGATGCACAGTCACGGTAGGCAGGACGCACGCGTGCCAAAAACACAAATGCTCAAATATATAGCGTAATATGATTACGAACCGTGTGTAAACTGCAATCCAGTCATCTTGTCTGATTCGATCTCGATATCTATTGCTTCCAGTAACACCGTCGATTGCACTCGCTCTCGCTGAGCTCCAGCCTCACAGCCTTGAGTTCCTCAGCTCGAGGTGGCACACCCAGACGCTGAAAAGGTGCAGCCCACCTTGACCGGCAGCTTTTGTTGGACCTCCACAGCCTCTCCTAGCTACCTGCCATCCAGTATTTGATGGCGCACATTGCGCTTTTTTAGTTTCTCAGTGAGGCAGATTATGTTACGTCTAAAGCGAACAAGATTGCACTTGGCAACGCGCCAGCATGACGAGTTCAATTCGAGTTCGATGCTTTCCCGTTTCTAGTTAGAAATTTCGAAAAGAAAGATCTCGATTAATTACCAACACTTCAAAGAGCTCTGCGTAATCACCCCTACAGTTGGTGCGCCAAGCCCAGCCAATCCGAGCGCTCGATTGCTCCCTTGTTCCCGCTCATAAAATAGATTCACGCTTGTTGCGTCCTCTTCTTCCGCCCACTTCACGTGACGACGGCACGACAACAGCGCTTCCAGTGACCTATCACCTACTTCCCCATTTGCGCGCTTGGGAGCATGCGATGAAGACTCCGTCGCCCTCGCCCGCTTCATCTGGCGACGTCCGCCCAGGCCACGGCGCCGTCCTGCGCGACGTTCTTCCCGCAAGCGTTACTAGCGCGACCGACATGGACGACCGTCCGGGTCACGGCGCGTCCATGTCCATGCGAGACATTCTTCCTGCGAACGATACCAGCACAAGGAGCAGCGACGACAGCCAGAACCATGTCGTGTACATTGTGGAGCAGCCGAGCAATGAGAGCGTTCACATTGAGAGCCAAGACCAGGACGTGTCCCTCCTAAAGCAGCCACCCCAGCACCACACGGTCGGCCACGGCAACAACGCGAATGGCTCCGTTCCGCCGCAAAGAAGCCCTGGTCACGGTAACAACGCGAATAGCTTGACTCCGCGGCGGTTGGATCCCCCAAAAAGCCCCAACTGCAAGCTCATCCGCGGACGCAACCAGCGCAACCGTCATGCAAAGCACCCGCGGCTGCGTCCAGGGCCGCACACACTACCAGCGTTCCTTCTCGGCAACGCACACGCCAACAGCAACTCATACTTTGCACGACGGCTGCGTTTCACGATGTACATCGTCTCGTTCTTCTGCGCGATCGGTGTGTGGTGCTTCTGGGTCGACCGGACCCCGATCGCGGACGGCGGCGTGTACGTGGCCGACATATTGACTTCGATCGCGTTCCAGAGGGAAGACTGTCCGAAAGGCAGCGACGCATCCTGTGGGAGCTGCAGCAACATGGCCGTGTACGCGATGCTGGTGTACAGCACGTTGCCTGTGGTGGTGTTGATCGGCTTGCCTGCGACCTGCATCCGTCTGTTTGAGCCGTTCAAGCGCCAAGAGAGACACGAGGAGTCAATTGAAGCTGCTGACGGAAAGCTCAAAGTCACGCGAACCATCTACATGCAGATATGCGAGCTGCTCTGCTCGGGGATCCTGCTGTTCAACATGCTCGTGTTTCTATGTTTTGTGTACAGCATCACGCGAGGCGATACCTTTGAGTGCTCACTCGTGCGCGTCCAGCTCTACATGTTCGGCGCTACCATCACGTTCTCTGGGGTCATGATCGAGATCACGTACTTCGCACGATTTCGCGAGCATGTGAAGATGCAGCTTGGCGCTTTCCTGGAGAGCATGCAAACGGGTGACGGGTTCTCGCGTACGCCAAATCGGTTCAGGACGCCACGTGCGTGCATCGTCGTTGACATCCGCAAGAGGCTTCTCGAGGAAACAATACTTGGTAATGTGCACGAGATCGAGAAGATTATCCTGGAGGCGAAGCACTTTCTGGGTGATGATTTCGTGGCAGATCTTTACGGGGATGCCTCGATCGTCTGTGGGCTATTCGGAAGATCCATGAAGAATCCGCTGCACGTTGCTGCGTTCCACGGCAATGTTCCAGTTATGCGGTTACTCGTAAACGAGGGATTCAGAGTGAACAGCTACGACAAATTAAGACGATTACGGTTCAGTACTGGCGAACTCTTCTGGAGCTTGGCACAGTACGTGATTTCCAAGCCCCCAACTTTCGTCGACAAATCAACTTCTATCTTCCGGACAACTCTCGTGACCCCACTCTTTTGCGCAGTCAAAACAGGACAAACGAATGCCGTGCGATGGCTTCTCGACCACGGAGCTGACCCGAATGTCAAGGCCAAGTCGTCGTACTGGTCTGACCGAATCCCGCCACTTTTCGTTGCGGACAGCCCAGAGATTGTGAAGATGCTGCTCGAAGCTGGCGCAAACCACCTGACGATCCCAGATCCCGGACGCATGAACACGCTGACTGTGCTGCAACTTGCATACCTGCGCGGCAATATCCCCGTGGCTCGTGAGATCGAAAAGTGGGGTGGCGACGTCGCGCTTACGCCTCTCCACGAAGCTGCAGCTGCGAATGATGTGTCGGCTGTACGCAAACTGCTGCGTGAAGGCGCCGATCCGAACTGTCTTGGAGAACACGGGTACTGCGGTCTGTACCGCCGAACGCCGCTCCACTGGGCTGCTATCAACGGCGCTGTCGATGCTGTCGAGATACTGCTTGAAGCTTGTGCGGATCCGAACTTCCAGGACAGCCAGGGAAGGTCGCCGTTGCATTGGGCAGCACGTATGAACCGCGTGGACGTGGTCAAGGTGCTGTTGGAGAAAGGAGCAGATCCACACCTTCGTGACGATGCAGACATGACCCCACTGTTGTGTGCGGCGAAGGCGAAGGACGCGTCCGAGTCGCTGTTCGACTGTCTGGTGCAACATGGCGCCGACGTCAACGAGCAGCTCCCGAACGGAGACACGGGACTGCACCTAGCGATGAAGGACGAGCTCCAGAACACAGCACTGGCGATACTCGCTGCCGGAGGCGACGTGATGCGAACCAACCACGACGGGTACCGTCCAGTGGACTGCACGACGTCCACGACGCTGCAGTTCGAGATCAAGCGCGCTGCTGGGGACCGCGACGTGATGATCAGCTACACGCACTCGCACAGTGAGTTTGCGCTGAAGCTTCGCGAGAGTCTGGAACGGGCGAATGTCACGACGTGGCTGGATCTGAGTACGTGGCTTTGCCTTTTGTCTCTTTTGCCTCTTTTTTTTCTTTTTCTTTTTTGCAGCATCTTTTCGTTACGGTGATGTGTGAGCATGTCTTCTAACCGTGGTCTTTTTTACTCGATGCGTGTTTCGTTTTTATTTCGTGCAGTGGATCCGAGCGGCATCGGTGGTGGCTCCGTGTGGCGCGAAGAGATCGCGCGCGGCATCAAGAATGCCGCCATGGTCGTGTGCATCCTCACGGAAGACTACACGCGATCGGAGTGGTGTCTGAAGGAGCTGGCGTACGCGAAAGAGACGGGGACGCCCATCATGGCGATCTCGACAGAGCACGTCGCCGTCACGGAGGACCTCCAAGTGTACCTGTACACGCGTCAGATGGTGCCGTTCGAGCCTGCGATCACGAGTGTGATTCAGTCGGATCCGTGGAACATCAGGTACACGTACGATGAAGATCGGTATGCGTCCCAGTTCCGTCTGTTGCTTGATGGCGTCCGTGATGAGATCGAGAGGCAGCGTGAGGAGCATGTGGCGATGAGAGGACAGCGACGGCAATTTAGACAACTGAATCGATCTCAGTCAAGTATAGCCGACGACACGATTACCGTGGACTGGGACCTGGAGACCCTCGGGGACGACTTCGTGTTCATCACACATGACGAGAAACACCCGAGCTTTGCTCAGCGGATCTACGACCGATTCACGGAGAGAGGGATCGACTGCGTGTTGGATGGTGCGCAATCGTACGAGGACATGGCCGATCGTATCTACGCTGCGAAAGAGGCGATTGCGAGATGCTCGGCGTTCGTTGTCGTTCTCTCGAGCAAGACCGTGTCAAGTGAGACGTTGAAGGACCAGTTGGCGTTCGCTGAAGACAAGGGCAAACCCATCTTGCCGATCATGCTCAACGACATGGAGATCGGACTGGACAAGCACTACACGTTGTCGCGTGGCGAGCTGTTCCATTTCACGCCGGAGTTGGGTTTCAATGCGAGTTTCTCGAACCTGCTTGGGATTGTGCAGCAGTATGTGTCAGTGAGAAGCAACGATAGTCTTGGTGTCGATGATGTCGCGAGTGGTCAAGTCTTGTTTCCAGCTGGTGGTGATGGTGTCTCGGGTGGTGGAGCATCGGTTCCGTCTCCTCAGCATTCTGTTCGGTCACTCTTGAAGCCACCCTCTTTCTACGTGGTGTCCATCGATGCTAATTACGATGCCGCGGATATGATGTGAGTTTAAAGATTGGACACAAAACATGAAGACGTGGGCGATGTGTGGAAATTACATTCTGATAGGCGACTGACAGTTTTCTGTCGCCACACGAAGGACACTTGTCGTCGTAATCCCCTCACAAAGGGGGACTCTCTCTGTTTGTGATATGCGAGTGCCCATACTGTTGAATGATTGGCCTCACGCCGGTGACCTGACAGCGTCAGCCATTGTAGAGCATGCTCGTACGCCACGCCCCGCTCACTTGATATTCGGTTGGAGATGCACGTGTATAGTCTTTTCGTGTTTGGATATGAAAAGTCAGCCTGACTTCACACGTGGATCAAAGTGCATATAGCAGATAGTCGCAAGCTATTCTTCCTTCGATTTTACCCTGAGGCTTTGCCGATGAAGACAGGAAATCGCCGAATGCGCCGAAGGAGCGTTTCAAAGTGAATGTGAGCTTTCAAGGAACGTGGGGGGAAACAAGAATACTAATGACAGCCACGCTGCAGAGTATTCCCGTGGCTCGCACTTGAAGTAAGAACACGGATATATGGCGCTGGAGCCATCCGCGGTACAATCGGTAATAACAGGATGAGCTCAAGAGAGATCAGTGGAGTTGGATTGGCTGCTGCCAATTCCATGTTATTTTCCACCTCTCGGCTTAATTTCTGACAAAAAACTTACTCTGCCTAGACCCCGCTCAACAAGTATCTTTGCAGCTCAGCACATTTTCGCTTGTTTCAAGCTCTCGCTCATATCAAAGGCACGTCAGAATGTCAAAACCAAGATCCTAGACATCCTGGCAGCTTGCAGCTATCCGTCGATTGCGCCTGCTGACGGAAGAGAAGTCCGGGCCGAGGAAACTTGCGAACAATTCAAGGCTGTCTGAGCCCACGTCCCATCAATATCGCAATACTTCTCGGGTTCAAGATAAAGCAATGTCTAGTTCGATTTTTGGCTTCCAAAAAATAAACCACTGCGAAGTTGACTGCAGACAAAACACGAGAAGAAAGCTCGGAGTTAGCTTGCTCTATCTCATTTTTATCTCTGCCATTGGCAAGCGAATTAGAGCAAACAGCACGCAAAAACTGGCATCGATTTTCGCAGGTGAAAAAGTGTTTTTGGAAACAGCTCAATTTTTAGCGACATCGGATCAAAAAATGCTGCAGCTTCGTTTTAGCACGGAGATTATTGCTAGGTCATTTTTGAGAGCGACATCTGCGTTTTTGCACTGTAGAGGTGAGTGCTTAAAATCGAGGTTTTTCAATGATGTGTTGGATAGACAAGGATTTTGCCCAATCATTTTCGACCGTATCATTTTTAACCAATGAGTGAGCTGATTTTGTCCGTTGCGTTTCACATAAAACCTCGATAGGACCAGAGGAGCAATGTATACGCACCACACGCGCGTTCGCAAGTGAGCAGCGATACTCAACCTCCCTTCTTCTTCTGCTTCCGGGCTGCGCGTCGTATACAGCACAGCGTCGTGATTACGCGGGACGAGTTCGTGTGCTCACCCATCGACGCATTTCACAATCCGTTCGCTTTATCAGTCGGCAGCCAATGAGAGCGCTGCGTGGCCCATCTCCACCCAATCAACACCATCGCTCTCTGGTCCGCCCACTGCGTAAACGCAGTGACGCCACGACGCCACGACGACCACTGCCACAACGGAGAAGGGAGAAGCGGATGCGGCCATCCTGCTTATTGCTCACTTAACGGCGCATCGCGTGATGGAAGCGTTCCACGCGCTGCCGTCCCCTCCGCCCGCTCCGTCTGGCGACGACCGCGCGACTCGCCACTCCCGCGCGAGCCATGGCGCCGCCACGCGCGACTTTCTCCCCGAGTACGTCACCAGTCTCTACAGCACCAGCAACGACGACATCGAGAGCCAGGACCAGGACGTGTACATCCTGCAGCAGCCGTCTCAGTACCACCACACAGTCGGCCACGGCAACAACGCGAGTGGTTTCTTGCCTCGGCGCTCCGGCCGCCGCACGAGCGACACCGACAGCGGCCCCCGCCAGACGCGGCACTCCCGGTCGCGTCCCGAGCCGCTGAAGCTACCGACGTTCCTCCTCGGCGCACACGCCAACAACTCGTACTTTGCGCGACGGCTGCGCCGTACGATGTACATCGTCTCGTTCTTCTGCGCGATCGGGATGTGGAGCTTCTGGGTCAACAAGAAATCGATTTCAGACGGCGGCGTGTACGTGGACAGCATTTTCACGTCGCTCTCATTCCAGACGGAAGACTGCCCCGAAGGCAGCGACCCGTCCTGTGGGAGCTGCAGCACAATCGCCGTGTACGCGATGCTGGTGTACTGCATGCTGCCAGTGGTGGTGATGATCGGTTTGCCTGCGACCGGAATCCGCCTGTTTGAACCGTTCAAGCGCCAGGAGAGACACGAGGATCCAACTGCTGCTGCCGAGGGGAAACGCAAAGTCACGCGAACCATTTACATGCAGATATGCGAGATCCTCTGCTCGTGGATCCTGCTGTTCGACATTCTGGTGTTTTGGTACTTTGTGTACAGTCTTGTGCAGGGCAATAACTTCGACTGCTCAATCGCACGCGTCCAGCTCTACATGTTCGGCGCTATCATCACGTTCTCGGGGGTCATTCTCGAGATCGTGTACTTCGCACGCTTCCGTGAGCATGTGAAAATGCAACTAGGCGCTTTCTTAGAGGCCCAGCAAACGGGCCGTCAGCACCCGCTCACTTCACGTATGCAAAATCGGATCAAGTCGCAACGTGCGAGCATCATTAGTGACATCCGAAGGAGGCTTATCGAGGAAACAGAGCTCGGCAACATGCATGAGATCGAGGAGATTATCCTGGAAGCGAAGAGCTACCTAGGCGAGGATTTCGCGGCCGATATATACCGGGATGCCTCAATCACCTGTTGGCTGTTTGGGAAATCCATGAAAAACCCGCTGCATATTGCTGCATTCAGCGGCAACATCCCAGTCATGGGGTTACTGGTACGCGCGGGCTTCTCTGTGAACAGCTTAGACAAAGTAAAGCGGGTGCGATTCAGCACTGGTGACTTGTTTTGGTATTTTGCACGGCATGTCATTTCCAAGCCCCCAACTTTCGCCGACAAATCGACTTCTATCTTCCGGACAACTCTCGTGACTCCGCTACACTGTGCTGTCGCGACAGGCCAAACCAATGCCGTGCGATGGCTTCTCGACCACGGAGCTGACCCGAACGCCAAAGCCAAGTCTTCATATCGGGGAGAGCGGATTCCACCGCTGTTTGCTGCGGACAGCTCCGAGATCGTGAAGATGCTGCTCGAAGCTGGCGCAAACCACCTGACGATCCCAGATCCCGGACGCATGAACACGCTGACCGTGCTGCAACTTGCATACCTGCGCGGCAATATCCCCGTGGCTCGTGAGATCGAAAAGTGGGGTGGCGACGTCGCTCTCACGCCTCTCCACGAAGCTGCAGCTGCGAATGATGTGTCGGCTGTACGCAAACTGCTGCGTAAAGGCGCCGACCCGAACTGTCTGGGAGAGCACGGCTACTGCGGTCTGTACCGCCGAACGCCGCTCCACTGGGCAGCTATCAACGGCGCTGTCGATGCTGTCGAGATACTGCTTGAAGCTTGTGCGGATCCGAACTTCCAGGACAGCCAAGGAAGGTCGCCGTTGCATTGGGCAGCACGTATGAACCGCGTGGACGTGGTCAAGGTGCTGTTGGAGAAAGGAGCAGATCCACACCTTCGTGACGATGCAGACATGACCCCGCTGTTGTGTGCGGCAAAGGCGAAGGACGCGTCCGAGTCGCTGTTCGACTGTCTGGTGCAACATGGCGCCGACATCAACGAGCAGCTCCCGAACGGAGATACGGGGCTGCACCTAGCGATGAAGGACGAGCTCCAGAACACGGCACTGGCGATACTCGCTGCCGGAGGCGACGTGATGCGAACCAACCACGACGGGTACCGTCCAGTGGACTGCACGACGTCCACGACGCTGCAGTTCGAGATCAAGCGCGCTGCTGGGAACCGCGACGTGATGATCAGCTACACGCACTCGCACAGTGAGTTTGCGCTGAAGCTTCGCGAGAGTCTGGAACGGGCGAATGTCACGACGTGGCTGGATCTGAGTACGTGGTTTTGTCTTTTGTCTTTTGTCTTTTTGTCTTTTTGTCTTTTTTGCCAGCATCTTTTCGTTACGGCGATGTGTGAGCATGTCTTCTAACCGTGGTCTCTTTACTCGATGCGTGTTTCGTTTTATTTCGTACAGTGGATCCGAGCGGCATCGGCGGTGGCTCCGTGTGGCGCGAAGAGATCGCGCGCGGCATCAAGAACGCCGCCATGGTCGTGTGCATCCTCACGGAAGACTACACGCGATCGGAGTGGTGTCTGAAGGAGCTGGCGTACGCGAAAGAGACGGGGACGCCCATCATGGCGATCTCGACGGAGCACGTTGCCGTCACGGAGGACCTCCAAGTGTACCTGTACACGCGTCAGATGGTGCCGTTCGAGCCTGCGATCACGAGTGTGATTCAGTCGGATCCCCTAGATATCCGATACACGTACAATGAAGATCGGTATGTGTCCCAGTTCCGCCTCTTGCTTGATGGCGTCCGTGATGAAATCGAGAAGCAGCGCACAAAGCATGTGGCGATGAGAGGCCACAGACGGCACCTGAATCGATCTCACTCGAGTACAACTTACGATGTTATAGGCGTCGGCTGGGATGTGGCGAGCCTTGAAGACAACTTCGTGTTCATCACGCATAACGAGAAACACCCGAGCTTTGCGCAACGAATTTATGACAGACTCACGGAGAATGGGATCGACTGCGTATTGGATGGTGCGCAATCGTACGAGGACATGGCGGATCGCATCTACGCCGCGAAAGAGGCGATTGCGAGATGCTCGACATTCATCGTCGTTCTCTCGAGCAAGACCGTGTCGAGTGAGACGTTGAAGGACCAACTGGCGTTCGCTGAAGACAAGGGAAAACCCATCCTGCCGATCATGCTCAACGACATGGAGATCGGACTGGACAAGCACTACACGTTGTCGCGTGGCGAGCTGTTCCATTTCACACCGGAGTTGGGGTTCACTGCGAGTTTCTCGAATCTGCTTGGGAGTGTGCAGCAGTATGTACCAATGGGAAACAATGGCGAGGGCTTGTTACCTCCCCATTCTGGTCGGCCACTTTTGAAGAAAAGTACATCCTCGTTTTACGGCGTGTCGATTGATAGCGACTACGATGTCTCGGATATCCGATGAGCTTGACAGTCCATGAAAACCTAGGCGGAAGGAACGTCTTTGAATGGACAATGGACCGTGTTTTCTTCGTCACATGAAGGACACACGACATGATGCATCATGTCCCCCCTTCTTTTTTCAAGAAGACCACTTTAAATTAAGTATGAAAATGAAATGCCAAGTTTATGAAACTTGGACAGACAACAGAGAAATGTCGTTTCGATCAAGAAAACAGAACTTTGATCGCTGTTCGAGCAACGAAACAAATTGATACAGTGCACTTCCCCCCCATCGGTCGAGCAACATTTCAAAAACATGACAACAGGCCACTAATGTTGCTCTATAGCATCATTTCATTTGTAGGTAATTTTCGTAATTTTCATCATGGAAAAATTCGGATTTCATTAAAGTACGAGAAATGGCAGCCTCTTATTTCCATTTTGAAACGCAAAACGGTCGAAAGCCTGAAAGCGACAAAATCGAGCGACGGCGCTGTGGGCTGCTAAAAGAATGAGCGCGAGCGCACCTGTGCGCGCGCAGAGACCAAGGTTGTCAAAGACAGGTAAGTGTGTGTCGAGGATGGGTGTGTGTGACCAAACCGAGTGGTAGAGCTGAATGCGCTGGCGGACATCTGCAAAAAATAGGCGATTGAGTGCTTGCTGGCCATACCACCTCAGCCTGACAACGACTGCGATGAGGACTTTAAGCCAGACGACGACATGGGGGACGACTTGGGTGACGAAAGCAACGAGCGTCATAGCAGTGAGTTTCTAGGTAAACAATTTGTTGTGCGGTCTACTTATTACGCAATTGAAGCTGATTGGCGATTGTATGCACCAGGTGAAGAAAAACGAATGTTCAGAACTGAGAAGCCGGCGAACAAAATGGTTCAAAGCGCTAGTAAGAACGGGGACAGCGAAAGCGCCGGACGAGCCACACGAACGATGAAGATTTGAGTGTTGTGGCTGATCTGGTGGACAGCAATGCCAGCACCAAGCACGTCACTGCGTTCCTGTCCGAGAGGCTGGGTTAGTAAGCGTTGATGTTGTCTCAGTGTGGACATTTTTGTGAATTTTGTTAATTGATTGTTGCAATATGTGCTTACCAATCCAACTTGTATTGCAAAACAGGCAGAAACATTTCATCGCAACAAGCTCGCAACATCATTCGAAAAATGCATGGAAGAAATTCGGCAGAATCGCGACTGCGGGACTTGCTATATGCATATGCTCAGCACGACGAGAACGATGTTCTCCTGCTCCAGGATCAAATGGACATAACGTGCGCGATTGTGGTGCAGTCAGCAGCTCAGAAACACTGCTTCGCTAAATGGGGGAACTGCTTAGTCATGGACTGGACTCATGGTACCAATAATTTGGGGTATCACATGGGTAAGTTTGTTTATGCGAGTTGGACAATGTGCCCAATCACTTATTGAACATGTTTGGTGTTGCTTTTTCATAGGCAGTCTTGTAGTCACCAGCCCAACTGGACGTGGCATTCCCGCGCTCGATTTCTTTGCTCTGGACGAGCAAGCGCAGACGTTGTGGCACATCTTTGAGTTCTTCAAATCAAAAAACAGTGCGTGGGATTGCATCCAGACTTTCGTTATCGACAAAGATTTTGTTGAGTGGGATGCTCTGGAAAAATGTTTCCCCAAATCAAAAGTGCTGCTGAGTCAATTCCATGCCATCACGTATTGGATGAAGCTACTGCAGAAATCCAAGTACAATCTGAAGATTATTCAGCGTGAAGAAATACTAGCGATGCTGATGGAGATGATATACAGGTACGCAGAAAGCTCGTCTTCATAGACCTACAAGGAATTTTTACTAATTGAGTCTGTGCATATGCTTAGTTCCTCGGAGAGACTGTTCGGTGCTTCCTATCAACGGTTTTCGGAGCATTGCATGACTGAGTGTCCGCTGGTCTTGGATTACTTCGGCCGCAACTGGAAATCCTGCGTTGACATGTGGTGCAACTATGCTCGTGGCTCATATTTCTCTGCGGGAAATACTACGACCAATCGAATCGAAGCCAACTGGAACCAGCTGAAAATGTTGCTGGGCCGAAAACCTCGCATCGACAAAACCGTTGCTGGGATTCTCGCGCACCAGGTCGCCGTGTTGCGTCAATTCAACTCAATGCTTCGACTGCGCTCCTCAAGGTCAAGGACGCTCGAGTTGATCCCTCCATTTCTTGGATGAATGTCTGGGAGACTCAGCGACTACGCATTATCGCTGGTGCTACTTGAGTGGGACAAAATGATAGTCAAGCTCAAGACGGCGCCAAATTCGCCAACCTTGCACCGGAGCAGCCATGGAAGTGGAAAGTGACAACGACAAGCAGTACGTATGTGTGCGACGACATCTGCTGGGTATGCTCCTGCATGTTTTCAAGGAGCACAAGGTTGCCATGCAAGCATCTGATCCTACTCGCCATGAAAAAGGAATCCGTTGACTTTCCGTCAACTGCGATTCCTCTGCGCTGGCGCATGGATGCTGCTGTCGAATCCCATAAGCTTCTGCCAGACAACGTCGAGTCCATCCCGCCTGTTCTCTCAATAGCGAAGGTGAAGTGGTGTCCAACCGACAACGACACAAAAGCAACAAATGACGCTGAAAAAGCAACATTCGCTTTTTTAAAGAAGAGTCTGAAGCAAAAACAAGTTGCCCATGTGCGACGCGAGCGCGCGAACCTGGTAGTGTTGTCGTCTGCTGAGAAGTATTCGTACGCAAAAGCGGCGTTTGATCCGCTGATGGATCACCTGTCGCAGCTGTCGACAGTTAATTTCTTCACTGATTTGGAACAGTGGCAGAATGTTGTTCGTGACGCTATTAATGACATGGCTCCTGTGACGAGTGATACCATTGCAGCACCACTTAAAGCCGACGGCGCTGAAAGTGAATCGGAGAGTGAAAGCGATGCAATTCCTGACGCAGCAGAGATTTTCAGTGTTGCTGATGCTGTACAAAATCACGAAGGGGAGTATGTCAGTGGCACGCGTAATCGCACGGAAATGCGCTATCTCACGGACAACTTTTCACAGGTATCGCTGCCTACGTTGGAACTTTCAGAGAACTCGCAGCGAATACTCAACTCTACAAAGAACAAGGAGGAACTACAAGCGCCAACCAGCGACGCACAGCCTGGGCATGGCATCCTCGACTTGGAACCTGTCCTAGACCAGCAACTCAACACCGAGAATAATGATCTCGAGGAACTGGACATTTAATCGAAGCACGCAATGGACAAAACGGTAGACGTTCCTCATCCACAGCAGACGAAAAGAGACGTCGACGTACTGCGCGTCCCAAAAGCAAAGAAGGCGAACTCAACACGTCAGAAATTGACGCAGTCAAAAATTGGTGGTCATAACCGGAAGGCAGTTGTCGTCTTTCCAGTTGATTTACCGGTGTCAGTGGAGGATGCCGTCAAGTGGGCTTCGACTACCCCAGGCATCAAAATTGTGAAAGAAGTCATGGACTCGTATCCACTCACAATGGACGACCCATTTCTCGTCGCGCGCAACAAGAGACCGAAATGCAAACGTGAAGCAGTTGACCAATCCGACTACCACTACAATTTTGTTGTACCAAGGACAATGGTGACAATGTTGATGAGTGCGCTTATGGAAGAATAAAAGGATGACGAGAGGTATCGACGGCTGTTGGAGCGTAAAGCATGTCAAGGTGAAGCGAACACAAGTGCGTCTGCATCTCATGTCAACGAAATAATGTTGTCATTCTCGCCCGACTTAACCCCTTTCACAAGGTAAGCACAACGTTGCTTTTTCTCTGAATGCTGCAATATACTAACAATGTTGCTTTATTATCCTCAAATGTTGCGATTACAGTCGAGCTGTTTACGCGTTAAACAACTTTTACATGTACGCTGACAAGTGCAAAGCTTGGATCGCTGACATGTGATGGCTGTGTCGTGATTGGAATGCCGACATGTCAGGATCAACTGAACCAATTGAGTTATTTTGGATGGAGACCAAAACGGCCAATCTTAGCTATGCCAAAGCAAAAGGCATCAACCAAGAATGAGCCACAGAAGTTATCAACGCATTCGAATCAGCGTCGTTCGACACGCTTTTCGCTCTTCCATCAACAAAGTTCTCCGTGCGATATGAGGAGATAGTTGGATATATTGCTCGAGCGCGAATGCTGAACGACGCGGTCATCACAGCTTGCTGTCAAGCGATTTGCGATAGTACAGAAGATAGCTACTGTATCGATTCTCAAGCATTCCGGACCAGATTCCCAAGTCCTCCTACCCTTCCAAATTCAAGCCGATGCCGCCCAATAGAGTACGTTCAAATCTCAAAAGTGGAATACGTCGTCGTACCTGTTCATCTCGAACCGATTCACTGAGGTGTCATCATTGTGCTCCTGAACTACCCATCGCAAATTCAAGTAAACATCTATGAGCCTTTGGGCAGCTCCAAGTTCGTCCCTCAACTTAAAGAAATGTGGGAGAGCCATGTGTTGCCATTTTTGATGACATGGCACGCACTTTGCGAAGAAAAAGGGGCGTTCCCACCAGTCAACAAGATCTTCCTGAACAAACCCAGACAAAAAGACGAAACAAGTTGTGGAGTGATGGTGCTGGGTCAAGTTTATTCGTTGCTCAATGAGACTTATCGATTCTCAGAGCTGCAAGAGGTTTCTGCAGATTACGTGAAAATCATGCGACTGCGGATTTTGTGGATCCTCCTCCGCACCACGACTAGAAACAAGCCCGGACAAGATGAGACTGGGCGTGTTGCTGTGATACACAAAGAACTTCGTCAGTACTTCACCAACAAAGGAACAACTAAGATTTGGAACTTGGCTCACTGTGATTCAAGCAGCTAAGTACCTAAACAATATTTGATTTTGCTTACTTTTGGCTACTTCTCGAGCAATACGTCGCAGCATCGACTTAAATACGCACTGAAGCCTGGTTTGTACTGACCTGTTGGTAGGCGGTCAGGGATTTCAATCTCATACACGCCCTGTCTTGCAAGTTGTATTTGTTGTAACAGGCTTTGGCTCGCAACAGACAGTTCATCGCGAATGCAAGTTCGGTCACCACCAGGATGATCAGGAGCATACACAAGCTGCAACATTTCCATCACTTTCGACTTCAGTTGGTGAACCTCTTGCTTGCGAGAGCGAACAAGCTGGTACGCAAGTCCACTCCTGGCGGCGTTGCTGCTGGAGGAGCTTGCTGCTTGTTGGCAGCTTCCGCACTTGGGGCATCTCGACTGATCGTCTTCCATCTTGAACAAATCACATTTGCTGCTTGCGATCTGATGTCCCGAATGTTTATGAAATTTTTCTCGTCGTCCCTTGCTTGGAGCGTTATCTTCGTTTTTGTCTAGTAATCTAACCGAAATATTTCAAAATTCAATTTGGGACCTGTTAGCTAACGGTACTTTACGGAGCGTGTCTTGCAGGGAGAAGTACTTTATATGTTGCTTTGTTAAGTGATAGATATCTGTTAAAATACCAAAATGTTGCTATAGAACAACATTTGGGCATGTAGTGCTGTCGTTGAAATGTTGCTGTAACGCGAGCCGCACTTACTTTCGTCAATTATAGAGTTTTATAGATCTTTGGCGCAGAGTTTACCGGACTTGAAGAGAGAGAGAGAGACGTGTGTCATGCCAAGAATCTCAACACGCTCATGCTGCCGTACAGACGCTAGACAGTAGTAAATACTCTGTGTGTTGCCTTCTTTTCCTCACGAATGCTTTTGGCGCACCTCTCCCGAAACGGAACCCTGAGAGAACAAAGTTGCGCCAAGCTATTTTGATTGCATCAGGTTTCCCTGAACCCACCATTAATAAGGGGAGCGAGATATGCTGAAATGATGGTTGCTGCTCAAAGTGTTTTGTTTGGCATTCCAAAAAATTACTAAACTGACTCGCGAGAGTCGAGTGTGACCATGTCTGATTCCACCACTGAACTAACCCCGGTCTGTCTGTTTTCTGATCTGGTGCCTTTGTCTTCTTTTCACAATGTTGGGGATGGTGAAGGCTGAAAATTACACAGGTGCAGTAATTTGGTCATAACCAATTTACCTAACGCCCAAAAGTAGAACCTCACGACTAAATATACGAATTCATTGACAATTGAACTTGATAGGATCCTGCTGCCAAGCCGTGTTTGTTCTGCCCTCTCAAACGTCCACGTTTGGGTTTGCAAGTCATTCTGAAGGCAAATGCGTTTGCCAGCGCATCCACAACGAAGTTTTTCAGATAAGCCAAAGACGTGTGTTAAATTACCATCCGTCTCCGAGGGGTTAGAATACTTGAGTATTCATTTCTGCTCGGTTTGGAAGGGGTGCAACCGTGTTGACAAGGTTAAAGATTGCGATTTCAGAAAGACATTCTAATAGTTTCGTTGCAATTCCGTCAGAAACGGGATTCTGATCTTGAGCTGGCGTCCCACGCACACGAGTACGATACCTTCGTGAGCGCATGCTTCCCTGTTGGTGCCAGATGTGTAATGGGGATTCCCATTTCATGGGTTCTTGGGTGCAAAGAGCGTGGGTCATACCCACACGGGTTCTACCACTCTCTACAAACCCACCCGTTAACCCATCAACACTCGATGTAGCCAGTTGCACCCCCAGCCAATAAGAACATTCCATTAAAGTTTAATCTCATTGGATGATAGTTCGATTAAACCCCGACTCTCTACAAATCGGAAGAACACAGACCGTAGGAAAACACCCATCAGATTTGCGTTTCAAACCTCCAGATTTCAATTCACCACTTCTCTTTTTGCACGTTACGTCGCAATGCTCCCTTCCTTCTTTTTGGACACAGAGTTACCGCTGTGTCCTTCCTCTCACCTGCGCTTCCTCAACGCACGTGTACGCCGTGTAACGGGCTATCCCGTTACAAACGGAGTTCTCTGGACAGTGACCGACTGGGACGGGGATACTATCTGTCAACATGACGTTGCAATGATCGAAGAAGAAATAAAAACCACAGGGTGGACATTCAAACCGCACCCGCTCACGACTCTCTGTCCATGGCTGGTGCATGAACGTACTCCCCCAAACAACATCCAGAAGACAACTGACTGAGCACGAACACGAAGGCTGCACAGCAAGTTGTATCAAGGTCTCGGAGGACTCATAGACAAGCTCAACGAAGTCGCGAAAACTGATCAGTGGTACAGTCATGTGCAGTACCAGCTACCAGCAGATCTATGGAAACAACAAGGATATCTTACGCCGTATCAGATGTGGACGGCATACCGGATTTCTACGATGCAGCTCAACCTGTTCCATCCGGGAAGGATCGAGTCTTCGGCGTGCCCAAGCAATGCCGGATGTGGGGAGACAAAAGAAACGATCTCACACATAGTCTGGAGAACGCTCAAAGGAGAAAAGATCGATGCAACTTGCCTGAGCCAACTGCTCAGCGTACTGGAGAGACAAGACTTGTCGCGCCAACTGGAAGCATGGGCGACGGCGCGTTTGTATTTCGATGGAGGTGCACGCGGCAACCCAGGTCCAGGAGGCAGTGGATGGGCACTCATCTTCCTGAATGAACGCAGCAATCGATGGGAACTCAAAGCATGCGGCTATGCGTACATGGGACCGGAAGTCACGAACAATTGGTGCGAATACAGCGCACTGAAAGATGGCCTGGTATACAGTGCACACTGCCTACAGCACTATGAAGTCAAGTTGGAAGTCTTCGGAGACAGCCAAATGATTATCGCAGCCCATAACGAGTTCGCCTCAATACGCCAGACCGACTTGCAGCCACTAGCAGTTCGGGTAAATCAAATCATCGCCAACTTTGCGTGGACCTCCTGGAATCACACAAAACGAGAACAAAACAAGATGGCCGATCTTCTCGCCAACATGGCAATGAACTCCAAGACTGCGAAGATACTCACCGACGAATCGCGGGGAAATGATCAAGTTGTTATGTCCCAAGTCGCAGCTCTACTCGGCAATGATATCGGTGCCACACCGTCAAAACTAAGAAACACCTCACTCTCAGCAGTATTAATGAGACTCAGGGATTCTTCAACTGTATGTGGATCATAAGTTCAATAGAATTGTCTTCTCTCTCTCTAACTACAAAGTTTAAGTCAATAGCAGTTTGTTGCATAAACGTTGCTATGTTCCTATCAAGTGGGGTGCAGTCGTGATGATGCGGCTCGTTGCTCGCGTAAACAGATCCTCAATTCCCTTCCAACAACGGATTTCTCAGAATATAAAGTATGTCTAAAACAAATTAGTATCGCTTTTAGTAAAATAACAACATCTCAAAGTCAATTCATATGTAAACTGATACAGTACAGGGAATAGAGGAATGGAGTCGAGGTGGCTTCAACCGGCTGTTGATTTTTCATTCGCAGACACGAAAAAGCAAGCAGCGTCTCGCGCCACTACTCCATTTGCGATGGCGCACGCGAACTACGAGGGGCTCCAAGCGACGCCAGCGGGTCTCCGCGACGCACTCGTAGGAAACGAACCCAATGGCGACGGCGAAATCCGTCAGCAAGTTTTCCTCACGACTGCTGCCAGCAGACTCAGCAACTTTGTCATGGAACGACAAAGTTCCCAGCCGCAGGTCAACGACCAGACTCGCCAGACGCGAAAACACTACTGGAGCGAGCTGCGAGAGCTCCCACCGCACTTTCTCGGCAGCACATACGCCAGCAACTCGTACTTTGCGAAGAGACTGTGCGTTGCGATGTGCTGCATCGCACTCTTAGACATCGCTGGCGTGCTCGCGTTCTGGTGGGACAAGACCCCGATCGCAGACGGCGGAGTGTACGTCGCTGACATCGGAAAGTCGATGGGGTTTCGAGTATCGGAATGCACAGAAGGGAGCGAAGAAACCTGCGCCGCCTGCAGCACACTCGTCGTGTACGCAATGCTGGTGTACCACATGCTCCCGTGCGTCGTCTTGATCGGCCTCCCTGCAACGGGAATTCGCCCCTGTGCACCGTTCAAGTACCAGCAGCGGTCCCAGGGCGAGAGCAAATTGAAGATCACGCGCACGTTGTTCTTCCAGCTATGTGAGGTCGTGAGCTCCAGCATCTTGGTGTTCGACATTCTCATGACATTGTACGTCTGGTACAGTGTCGATCGTGGGTACGCTGTTGGCTGCAAGCTTCTCCGCGTCCAGCTATACACAATTGGAGCTGTCATATCGTTTTTCGGCGTGATAATCGAGATCACGTACTTTGCGCGGTTCCGCGAGCACGTGAAAATGCAACTCGGCGCATTTAAGGAACGAGATCAAACGGGGAACGTGCGCTCGCGGATTTCGCAGAAACGACGTCGATACAAGTCAGAGCGCTCGCGCATCACTGACGACATACGCAAACAGCTTTACACGGAAACGGAACTCGGCAACCTCCGCGCGATTGAAAACGTGTTAACGTACGCAAAGATTCGACTAGGTGACGACTTTGCCGACGATATGTACCGAAACGCGTCCATAAGTTGCGGTTTCTTTGGCAAATCCGTCAAGAATCCGCTGCACGTCGCAGCACAGCATGGCAGCATCCGAGCTATGGGTTTGCTCGTCAGCGCTGGCTTCCACGCGAACAGCTACGATAAAGTGTCGCGCATGCGGTTTAGCACTGGTGATTTGTTTTGGCATGTTGCGAGGTATGTGATCTCCAAGCCTGTAGTATCGACAGAACAAGAGGCCAAGTCAGTATTCCGGACAACGCTCGTGACTCCACTCCATTGCGCCGTCGCGAGTGGACAAATCAACGCCGTGAGATGGCTTCTCGACCACGGTGCAGACCCAAATGCCAAGTCCAAGTCGTCGTACTGGTCCGAACGCATCCCACCACTCTTCGTTGCTGAAAGCTCCGAGATCGTGACGATGCTGCTCGAAGCTGGCGCAAACCACCTGACGATCCCAGATCCCGGACGCATGAACACGCTGACCGTGCTGCAACTTGCATACCTGCGCGGCAATATCCCCGTGGCTCGTGAGATCGAAAAGTGGGGTGGCGACGTCGCTCTCACGCCTCTCCACGAAGCTGCAGCTGCGAATGATGTGTCGGCTGTACGCAAACTGCTGCGTAAAGGCGCCGACCCGAACTGTCTGGGAGAGCACGGCTACTGCGGTCTGTACCGCCGAACGCCGCTCCACTGGGCAGCTATCAACGGCGCTGTCGATGCTGTCGAGATACTGCTTGAAGCTTGTGCGGATCCGAACTTCCAGGACAGCCAAGGAAGGTCGCCGTTGCATTGGGCAGCACGTATGAACCGCGTGGACGTGGTCAAGGTGCTGTTGGAGAAAGGAGCAGATCCACACCTTCGTGACGATGCAGACATGACCCCGCTGTTGTGTGCGGCAAAGGCGAAGGACGCGTCCGAGTCGCTGTTCGACTGTCTGGTGCAACATGGCGCCGACATCAACGAGCAGCTCCCGAACGGAGATACGGGGCTGCACCTAGCGATGAAGGACGAGCTCCAGAACACGGCACTGGCGATACTCGCTGCCGGAGGCGACGTGATGCGAACCAACCACGACGGGTACCGTCCAGTGGACTGCACGACGTCCACGACGCTGCAGTTCGAGATCAAGCGCGCTGCTGGGAACCGCGACGTGATGATCAGCTACACGCACTCGCACAGTGAGTTTGCGCTGAAGCTTCGCGAGAGTCTGGAACGGGCGAATGTCACGACGTGGCTGGATCTGAGTACGTGGTTTTGCCTTTTGTCTTTTTGTCTTTTTTGCCAGCATCTTTTCGTTACGGTGATGTGTGAGCATGTCTTCTAACCGTGGTCTCTTTACTCGATGCGTGTTTCGTTTTTATTTCGTACAGTGGATCCGAGCGGCATCGGCGGTGGCTCCGTGTGGCGCGAAGAGATCGCGCGCGGCATCAAGAACGCCGCCATGGTCGTGTGCATCCTCACGGAAGACTACACGCGATCGGAGTGGTGTCTGAAGGAGCTGGCGTACGCGAAAGAGACGGGGACGCCCATCATGGCGATCTCGACGGAGCACGTTGCCGTCATGGAGGACCTCCAAGTGTACCTGTACACGCGTCAGATGGTGCCGTTCGAGCCTGCGATCACGAGTGTGACTCAGTCGGATCTGCGGAACATCAGGTACACGTACGATGAGGATCGGTATGCGTCCCAGTTCCGTCTGTTGCTCGATGGGGTCCGCGATGAGATCGAGAAGCAGCGCAAAGAGAATGTGGCGAGACGAGGAGGGCAGCGACGGCGAGGACCACTGGACCGAGCTCAACTGAGCATGGTTAATAATCTCACGAGTGTGGAATGGGACGTGGCGAGCCTCGAGAACAATTTCGTGTTCATATCACATGGCGAAAAGCATGCGAGCTTTGCGCAACGAATCTACGACCGACTCACGGAGAATGGGGTCGACTGTGTGTTGGACGGCGCACAATCGTACGACGACATGGCGGATCGCATCTACGCCGCGAAAGAGGCGATTGCGAGATGCTCGACATTCATCGTCGTTCTCTCGAGCAAGACCGTGTCGAGTGAGACCTTGAAGGACCAACTGGCGTTCGCTGAAGACAAGGGAAAACCCATCCTGCCGATCATGCTCAACGACATGGAGATCGGACTGGACAAGCACTACACGTTGTCGCGTGGCGAGCTGTTCCATTTCACACCGGAGTTGGGGTTCACTGCGAGTTTCTCGAACCTGCTTGGGAGTGTGCAGCAGTATGTACCAATGGGAAACAATGGCGAGGGCTTGTTACCTCCCCATTCTGGTCGGCCACTTTTGAAGAAAAGTACATCCTCGTTTTACGGCGTGTCGATTGATAGCGACTACGATGTCTCGGATATCCGATGAGCTTGACAGTCCATGAAAACCTAGGCGGAAGGAACGTCTTTGAATGGACAATGGACCTTGTTTTACGTGACGAACAGTTGAAGTATACATGACCCTCTTTTCCTAAGACCTTCGTTGAATTAAGTACGAGAATGAAATGGTAAAATTATCACTTAGTAGTGCAAGGAAGTAATGGTCTGCGAGAAAACAAAACTATTAGTGTGGTATCGTGAGACAAATTGATACTTAGGTCAACCACAGACTTTGTCACCTTCGTGAGAACTTTTCTTCCGCGCGCGGTTGGGGTCTTACTGCAGCGTAGGGCAGTCCATTATGAATGGTCAAGTGTGACCAAGTCGCACCCAGGTCTACTTGTTTTGCGCGCTTACTTCGTTCCAACTGCCTGTTCATCCAGCGCGCTAGTCGGATAGAACATGCGTGTTTACTACCTTTTCTGGGATGGCAGCAAGCCGTAAGGCGCTGCTACAGCAGCCTAAATTGGATTGATAACTTTACCTTACTGGTAAAATTCTGGTAGGCTACCAGTAATTTCTTTTCAGTATTCTACCAGTACTAATCTACATGTGTGCTGGAGTGAGAGAGAGAGAAAAGCTCATTCTCCATTTTTCCCAGTCAAGCTCAAGCGGTCCAGTTCCAGCCTCAGCGGTCCAGTTTGGACCAGCCCATCCCAGGGAGAGAATCCCTCCTTCTTGGAGGCCCTGGGGTGGTGAGGAATGGAATGCACGATCACTATGAGCACGACTACCGACCCTATGTCGTGGTCAATCCGCCACGAAGCACAACTGCGACGCTCACCAGGACGCCGCACTATTACCCGCTGTCTGCGGCCACCACACCACGCAGCACAAGACCCCCGTAACAGAGCCCACCGGCTCTGTGACTCGAGACGTGATCGAAGCATCGAAGCACGACGATCACCAGTTCAAGTGAGGCTGACAAAGCACAGCCAAAACGTATACAACAACAAACAAAGCCATTTACAAAATGGCACACGAAGAAACTACAAATGCCAGAAAAACTAGAAAATTACGAAAACCCGGACACAAGTGTGAGAATGCTTGTGTTACGGCAGGATATGATCGCTGAGAACCCACCAATTCTCTTCCCCGGGGAATCTTAAACTCTAAGTTCAATAGATTCTTTATCATCAGAGAGAGAGAAGACAATTCTATTGAACTTATGATCCACATACAGTTGAAGAATCCCTGAGTCTCATTAATACTGCTGAGAGTGAGGTGTTTCTTAGTTTTGACGGTGTGGCACCGATATCATTGCCGAGTAGAGCTGCGACTTGGGACATAACAACTTGATCATTTCCCCGCGATTCGTCGGTGAGTATCTTCGCAGTCTTGGAGTTCATTGCCATGTTGGCGAGAAGATCGGCCATCTTGTTTTGTTCTCGTTTTGTGTGATTCCAGGAGGTCCATGCAAAGTTGGCGATGATTTGGTTTACCCGAACTGCTAGTGGCTGCAACTTGGTCTGGCGTATAGAAGAGAACCCGTTCTGGGCTGCGATAATCATTTGGCTGTCTCCGAAGACTTCCAACTTGACTTCATAGTGCTGTAGGTAGTGTGCACTGTATGTCAGGCCATCTTTCAGTGCGCTGTATTCGCACCAATTGCTCGTGACTTCCGGTCCCATGTACGCATAGCCGCATGCTTTGAGTTCCCATCGATTGCTGCATTCGTTCAGGAGGATGAGTGCCCATCCACTGCCTCCTGGACCTGGGTTGCCGCATGCACTTCCATCGAAATACAAACGCGCCGTCGCCCATGCTTCCAGTTGGCGCGACAAGTCTTGTCTCTCCAGTACGCTGAGCAGTTGGCTCAGGCAAGTTGCATCGATCTTTTCTCCTTTGAGCGTTCTCATCCGATGAGCCACAGCCCGCACCTGCATCACGCACGCTGTCCACACTCGCTGGGTACTGTCTTCGATAGTGAGATGTTGCCGTTCATGCACTATTTCCACTCTCGTTCTCCACAGCAATACTGGGATGCTTGATGTGACGATAACCCAAAGTTTCTGTAGTGCTGTCGAGTGTTCCGGAGCAATGAACCCGAAGTCTTGTGTGCTGGAGTATCCACTGAAGGATTCGTGTAGGTTTTTGTACGTCACCTGTGTAGGCACATAAACGGTTCATGGCTCCATCCAGTGGGCACATTGACCTCCCACTCGACATCTACTGTGCAGTCAAGAAAATTACCACCTTGAATTCCGAGCTTGCGCACACCTTGGGGCTCCTGCTCGACTTCACGAAAGCCTATGATACTCTGTGTCGGGATTTCCTCTTTATGGTTTTGATGCACTACGGGTTCCCAGCTGAATTCTGTGCCATGGTCATCACCCTCCACAGGGACACGACATGTCGGTTCTTGGTCAACGGTTTTCTATCGCGATCCATCAAGGTCACGTGCGGAATTAGGCAAGGGTGCCCGCTCGCACCACTGCTGTTTATCATCGCACTCGACATTCTGTATCGGGTTATCGAGGCGGAGGAGGGTCTTGAAGGTGTTCCCATCGCAGCTGGAGGTCGCACCTGCACGACCAAAGTTTGGGGTTATGCAGACGACACAGCGGTGTATGTCAGGACAAGCGCTGATATCCCGCAGGTTGCAGCACTTTTGCAAGCTTATGGTGATGTCTCTGGGTTACGTGTAAATCTCGCTAAGTCGATCGGAGTTCCCATGACTGGAGTGGCACTCACAGAGTCAGATGCACTGCCCATTATTCCACTCCTCCCAGATGGCGACACGTGCCACTACTTAGGCATCCAAGTTGGCAACGCTAACGTACATGAGGTCAACTGGAAGAATTGTGAACAAGCACTGCGTACGAGGCTGCACTTGGCCAGTGAAAAAACTCACACGGTCACACAGCGAGCGGAAATAGCGCGAGCGATCATCATTCCCAAAGTCCGGTTTGTGGCGAGGTACGTCTGGCCGACGACCGAGGTAGTGGTTAAGCTGCAAAAACTCACCAAGGAATTTGTGTGGGGTTCCTCCACGAAGCATAGAAAACGAGCATGGATAGGTGAACTGCAAGCTGAGCTGCCATTGCACCGTGGAGGCCTCGGCGTGCCCAACCTCACCGTCGAGATGCACACGCTCAGTGCCGCGGTAGTAGGCAGATGGGCCGCAAACGCTACGCCAACTCAGCAGCTGCTCGGAGACGTCATGCTTGACGCACATGCTGACACGCCAGTCTACGTGACCACGAAGGCTGTAACGATTTGGGGTCTTCTTGAACGCTGATTGGCTGAAAGTCGGAAAGTCGGAACTGGATTGGTCGAAAGTCGGAAAGCGTTGGCGTGGACTCGGAGGAGGTGGTGGCGACTTGATGGCAAATTGGAAAGTGAATTGAATGGAGGACTTAGTTCGCTCGCACTACATCTGAGCCTCCTTGCATGCATGCCTATCCTTTTCTTCAACTGATTCGACTTTTCTTCCTATCCAGGTGTTCGACCTGCAACTGTATTTTTATCTGACTAGTTACCTCTAACTGTATACTTTTGACCTACATGAAAAGGAGAGCCTGACCTCGGACTCGAGGTCAGGCGCAGGTTACACATGCCTTGACGCTCCGCACGCAAGGCACGTGCGCGGTCAGGCACATGCCGATCCTACGCGCGTGCCTGGCGTGCGAGGTCAGGCACACGTGACATTCCCCCAGACTTGACTTCGCGTTGGGAGTCTTGAAACTCTTGAAGGAGTCGATGCCAATGCGAAACATGGCGGATGTTCTTCTCGTACTCCCACGTACTCTCGTGCGCAGGATACCCAAGTCACTTGACCAACCACATACTCTGGCGGTTGTGGACTTTTCGACGCAGTAAGGCTTCCACAACGTGCAGAGCTTCACCAGTCTCGTCGTCGAGGATGGCTGGGACTGCTTTCGGAATTGGCCTCGTGTAAAACTTGGTCGGATTCTCAACGTAGTGGCTGAGCAACTCCACATTGAACGCTGGGTGCAAACGCTTCATGTTTGGAGGCAATACCAATCGAGCCACATTCTTGTTCACCATGGCGTCGATCTTAAACGGTCCAACCTTCTTCGCTGCCAACTTTGCTTTTTGAAGTGAAGTGCTTCGGGCGACCGTCTTCAAAGGTAGGTTCTTCGTGTCCAACACGACGAGATTGCCAGCTTCAAATTCCACATCGCGACGCTTCCTGTCGTAGTATTTCTTCTGGCGCTCTTGAGCTTGCTTGAGGTTCTCTTGGGCAAGCTTGATGATTTGTTGGCGTTTCTCCGCAAAGTTCTTGGCAAACTCAGCGACATCTACTTGTTCGATAACTCCGCCCTCGACGCCAAACTCTTGGGCAATAAGATTGCGCACCTTTCTTCCCGTGTCGACCTCGAACGGTGTGAACTTGGTCGATTCATTCACGAGAGTTGCATGAGCAAACTCGATCGTTCCAAGGTGGCTCACCCAATCGTCTCCATGGTATGACACCATGCATCGCAGCGCATCTTCCAACACGAGGTTCTGACGCTCGGTTTGTCCGTCTGCTTGCGCGCGATGAGACGTTGTCATGCTCAGCTTGATACCCATGAGCTTGGTCAGCGACTTCCAAAAGTCCGACGTGAACTTTGGATCGCGGTCACTGATGATGACCTTCGGCAAACCGTGGTGACGAACCACTGCCTCGAAGAATACCTTGGCGGTACCTTCGTCATCTGCTGTCGAGTGTGTTGGATGGTACTTCGGACGCTTCGACAACTTGTCCACCGTGACAAAGATTGCATCAAAACCTTCGGACACTGAAAGTCCAGTGATGGAATCCATCGACACAACATCCCAGCATTCTTGGGGCGTCGGAATTGGCATCATCAAGCCGATCTTCTTCCGATTGTTCGACTTCCATCGTGCACAAGTCTGGCAACTGCCAACACACTCGTGAATGTCTTTTTCCAAGGCGGGCCAGTAATACCATTGAGCCGCCTTTAGCTATGTTCGACGAACTCCTGGATGAGCAGCCACAGGAGCACCGTGAAACTCTTGAATAATATCTGTGACCAACTTGCTCGAGTTTGGTACACACAATCGCAACACCGGGTGCTTCGTTCGCAAGAGCAAAAGACCGTTGCGCTTCTCGAACTTCTCGTTCCCTTCGCGACTCTGCCACACTTCGGCAAAACTTGGGTCGCGGGAATAGCTAGCTTGAAAGGCTTTCTTCGTCGCTTTGGACAAGTGAACACTTGCCCACTGCGTGTCGACAGTGTGGACTTGCTCTTGCCGCACTGCCACGGCGCGTCTCTCCCCCCGAAAGTCCACAGCGGAGAGAAAGACGGAGCAATCCGAATCTGGCAAGCGACGTAGAAATGCCGCGGACACCACAAGACGAGAAATAGACTGCGACCGAATATGACACGCATCATCGCAAGCGTGCACTTCGGGAGTCGAAACTACGGGCAACTCATCGGATTGCTTGACTTCTTCCGGTCCTGGTCGAGACAAGGCATCAGCCACCACATTGGTACTGCCTTTCGCGTGGTGCAGGACAAAATCAAACTGGGAGAAGAACGTCAGCATCCGCGCAAGCTTGGGAGTCACCTTCGGATGATGTAGCATCCACCGACAAGCCGAATTGTCCGTAAACACATCGAACTGACGACCATGAAGGTAGTGTCGCCACTTTGACAACGCAAACTTGATTGCAAGCAGCTCTTTCTCATGAGCAGGCCACTTTTCCTCATACTGCCCAAACTTCTTTGAATAGAAGGCAATGGGAGCGTCAAACCCGTCGATCTTCTGAGACAAGACACCGCCCATGCAGTAGCCCGAGGCATCCGTTGTTACCGCGAACCGACGGTCAAAGTCAGGTAAACGCAACGTCGGAGCCTGTTGCAGTGCCAACTTCAAGGCACGAAAGGCGTGATCATGTTCGGATGACCATGTCCACTTTGCGTCCTTCTTGATCAGCCTATGCAGCGGCAACGCAATCCGCGCAAAGCCGCAAATAAACCGACGATAGTATCCGGCGAGACCGAGAAAACTCAACAATGTCTTCTGCGTCGTCGGAGTCGGATACTTCTCGATCGCGGTTGTCTTCTTTGCGTCGACTTGGATCCCTTCAGCCGTGACTGTGTGACCCAGGAACTGGACACTGGACTTGCCGAACTCGCACTTGGACAGGCGAGCGTACAACTTCTCATGACGGAGGACTTCACAGACCATCGCCAGATGTTGCGCATGATCTTTCGTCGAGCGGGAGAAGATACAGATGTCGTCGAGATACACGACAACAAACTTGAATTTACCAAAGAGTACTCGCATAAGGCGAGACCATACTCCCGGCATATCCGCTAATCCCATCGGAGCGACACACCATTGGTACGTTTCCTTTTGCGACCTAAAAGCCGTGTAAGGACGACTGTCAGGCTTCATGCGCATCTGGTGATAACCTTGCGCGAGGTCGATCACCGTGAATACCGTCGCACCGAGCATCTGATCAAAGAGTTCCTCTATGTGTGGTAGAGGAATCTTAGGGATCTTCGTCTGGCTGCTGACATACCGATAGTCGATGACCCAACGTATCGGCACCTTTGTGTTGCCACTGCGCAGCCATTCAGCGCGCTTCACAGCCATACCCGTCGCGGAATCCTTTTTCGGAACACCGAAGATATTGGAGATCCATGGGGAGTTCGATACTTCAATCCATCCCTTCTTCACATTGTCGCGAACGAACTCTTCCAACGCGTCTTGCTCTGTCTTGGACAGACGAAACGGCGGACGCGAACTTGGCACTGCATCCGGCTTAGGCTGGAGCTCAAAGTTCACAGCACGCTCTGGCGGTAAGCCATCCGGCAATTTCTCTGGGAAGCAGTCCGCGAACCGATCGATGACAGGTTTCAACTCTGGCGGGACAGCAGGCGAAGTATTGTCAACTGCAGACACCTTCACGACGAACAACTCTTCATACTCTGCATTCTTGAGCTTAGAGCAGATTTCACTGCCACTGCGCTCACACACCGATGTGTCTTTTGGCAATTGAATCGTCTGCATTCTCCAATCAATGATCGGGTTGTGCTCGACGAACCATGGCTGACCGAAGATGACATCGTGGCTGTTGGGTAGATCCCACTCCGTGAACTGCATTGCCTCAAACTTCTTGTCTTGTACTTGGCACGATGCTTCTACCTCATTTACTTGCTTCTTGGTTCGTCTGCCGTCGAATCCTTGCGCTTCGATCACTGCTGTATTCAGCACTTTCTTCACCAACCCACGCTGGATCAGGTTGGTCGAGGCGCCGCTGTCAATTAAAATGCGCACATCATTACCATCTACGCGACCGTCCACAACAAACAAGTTGCTTTTACGTGTAATTTCCACTGCGTTTAGCTCCGCATTGTCAAACACAATGGGATAATCAACTTCATCCATTGTCGCCAGGTTGTGCTCAACCATTGGACTTGATCGACGAGCTCGCTGTGTCGGACGCTGATATCTTGAGTTGCGCATCGTCTGTGGCGTACTCACTTGTCTCTGCTGGCGCGGTGCACGACACTCTGACGCTCGATGTCCAGGTCGATTGCAATTGAAGCAAAGGCGCTGACGCAAACACTCTTCACGACCCAAGACTCGGACATTGTCCACTTCCATTGGACTTGCACCATTCAGTCGGTATTGGCGATTGTCGAAACGCCTGTACCTAGGTTCTGAGCGGGACCGACCTCCATCCGCAGAGCGACGGTGCGAACGGTCATAATCCAGCGCTAGAGTGATGGCTTCCGACAACGTGGAACATCGGCGATAACGCACCTCCGTTCGGATCGCTGGAGCTAATCCTCGCACAAAGTACATGATCTTGTCGAGCTCACTCATCTCTTGAACTTGTGTGATAACATGCCTAAAACGACTGACGTAGTCGTCGAGGCCACGGCACTGACCCTGGGATAGCTCACCCAACTGGTCGCGCAAGCGCTCTTGTAGATCGGCGGGAACAAATTCGTTTCCTAGTTCCAGGAAGAATTGATCAACCGTCTCGATCTCTGTCTTCTTCACAATGAACCACTGGGCAGCTCCTTGCCGCAGGGTTCCTCCCAACATCGCCAAAAGGCGTGGTTGAAGACTAGCATCCTGTCTGTCAATGTTCCTCGCCTTTAAATAGTCTCGACTTGCTCTTTATACAATTGGAACGATTCTTGTAACGCTCCACTATAAACCGGTAATTTACATCCCTCTAACTTAATCTCTGACTCCCGTTTCACTTGCTGGAACTCTCGGATCATCTCTGCTTGCTGGTTTAGCACTGCCAGCATACTCTGCAACAACTGGGCATTCGCTGGTTCGCTCATATTGGTAATTTTCTTGACTTGACTTCACACTTGGTATTTTACGTAACCGGTTTCACTTGACTTGGCAGGCAGGGACGGGAGTCGAGATTCTATCTTATGGGATCTTAAAAACCAGTATAATACGAAGCTATACTTTTATTTTTTTACTATTTTTTTGTTTTGTTTCTTTTATTTTTTAATTGTGAATTTTTAGTCGAACTTAGGCGGAGGAACTTGACCTGGACGCAGCTTGGCCTTCCCAGTAGCTGTACTCGATGCCGGTGGGTCTCGTAGCGCGCGGCGAAAACACTCGTCAACACCGTCGGATGCGTCGATGATTCCTTGAGCGATCCGGATTAGAGCCTTCTTTGCGCGTTTCTTCTTCAGCTTGTCTGGGCACTTGTCCACGTGCTTCTCTAGCACTTCACAGATCCGGAAAGCCTTCGTCAGACAGTTCACGAGGTCTTGACGGGCTTTATCAGCTTCTGCAGGTTTCGGCACGCCTAAGTACGTAAAGCTGCCTTGAATCGGGACCTGCTTGACGCGCGGCTTCTTGGGCATCGAGTTGGGGAGGTTATCAACTCTGGGAGTTCACAATCAATGTCTTGATCCTCAAATGAGGGCTTCACCAAGGCACGCCTGACGATGACACCACGGAATAACACCCTAAAGAACACAGACAGTTAGGGCAAACCCGAGACACCGTGCCACTATTCGAGAAACCGAGGTAGACCAGAACACAGAATTACGCACAAAAGCACGACTGGCTCAACACTACAGGAGTTACTGCCACAGAACACCAAAGGGTCAACGCACCGACAATGATTCCGGGATTTATGTCACTAAAGCAACACCCGCTCAGAAAGCGGCTCGAATAACAACCTCGGAGGTGCCTGGCTTGGACGACGACGGCGACTTGAACGCTTCGAAACGGTCACACTCCCCCCTGACGCAAAGTGCTACCAGATGTAACGATTTGGGGTCTTCTTGAACGCTGATTGGCTGAAAGTCGGAAAGTCGGAACTTGATTGGTCGGAAGTCGGAAAGCGTTGGCGTGGACTCGGAGGAGGAGGTGGCGACTTGATGGCAAATTGGAAAGTGAATTGAACGGAGGACTTAGTTCGCTCGCACTACGTCTAAGCCTCCTTGCATGCACGCCTATCCTTTTCTTCGACTGATTCGACTTTTCTTCCTATCCAGGTGTTCGACCTGCAACTGTATTTTTATCTGACTAGTTACCTCTAACTGTATACTTTTGACCTACATGAAAAGGAGAGCCTGACCTCGGACTCGAGGTCAGACGCACGTTACACGTGCCTTGACGCCCCGCACGCAAGGCACGTGCGCGGTCAGGCACACGTGATAAAGGCGGTAAACAGCCATTTACCGGTCAAGATACAATCGACATTGTGGCTCACAGGCATCTCAATCGTTCAACAAGCGCACCATGACCCCAAGACTTGCACTTCGGTGGCAAGCATGCGCTGATGCACTCTAGCCATGCTATGAGGCGGCTACATGGGATGACCATGGCTGCGTGTTCCAGGTCGATCCGACTACCGCAGCGAGACTTGGACCTATCTGTGCAAAAGACAACAGCAGACGCGGCACGTTTTGTCCCGAGTGGCTGCCCTACTGTTCTCTGCGACAAACCCACTGGCTCCGAGACAGACTTGGTCGGGAATATAAACTCATCAACACCCACCTCGAGCGCAACGCCACACTCCTCAAACAGATTCTCACATGGCAGTGGCTGGCTCCAGGAACGGTTCGATTTCTCTACTTACAGGGAGCGGGAAGAGCATCTACACCTGTGATCCGAGCTTTCCAGAGACTCTGCTTTACCATCCTTTTCAACTATCCCAAGTTATTGAACAGGCCGAGGAACCCACAGGTACTACGTCCGTACGACATCGAGGTACAAACTCATCATGAATGGCACCTTCTTGGCAACGACCAAATCGTACACATGGAAGCAACGCTCAGGGCAAACACGCACCAATTTGAGCGTACCGCGGACATGGACAGAGCGGCATCCAGAGAGATTGCAAGACCCAAGGCAATCCAATTCCACGCGCATCCAGCGACATCGAGGTTCGTGCAACTCTGGGGAGGAACGCACCGGTGGAAATGGTGCAACAGATGGTACAAAAGGCACTGCAGCGAGCAACGGACAGCCCTGGGGCTCTCTAGTCTGCCAACAGATCAAGAGGTAGACGCCGAACCCCTCAGTGCCATGCGTCACGGCCTCAAGCGCCTATCCTGGACAGCACTGCATCGGATCCCTGGACTCTCGGCATACGAGCGACAGCTTCTGTACCGGATCGAAACCGGCAAAATCTCCGCGTGGAATTATAGAGACTCGAACCTGGAATGCCCAGAGGAAACCTGTGGATACGGCACACGAGCGACGAGCGAACACATCTTCTGGGCTTGTCCCATGGCACAGGAGAGGTGGCAGCGCCTCATCGGAAAATGGACCGCCCTCGGACTCCATTTCAACGATCACCCAGCAGTAGCGGTTTTCAGCTTGGCAGTGCCAGGAGTGCCAGTACTAGCGACGGAGCAGCTTCCAGGAGAGTATCAACAGCATCAGCGCGGCGGCGATCCGGCGGACCACATCCATGCAGCGGCAAGCCTACTTTGGAGCTACACGTGTGGGGCCACACTGTAATGGGCTATACCTAGCCATTACATGAAGGTGGATCTGTTCCCAGATCTAGTGTGCCACACACCACCTTCAGTGTGCATTGTGGAGAGACAAATAACAAAGGTATTACAGTACGACAGTCCCCACATGCACATGTGACGTCACCCCATGACGTCACGAGCGCTCTCTGTGCTGATCAGCGCAGAATGTTGTTCACATGTACTAATCAGTACAGAGTGATGACATCCATGTACTAATCAAGTACTGAGTGATGGTTCCTACTTGGGAAACTGCACTGGTGATGGGACCGACGTGTCTCTGCCACCTGAAGTGAGTGGCTGTAGCCAATCACTTTGCAGGGAATTTTCCACGGGACTTCAAGTTCAAGCTTCTCGAAGATCTCGTGGGTTCAACCTCAGTGTACCCAAGGTTTTATATATCAGATTCATAGGTTTTATTGTGTATGTTTAGGTTTTAGTTATAAAACCTGTAGGATCCCTTGGGGTTCATTCGCAAGTAGCGACAGGAACCATAACCATTTTAATTCAGTTGCAAATTTTCCTCCAAGCCCTCAAGTCTTCTTCCTCCCTCCAAGTCGGGAGACGCTTCCTCTGGCACAAGCGTGTGTGCCGTGTTTAAGGGACTGTTTGGAACAGCGCCCTTTTACACCTGGTAGCACTTCGAGCGGTCCTTCCAGCGACCCAGTGAAGCGAAAAGGTTTGACGAAGCGGCTTTGAGCACTTCGCGCATTCCTGTCCAAGACCTACTTCCGTCTATGTCTGAGAACATGGAAGGAGTAGATGTGCCACTCGGTCCAGCAGTACCGGAAACTGTCGAGTTGACTATTGAGGGTTTCCCTCACTTGTCTTCTCATGAGTGGATGGCGCTTGAGCGCATGCGAGATGTCATCGGAGAGGCTGCTGTGGTCAGTCTGCTTCGATCGGCGTCTCCGGAAGACCAGAAGAGCGCGGTGGTCAGCTTCATGCACCACGAGACCATGTCCTCCCGGAAGCAGGTCGCAACCCCTGTTTCCTCAATCAGGACGGTGCCATTGAAGCTTGACGTCTCTCCGTATCGCGGCGGAGAGAACGAACCTCTCTCGCTATGGTTCGTCGAGTTGGATGCAGCCATCACTGCAAGACAACTGCGAGACCCTTCGCAGCAAGTGTTGTTCGCGATGTCCAACCTTGCGAGTCGTGCGAAGAGCTGGGCGTATGGCAAGCGTTTAGCCGATCTAAACTGCTTCCCCAGCTACGACCATTTCAAGACCGAACTCAAGAAGGCGTTTGAACCTCCGCAGAGCGAGTCCCGTGCGCGTGCCGAGTTCCTCAAGCTTCGTCAAGGCCGTTTCGACCTTCACTCATATGCACAACGTGCTCGCTACTTGGTGTCGAGCATCGTTGATGAGCCGATTGACGTTCCGACGCAAGTCGTGACGTTCATGGCGGGTCTGAACGACGGGCCAATCCGGAACCAATTGTTCCGTGAGTATCCCAAGACGCTGGACGAAGCCATCAGCCGTGCGATGCAAGAAGAGTTCAGCATCAAGCAAGCCAAGTTCCAAGGGTTTCCGTCAAGGCCACCAAGACAAGCGAATGTCGCGCACGATGGCCCAGAGCCGATGGACATCTCGTACATTTCCACGCCTGGAAATGGACGTCCTCGCAACGATGGAAAATGTTTCCGTTGCGGGAAGTCGGGTCACTTCGCTCGGAACTGCAAAGTGTCTTTGCCGGGTCGGCAAACGACACAGGGTTCGCGCTCGAACAACTACGGTCGCGGCCGTGGGTTCGATCGTTCCCAACGTTCAAAAAACGGGAACGACCAGTAGGGGCGGGGCCTCCTACTGGGCTCGAAAAGAGGACTGTGTTTGTGGAAACACAGGACTCTGGCCCCAATGTGCATGATGCACATGCAGTTTCCACGAAGGAGAACAGTGTCAGTCAAACGTCAAGTTTGATCGTTCTCAAAGCTCATGTAGACGGTATTGCAACGCCTCTACGTGCTTTGGTTGACACTGGTGCGTCGAACAACTTTGTTCGAAATGAAGTGATCGTCAGGCATAAAGTACCAATGCCTGATGCGAATGAAGACAAGACGATGGTTATCCGGTTGGCCAACGGGTCAACTGCGAAGATGCCAAAGCGCGTGGTGCGCTTGGCAATCAAGTGTGAAGATTTCCGAGGTGAAGAAGAGTTCATTTTACTCGACCTCGATGACAAGTTTGATCTGATTCTGGGAATGCCGTGGTTGAAGCGTTATCAACCTAGCATTGGCTGGATGAAGATGAAGATCTCCGTTGACAAGTCACGTGATGTTGACTTGTGCTGCACAACAACGGATGAAGTGGTGTGGGTTTACACATCTGTGGAAGAGATCCCGGATGGCCCTCGTGATATTGCGGTGTGCGATGGCCCCCCATGTTCACGAGCGGTACCCATCTTGAAGAAGACTACTGGAGGTGGAGCAGTCAGGCGCCAGAAAAGGACTGTCTCCTTTGCCATCGACCCTAAGAGCGAGGCGATGTGCGTGGAAGAAACGAATGGGAAAAGAGCCGAAGAGCCATCCCGAGAGAAGAAGAAGAAGACCAGCAAGAAGAGTGTCCCGTGTGCCCCTGATCAAGGTACAAGTCAAGGTGACGAAGGAAGTGTCCAAGCACAAGACATTTCAAGCGAGTTTGCGAATATCGCGGTCTACAATGAAGATGGTGACGTGGATGTAATCCGTCACGTGAAGATTGAAAATCCTCCAAGCTCAGTCGAAGAGTTGACTTCCTTGCCATGGATGAGCAAGAAGACGCTGAAGCGTAGCCTAGCGAAAGGCGAAATTTCGCAGGTCTGCATGATCGTCGATGTTGACGACGCAGAAGACATCAACACGGTATCAGCAACGGAGGCTGAAGTGTTCGATGAGAAGACACGGAAGGAAAGGTTCGAGGAGCAGTCATGGGACGCTCTCAAGACGAACCCCGTGTATGAACTTGTCAAGGAATATGAGGACATATTCCCAGACAAGGTGCCGGACGAACTGCCATTCGATAGAGGCGTTCGTCATGAGATTGACGTACTTCCTGGCACGAAGTATTGTATCACACGACAGTGGCCGTTGCCAAGAGAACAAGTCGTTGCGATCGACGAGTTCTTTGCGCAACGTGCCAAGGCTGGCCATGTGCGAGAAAGCAAGTCTCCACATTGTAGCCCAACCTTCTGTGTGAAGAAGGCAACTGGTGGTTGGCGCATCGTTCACGCTTTCAACAAGCTGAACGACGCTACCATTCCAGCCCAAACTCCGGTTCCACGCAAGGATATGATCCTTGATGGAATGGTTGGCAGCACTCTCTTTAGTGCTATCGATCTGAAAGATGGGTTCTATCAGATTCGAATGCGCGAAGATGATGTACCACTAACTGCAGTGAGTACCCCGAGTGGTATGCTGTGGGAATGGTTAGTGATGCCACAGGGTTTGAAGAATGCTCCTGCGACTTTCAATAGGATGGTCACGAATTTACTTCGTCCATTGAGAGGGTTTGCACCGAGTTACTTTGACGATATATTCGTTCATAGTAAAACCACGGGTGAAAAGTCTGACGTTGATGTTCATCTTGACCATCTCCGTCAAGTCTTTCAGGTCATGCGAGAGAATAAACTCTACGCTAACCTGAAGAAGTGCATATTCTTTGCACCAGAGATCCCCGTTCTCGGCTGCTTTGTGGGAAAGCATGGCGTTCGAGTTGATCCGGAGAAGGTCAAAGCTATTGACGATTGGCCTGTGCCTCAGAATGTCAAACAGCTGAGACAATGGCTGGGTCTGGCCAACTACTTGCACAAGTACACGCGCAACTATGCAGCGTTGGTGCAACCCCTCACACAGCTCCTGAAGAAGGACATTGAGTGGGAGTGGTCCAGTGACCATCAAATGGCATTTGCCGAAGTGAAGAGGAGTTTGCGAGAAGCTCCCGTGCTGGCAATTGCAAACCACGACAAGCCTTTTCATGTGGTTTGCGATGCAAGCGATTATGCCATCGGTTGCGCCTTGATGCAACACGATGATGAGGGTCATGAGCGAGTTGTGTCGTATCAGTCACGACAACTCCGACCCGCAGAACGGAACTACCCAGTTCATGACAAAGAACTTCTAGCGATGAAGTATTCTTTGGTCAAGTTCCGTGTCTACCTGCTTGGCGAGGAGCGCTTTGCGATCTACACAGATCATGCGTCGCTGCGTACAGCGGTAAAGACTCCTCACTTGTCGCAAAGAATGGCGAGATGGTTCTCCTTCTTTGCAGAGTACAACTTTGTTGTACACTACAAGCCAGGCAAGACGAACATCTTAGCCGATGCCCTGTCAAGACGTCCGGACTATGATCCGAAGACCAAGAGCGAAGACACGGACGGAGCGTGTCGACTCTGTGAAGACATTCAAGCGATCGCAGTGCAAGCAACGACTACAGTGCGAGAAGAGATCGTCGAAGGGTACAAGTCTGACGAAACATGTCAGGACTTGTTGAAGTATTTCAAGGACCCTTCGGACAAAGCACTGCAAGGTCTTCCGTCACGCACAAGGTCGCGAGTTCACCGCTTCCGAGTACACAATGGGTTGTTGTACTACGCGGTTGAACAAGGGGATACAGCAAGGGTTGTTGTTCCCAACGACGAAGGTCTGCGTCATCGACTCTTGTACGAGTACCATGACAGTCCTTCGGGTGGCCATCTCGGACGTGAGAAAACGTTTCTCAGTCTTTCCCGGGATTACTATTGGCCACACATGTACAAGTGGGTGCGCAAGTATGTGAGGACTTGCGAGATCTGCCAACGAGTGAAACCTTCTGGTTCCACTCAGGCACCACTTCGTTCATTGGCTGTCCCACCGGACAGTTGGAAGTCTGTGAGTATGGATTTCATATTCGGACTTCCGCGTGACAAACACGGACGCAATGGCATCCTAGTGTTTGTGGACCGATTCAGCAAGATGGTCCATCTTGCGCCTGTTTCGGACAAGATCTCAGCCGAAATGACGGCCAAGGTCTTTGTAGACGTCGTATTCCGTCTGCATGGCCTGCCCATTGAGATCGTGTCTGACCGTGACACTCGGTTTACGTCCAAGTTCTGGCGTGCACTGTTCGGACTTCTGGACACCAAGTTGGCCATGTCAACAGCAGCACATCCTGAAACGGATGGTCAAACTGAACGAGTGAATCGTGTCCTGGAAGACGTGTTGCGCAGTTATGCGACGTCTTTCAAAGAGTGGAGTGAGTTTCTCCCTCTTGCCGAGTTTGCGTTGAACAACTCCACGCATGTCTCGACGGGTCACTCTCCATTTTATGTGAACTATGGCATTCATCCTCGAGTGCCTGCTTCCATAATGGGTGAGGTCTCTACCTTAAGTGGGGGAGGGACTCCGGCTCATGATAACAAGCCGAAGTTGTCTTACGACCTGAATGCTGCTTCCGAGCTGAAAGCAAATTTTGACTCGATGAAACCCCTCGACGACCTAACAAGTCGTGAAGAGCAGCAAGTCGATGACTTTGTTGTGAGGAGGCAAGCCGTTGTGAGGTTTGTTCGAGACGCAATTGCGAAGGCTCAGGATCTGCAAAAGGAACAAGCAGACAAGAGCGGAAGGAAGAACAAGCAAGTTTATAAGATCGATGATCTTGTATTGCTTAGCACGGCGAACCTGCCTGAACACGCAGTGTCCAACTTGGGAAGCTCGAAGCTTCTGCCAAGGTTCATCGGACCGTTCAAGGTAGTGAAATGCAATGGTGATGCCTACACGCTAGACATACCTACACGCATGCGTCTACACCCTACATTTTATGTGGGTAGACTGAAGCCTTACCTTCCAAGCGGATCAGCGGATCCTACGAGATCTTCCGCAAACGATCAAGCTGATCGTGAAGCTTCTCCACTTGATTGCGAAGAGCAAACAGCTCATCGCTCTGGAGATTCTTCTCGGCGTACAGGAGTTGCAGGACGTCGAAGGATTGGTCCTTCACCGACTCCAACGCTTGAAGACGAGAATGGTACTCGCCACGAAGTACCTCGAGAGCCGAACCTGCCTCTTCCACAGAGCGCAACAGGCGATCGTGAGCCAACTCACGAGACTTCTCGTTCTTCTGGAGTCGGACAAGTTCGCCCTGAACTTGTTGGAACCGTTCCTCGAAACGGGACTCCAAAGCCGAACACTGGGCACAACCTTCTGTCGGGACATCGATCTTCGACTCATGATCGGCGACAAGGTTCTCGAGACTCTCGCAGCGTTCCTCAAGTGCCGAACAACGCTGCTACAAAGCCTCGATTTGCCCACGATGAGCACTCTTCCACTTCCAGAGTCGCTCAATCGTTTTCGCGTTCAGCCCCACCCCCATTGATAGACTCTCAGGGAGAGCATCGCTGGGTGGTTGAGTCGATTGTTGATCATGAGGATCGACAGACTCGTGGGAAGAAGCGGTTGAGTCCTCAACGCTTCTACAGAGTTCGGTGGCGTGGATATCCACCGAGCTCGGACACGTGGGAGCCACGGCAGACGATGGAGTCTGATGTTCCCGACGTGGTCCGCAGCTACGAGAACCGCTTGTAGCGTCGCCAGGAGCGACACTACGACGACCAGAGCTGGGATTCGCTCTGTCGTCAGCAGGAGTTCTTCTTTCGGCACGAGCATTGCCGCGACGAAGAAGACGCTCCATTTGGTTCTCGTTCTCAAGACGAACAAACGTTCACCATGAGTCTCTCTGGGCTGCGATGGGTTGGTTCGGATCACGATTGTTGATCCGACGCCAACGGAAGAAACGTTCCATGTAGAACTCCTTGTCTCCATCTCGGTTGAGAATGGAGGTAACGTCAAAGAGTTCTGGAACCGTTCTCTGCCGCTTGGGCAAAGGACGTTCTTCATCTTGGTTCACTTGGTCACTTGGTCGCTTCATGGCCGATTGGAAAGTGAACTGCTCCGAAAGGCCTGCAAAAGTACGCAAGGTACTTGTGACTTTAAGGAGGGGATGATGTAATGGGCTATACCTAGCCATTACATGAAGGTGGATCTGTTCCCAGATTAGTGTGCCACACACCACCTTCAGTGTGCATTGTGGAGAGACAATTAACAAAGGGATTACGGTACGACAGTCCCCACATGCACATGTGACGTCATCCAACAACGTCACGAGCGCTCTCTGTGCTGATCAGTGCAGAATGTTGTTCACATGTGCTGATCAGTACAGAGTGATGGCATCCATGTACTAATCAAGTACTGAGTGATGGTTCCTGCTTGGGAAAATGCACTGGTGATGAGACCAACGTGTCTCTGCCACCTAAAGTGAGTGGCTGTAGTCAATCACTTTGCAGGGAATTTTCCACGGGACTTCAAGTT